>BPLQ01008818.1:0-600000 GCA_021605075.1 Caerostris darwini
TCGAATTATTCCATAGATTTCTATAATAACACACAACAGCAAATGTAAACAAATATTCAAAGAAAGTCTTGCAGCGAGATTCTTTAATAGATCAAGTGATGCAAACAATTTTAACATTATTAAATGGTAAAAACATTATTTAACGTTTTTTATTTACATTAGAATAAGTGTTAGTCAATATTAAGGAAAAGTTGAAGGTAAATATACTGAAACTATCATTTCCGGTTACGAAAATCAGTACTTCCGGTTCAAAAACTCGTCTTCGAGAGAAATATATAAACTAAAATAACTTTAATTCTAATAAAGATAGAAACAAACTTCAAAGATATTTAGAAAGGTTAAAATGCATGCATTTCAAAAATGTAAAAAATGTAACATCGATATTTTCGTTGAAAATCGCATTTTAAAGGTGTTCGTGTACCTTAACAATAATTTTTAAAAAGTTTAGAAGAAAAACTGAGTTCTTATTTTCCATAACTTAACACTGAAGAATATTATTGGGTTAGAAACTCATTCATGGAAAGTACTGGTCTTTGAAACCACCAGAGTACGATCTGGACATCCTTTACTATTGCGATGAACGAAATGTGGCTCTGATTCTCAATTACTTAAAAAAGGGAAGTTATTTGCTGCTAAGAACTCCTCTACTTACACACCTCTTGCGTCTTCTTAATTGTTAACCCAATTTGTGTCTTGTGCATTGAGGTCTGCTTAATAAATATTTTCTCATTTTTGATCGAAAAAGTAAAATTGTTGATTTTATTTAATATATTTTAGAAATTATCTTAAGGTGAACAATATTCTGAAATTATAGTAAGAGACCGATTTTTATCAGAAATATTTATTGCTACTACACTACTGACTGTCTCCAAAACAATCGGCTGTTGGATGTTTGGAAGAGCAGCAATGCCTGCTTTTCCATTTTAGGATAACCAAGTTTTGTTAAGTTTCAGGAATTCCTTTAATTCGGTTATTTTAACATAAAGTCATTGGACGAGATTTGTTTGATGTTATAGGGCCATATTGTATCTGAGGACGGGATATTTTCTAAAATTTGAGCTTTATACATTTTTTGATAATCTTGATGGTTTTTACAAATTAAAAAAAAAAATAATAATAACTAATTACTTGCCTGTTGATAAATAATTGTTGTTTTGTAACAAGAACAATTTGCATCATTAGCTGAATGCCTGAGATCGCAGATTGTCCTTATTTTATCATTAGCAGTACGTAATTTATGCAGTACTGTTTAATTTATTTGTATTTATGTGAGCTATTTTTTTGAACAGCAGAAAATGCAGTAAGAGCATTTGTTTGGTACAGATACATAGGCCCAAAATTGTATTCCAATTATCAGCCATCGGTTCGCTGTTCACGTGACACATAGAGTAGATCCTCTTTAAGTCGAACTTCAAGCTAAACGCCAAATAATTCAAGTTATAGATTTTTGGACTTATGTAGGATTTTCACTTTCGCTGATTTTGTATGGAACTATTCGACTTTGTTTAGGTTCTTTCTAACTTATTTTGAGTTAGAGAGGTAAAATAAATAAAAATTCAAGTTACAGAGGTAATAAACGTGTTTATTTGCAACTTAAAAGTTATATTATGTACTACAATAAAAAATCAAAATAATTCCGAAACAACCTTCAAATTAAAAATATTATGTATTAAAAAAAGTCAGTTATTATTATTATTATTTGCTGTAGACAATTCGATCGTTCTCTATCTATAGCATTATCTAAGCTATAAAGAGCAAAAAATTCTTTTTCTTCCGTGTTGCTATTTCTTAGAATTGGTTATTCTATTTACTATATACTCATACATTGTTTTCTAGGAAACAATGACGTGCATTGTCGGCAAATAATTAAAGTCGATAACTTATTTTTCTTCGAGCTATAGAGGTAATAAGTTTCAAATGATCGAGTTGTAGAGGCTCTAAAAAAGATTGTAAAATCAAACATTGCTAATGTTCGAGATACAGAGGTCCAATTTTTTTTTTTTTCGAGTTGCAGAGGGAAAATTTATACCAAAATGTCTTGTGGGGATTGACTAATTATTTCGACTTATGACATTTCGAGTAATGGAGGTTGTGAGGCTTGAAGGGAAGGGAACAAAAAAATATTCGAGTTGTGGAGGTTTTTCGACTTATTGAGGTTCGACTGTAAATGGTGCATGAGACTCATTTCATCATTGTTGAATACAGATGTCGAGTGCCTGAACGCGAAGCGTTCATCTACTCAATGGTATGTGAAGGCAGTAGGAAAGAAAAGTCATGATAAATAGATAATAGTAATCGTATGAATTGAGAGAAAAAAAAGAAGAAAGTAAGGAAAATGTAAATCATCGGTGATGGAAACGTAACAAGAAATGTATGATCAGCGTTGAAGTAAAATATCTAAAAAGCGATAAGTGAGCAAGAAATTACGGTGGTTTGAGGCTTCGATTCCATTTAGAAGTAGAGAAAGGATACTTGTATTTTCCATTCAATTGCGTAAATATAGTTTGTGCCTTGATGAGAGGGTTTTCGTGAGTCGCAATGGTATTGAAGAAATTTCTAGAAAGTTTAGTAATATAGTTGTCAATAGAATCAATTTTTAAATCTTGATGAATTGTAGAGTTGCGGACAAACCAGGGTGCACCAGTGATAATACGAAGAAGTTTGTTTTGAATAATTTGTACAGATTTCTTGTTAGATTGTGCAGCTAGACCCCAGATTGGGGCAGCATAGGTAAGGATAGGCCTAAGAACTTGTTTGTAGAGAAGAAGTTTGTTTGACAAAGTTAATTTAGAAAATTGAGACTCATTTATGTTCAACAGTTAAAAGAAAGACTATGTTTCTTCTTAGCTTGCATTTTGTTTGCCAACAGTACAGTTTCAAATTGCTAATGGAAATGTTTATGACATATTTAGTACTAAAATTACTCTTGTGTTACGTATTTAGCTAAGATAATAACATTTGCAAAGTTTTGTTGCTAATCATTATTTTCGGTTTAATTTAAAGAAAAGCGATGAATTCATTATGTAGCTCTAGTGTGAAATTAAAAAAAAAATTGAATGAATTAACGTAGTTTCTAATTCGATGTGAACTGAAGTATATTTCGCGCCATAATTTCTTACAATCATATGGTTTTGACGTTTGGGAACATCGTAACGTATAGGCATTTATAAATTTTTTTTATATATATATAATTTGTGATTTTATTTTAAATATAGTAATTTCAACTAAAGGTTTTGTAAAGTAAGATTGAATCTCATAATAAGCTCAAATTATCCTTGCATGGTATATAAAGCTTAATTTTGCTTTCTATTTTTCTGATGAAATATATATTAATTTTTGATTATTTTAACTGATTAATTCTGGCATTTTGGAGGTCTGAGTTAAAAAGACACGCTTTTCAGTCATGTTTCTTTTACCAGCATATACCAACGATAGGTTTGGAGAAAAAAATTTTGAGATTAACTGAAAGGAAAAAAATTTATAGATAGATATGAATTTGGAAATTTCTTTGTCATTATTTTGAAAGTGTTTTCATCAATGTTATAGATATAATGTGGGCCATCTAAAATACTTGCTTCCTTATAAAGATGATAGAGTGGTTTTAAAGTTACTTAAAGTGGTCTTTCCATAAACCAATTGTAGAATTTTCTTCTAGGGGGTGAATTTTAAAACAAAGTTTCAATTTTACACTTATATATAAATTTTTTTTTATAAAAATTGATTTGTTCACTCCAAATTTTTTCCTTCTTATTATTTTTTTTTACATAGAATAATTCTAGGATTTTCTTTAGAAAAAAAATATTGCATTAAATTTGCAGAACGGAAAGCGTCTTATTTTATTCTTTTTCTCACTGGCAAATGACATAAGCATAGGGAGATATACAGATGATAATAAAATAAAATTCAATAGTAGTTGCCGGTCTTTCAACTTTATCATAAATTTTACTAATCATATTTTTATCTATGCTTCTCTGTCTTCAACATTAGAAAACTTATTTAAAATAATTTAATTTTTATAAACTAAAGTATCAATTACTTTATAATGTTAACATTTTTTCTCATATTTACATCTTTCATGCCAAGCATAATTCTTGACTACAAGGTTTTGTTCAGTAAAAAATCCATTTTCTTTAACAACCATCTGTGCTTAATAGACAGCATAATCAGATACATAAAATGCTTTGTGTGTCCATGTAAGTGAAGTGAGAATAAAATATTAATAGTTGGATATGCTTTTTGTGTAAAGCAGATATCAATTCATTTTTCATCATTTCTGTAAGCTTTTTCATAGCAGCTGCTTTCTCTTCCCCATCTTATGCAAGTTTTGATTTGTTTCAGGAATCTCAACAACAAGAACTTTTTCAAGTTTGTGTTTCACATTCTTATGATATTTTTCAAATTTCTGTGTTCTATAGATGCCTTTCTATGCTCAACAATAGCATGATATTTTAAAGAACACCTAAGTTTAGTGAAAGAAATATTGAGTTTCACTATCATGTCTTTATTCTTTGTCTGAGTCACTTGTTCTACAATTAAATCAGTGTCATTAGGTTGAACTAGTTGGCATTTTCATAACTACTATCTGAAGATATTTTAAATAAAATAGTTCTTAACGAGTTTTTGTCTTAGTTTGTAATTAAATATCCTTCATATATTTAGTAATCACACATAAAAAACTTTCGCTGATTTCTTGTGTACTTATTTTTGAAAAAATTCTAACTTCTTTAAATATACATTTTTATAATACAGTTTTCAAGTTTACAGTAGATCCACTTCTAAAATTATAAAGTCTGTTTCATTTTCAGGTAGATATACTATTTTTTCAATGCATTTTTGTTGCTATGTAAATGTAAACCTCCCGCATTACACTGTCTTCTATTTTTCTAACTACACAGGCAAATTAATGTTAAAATATTTCTTACATACTCAAAGATTATCTCTTACTGGTTATTAAAATTTTGCTTTCTATTTATGAGATTGAAATTGTATTTTTATTTTTAAATTTTTCTTGCACATCACACAGCATGTTCTAAAGACATTTCTGTTCTAGCTTTATTTTGGTCGACTGGTGTTGTGACTTTTGGCTTAGTTGCTCATTGCTTGAAATAGATGACTCAAAGAATAGACAATGCACAAGTTATTTTTTTACAATAATAATTGTGTAGAATAAGATATGATTAGTTAAAAATTTATGGTAAAAATTAAAAAATGGCAACAACTATTTGTAACTGCAATATAGTTTTAATCTTTATATTACTTTCTACTCAATTTGTTTTATTTTCTCCCTCCTCCCTGTCACTTTAAAATTTCCCTAATTATTATATTTATTTTTGGCAATTGTAATTTTATGAATGTAAACTGAGATTAATACAAAATATTTTGACATAGCAAACCATTACCTGTTCATCTTTTTAAAATTAAGTTCATCAAAAGCATATAATAAAAATCCCTGTAAAGCAATTTCTGTAAAACATATATTACTAAAACAACTTTGTTGAAATATTAATGAATTTTGTGTCGTTCCAGCGCTATTCCAAAAAAAAAAAAAAGAGGTTTTGATATCCATGTTCTTGGATAGTAAATTTATTATTTAAATGTTATTAATATCTTTATCTTAATTTTGTACCTGACTTTGAGTTGTATGCTGACCTATAAGTATCTTTATTCTTATTACCGAATAGCCAAATTGTTTCATATTAATAAAATATTTTTATTATCAAATTCACTCATAATGCTGTTTGCTTACATGAAATAATACTTTTCATTATTCATAATTTATATTATTCTGTAAATATCTTTTTCTGAGGAGTAGGGAGTTTATTCAATCTGTTTTGAATCTACTTAATTATTATTCTCATCAAAGCAATCATGTTCATATGCGTTGCATATCAATGGCCTGAAAATTATTTTTAAGATCTGACTAAAAAAGACTCGCTTTTAGGTTGTGTTTTCTATTACTAGCATATACCAAAGATAGGTTTGAGGAAAAAAAATTGTGAGAATAACAGAAAGGAAAAACATTTATAGATAAATATGAATTGGGAAATTTCTTTATATTTATCTGTATTATTTTGAAAGCATTTTCATCTAAGTTATAGTTATAATATGGGTCATCTAAAATACTTGCTAACTTTTTGAGATTATAGTATGGTTTAAAAGTTATTTAAAGTGATCTTTCCATAAACAAGGTGTCGAATTTTGTAGCACCTAATAATCTTCATAAAAATAAATTAAATACATTATTATCTCATCAAGCCTATAGTTGGCTTTTGAGCAATTTTTTACTCTTTTGTCTTAGTTATGAAAAAACAAAAACAAAAAAAACCCTACTTAGAGATGAAATATAAATTTTTTATAGGAATTTTTTGTTAACAGAAAAGAATGGTATCTTTTATCTAATGTTTTTTTTAATTTTCTAGAAAATGAGTATCATTGAACCTGGTGATGTAGAGTTCAAATTAGTTCAAAGAGCATTGTATGTTGAGGAGCCTATACGCAAGATTACATTCGACACAATGCCAAACGATGGACATGAATTCATACACTTGCAAAGGTTGGAAAATGATCGAGATGACCAAATCGTTGCAATCCAGGATTTGGGCAGAAAAAAGATATCTGAATTTAATATCTTGAGAAAGAAATTCCTTGCTGATAAAAAGGCTTTAACAGAAAGATTTCCTAAACAAATTGAAGTTCCAGGAGATAGTGATGAAGAATGGTGTATGTTTTGCTTAGGTTCTGAACTCTGTTCTACAATTTATAAAAACAAAAACTCTTGTAATTCTTCTGGCAATTTAATTGAAGGTCATCTACCACTCCTAAGCATTGTTCTTCATTTCAGTCAGGAAACGCTGATGCTGTTACTTGAGTATCATTATAGTTGGTTTTTAATTATAGGTATGCATGAGGATTTGTGTATGTGGATGTATGCCCTGTTTGTTTGCTTGGAGAATTCTTGTAATGAAGAATATAAAGAAATTTTAGAAGTATTTTATAATGATTGTCAGAAACATTTAAAAAAGTGTGACAAGTCAGAATTAAAAATAACAGCTTTAATTTCTTTAATCCTTTCTTCCTTTTTTTCTAAATAATTACACTATCAGTTGTAAAATTTATTAAGCCAACAAACAGAGAATGATTGTTCATTTGTCCATATTGTAACATAGTCATTCCATATCTGCTTCAGATAGTTTTATTAAATAAGATATTGTTATACTGATACACTTCTAAACATAATTTCAATTTTTTTTCTCCCATTTTTTGCAAGTTAAATAATTAAGCAGAAAGCTTTTCATTTATAAATTTTATATATGCTTCAAATAGTTTTATGTAAAAGGCCATTAATGAAACCCTGATTTTAATTATATCTTGCATGATATGTGCTTGTTATAAGTGCACTTTTAAATATAAATTCAACTTTTCTTCTATTCTTTTTCAAGTTTAATAATTAAACAGAAAGCCTTTTGTTTATAAATTAAAAATAATTGAAAATACTATTTATATCCTTGCATTATATTTATCATTATTATGTTTCCTTTTTGAGAAATAATTTTTTTTATATATGGGAAATTTCCATAATTGTATGAATTATTTGCTTATTGTAAAGAATTCATATACTTTCAACAAATATTATTAAAACAATAAATATTCTTTGAATTACTACTTTTTTTAAAGAGTTAATTAACCTTATAAAGTTAAAAATAATTGCTTTAAAAGTGAAATTAAATTTATCTAAGGAGTTTTCACAATTATGTTTTAATCATTAAATTATATTATTTAATATTGTAAAAGATTTTTTATGTTTCCTAAAAGGGATCACATATGTGTTGTTTGTATCAATTGTATTATCTACAAAATGTGATGTAAATAAATGCTCCATGTAAAATTGTATGTTTTTACTCAAATAGCTTGTACTTTCTTTTGAATTTGAATGAAATAGTAGTTTTTAGAATAAATCTATTAGGCAGTTCTTTAGAAATATATGTAATTATGCATAACTTTTAGTAGATAGTGCTCTGATTAGAAATTATTTTAACTATTGTCAAACATTTTTTAATACTCAAATTGATTTTCACTAATGATTACATTGAAATGTCCTTTAGATTGTGTATTTCTATATAACTTGAATAAAACATTCATTAAAAAGTGTGTGTAATGTTTTAAATTATATGTCTGCTCCCATTCTTGATCAATTATTTACAAATGCAGTTGTAACACTAGTCTTGCATTGTGTCTCATATTTGTTATTCTCAGTTTTTTTCCTCTATTTTAATCATTAAGTTAATATTTCTGTTAATGGACTTTCTCAATTTTTTTCAATTTCCAATTGTTTTAATGACCATTCTCTTGCAAGCACCCAACAACTTTCACTATCTTCAGACATATTACTCTATTCACCTGAGTTGGATCCAGATTTTTTACACTCCAGTTAATATTGAAGTTAAAAAAATTCAAGTTTCAGGCCTATACATTTACTTGCTGATTCCACTTGGCTTTCAGCTGTGAAATATTAAATGTGCATATAAAGTACTTCAGCATGCTCATTGGGAACATTGAAATGTGATTCATCAAGCTTTCAACTGAGGTAAAATTAAACACTAAGTGAAAGTTATGGTTTTCATATATGTTGTAATTTGTATGTTTTTGTTGTAAATAATTGGGTACACCTTCCAATAATACTTGAGAAATAACAAATTGTGGATATTCAGATTGTCCAACAATGAGTGAAGTTAAACTCAATTCATTGTTTGATGAATATTCCCACATTTTTGCAGAAGATAAATATGTTTTAAAGAAATTTATTTTAATTTCATGACTATTATACATCTATTTTAATTACATTATTATACATTTATTTTAATTGCATGACCTGGTAGTTTGCAATCTATTCATTTCAACAACAAGGTGCTGGGGGTATTTCTACAGGACCTATCCTCTACGTTGACATGGAACAGTCGCATAGCCACCATGATAGCCCGACACGAATCTCTGGATGTCATCCTGTGGAAACATGAAAGTACCAGGTATAGAACACACCCATAAGAATGGACAATGACATCGTCGCAAAGATCGTGGAAGCTGCGATGTATATCCGTGGCATATTTGTTCAAGTCGAATATATTTATGTGTCGATGTTTAAAGGACTAACTGTGGTCGATGGAAGGAATTTTGAACATCTGTGATGCATTCATGACCCCCCTTCATTTGCATTGCTCATTTTTTTTTTCTGCTAGAGATATTGACGCTGCTGTAGCACCAAAATAGGATTGATTTACAAACAAAACATCAGTTGTATAGATTGTTTATCATAGACTGACAGACCTGAATGTAAAGTCCTCAAGCGACATTTTTGGGACACGTGTATAAAAATTTCTACTGCATTTTCCAGTTACTTTGAATTGTTTTGTCTGCAAAAATTGCCATTTAAATCATTCTCTTCTCTAAAGCCGCTGTAACACGAAATTACACGAAATTCTGTAAGCTTTTTCATAGCAGCTTGTTTCAGGAATCTCAACAACAAGAACTTTTTCAAGTTTGTGTTTCACATTCTTATGATATTTTTCAAATTTCTGTGTTCTATAGATGCCTTTCTATGCTCAACAATAGCATGATATTTTAAAGAACACCTAAGTTTAGTGAAAGAAATATTGAGTTTCACTATCATGTCTTTATTCTTTGTCTGAGTCACTTGTTCTACAATTAAATCAGTGTCATTAGGTTGAACTAGTTGGCATTTTCATAACTACTATCTGAAGATATTTTAAATAAAATAGTTCTTAACGAGTTTTTGTCTTAGTTTGTAATTAAATATCCTTCATATATTTAGTAATCACACATAAAAAACTTTCGCTGATTTCTTGTGTACTTATTTTTGAAAAATTCTAACTTCTTTAAATATACATTTTTATAATACAGTTTTCAAGTTTACAGTAGATCCACTTCTAAAATTATAAAGTCTGTTTCATTTTCAGGTAGATATACTATTTTTTCAATGCATTTTTGTTGCTATGTAAATGTAAACCTCCCGCATTACACTGTCTTCTATTTTTCTAACTACACAGGCAAATTAATGTTAAAATATTTCTTACATACTCAAAGATTATCTCTTACTGGTTATTAAAATTTTGCTTTCTATTTATGAGATTGAAATTGTATTTTTATTTTTAAATTTTTCTTGCACATCACACAGCATGTTCTAAAGACATTTCTGTTCTAGCTTTATTTTGGTCGACTGGTGTTGTGACTTTTGGCTTAGTTGCTCATTGCTTGAAATAGATGACTCAAAGAATAGACAATGCACAAGTTATTTTTTTACAATAATAATTGTGTAGAATAAGATATGATTAGTTAAAAATTTATGGTAAAAATTAAAAAATGGCAACAACTATTTGAATTCTCATTATTATCTTCTGACAATCTTCCCCTTCTGCTTTTGTCATTTGCTGGAAAAAAAAAAAGGAAAGAAATAATAGTTAAGGTTCTAAAAGATTGCTGCAATAAAACATAATCTCAGATTTGGGTAAATTAAAAATATAATCTCCTAACAGTTTTTTTTCTTTCAGAAAATCACAGTAAATTTGTATAAATGTCATAATATCTATATGAGAATTGGGTGGGTGGGGGCGGAGGAATCCATTAATTTTTTCTCTGCAAAGATATAAGCTATTAAGTTTATAAAATACGTATATGACGGCATTATACTGTTTCCTCTCATTGACAAATTAATTTTAAAATAACAATATTAATAAATGATATCTGAGGGATGACTGAATCATATATAAGGGAGGTATGATTTTTTTAGTGGTAAGTATAGTGTACAATAAGGATTAGTGGAAAAAAAAACACAACTTGGTTAAAATTTGAATGCAAAATTAAAACTAGTTTGTCTCGAGAGAAATACTTCAGGTGGTTGGTTACCACAAAAAGCTGATTCAGTATACCAAATTTCATCAATATCTGGGAGTATGGGTGTCATGACCTGGTTGAACTTACTTTTTTGCTTGTACCAGGCTATATTAAAATCATTTTTTTAAAATTAAAACTAGAGATTACCATTCCTTATTTTCTTCCTTCTTCAACTGTAATAATTTTTTAATTCAACAGGTTCGATGAATGAAATAATTTTATTCTCTAAAATATTTTTACTTTTTCACAATTTTATAGGAGTATTAAGATCAGACTTTTTTTTTAAATGTGATGTTTTTGTTTAAATAGTGAATACTATATTTCAAATACTTTTTCTTTGACTTTGTGTGGGATCATCATTTTATTGCATACCTAACAATATATAATTGGTAATTTTTACAGTATTACATTATTTTTTTGTACATATCTTTTAGAAATTTTAAACAATTTTTGAATTGCAAAATGACTCTTCTCAGTAAAGGTGGTGCTATTTTATTTAGAAGCTTAAAAGTGAAACATTTCATTTAAAGTGAAACCATGTCATTTCACATTTAAAGAGAAGAAAAATGATAATATAGCTTTGAATGATCATTCAAAGGAATTTGCAGCACTTCAATAGTAAGAATTGGAATTTAATATTTCTATTATTGGTGATGCTGGCAAAATGATTATTATTGGTAGATTCCATTAATATAATAAAATTTTGAAGGTTAATATTACATTGAGCCACAAGAATGCTGAATGTGAATAAATTTTCAGACTTAAAAAAAAAAAAAAAAGATCAAAATTGAATTCAATTTTTTAATAACAAGAAACCCTCTTGATACATATTTTTTGTAAATATGTTAATAATGAAATGTTAAAAGATATGAAAATTGGAAATTTTAAAGTCTTAGGCGAAAAAAAAAAATACTGTAAATACATGAATCTCCTGACATTAATATTTCTGATTTAAATGTAGTAGCTAGAAAACGTTGGGTCTTGGCACCAACATCAAATTATTTAAATGTTTGGCAATTCAAAATTGATTTCATTGAGTAAATGCTTTCAAACCTAAAAAAAAAAAAAATGTCTCTGTTTAGGCAGTTATTAAAAAAAGCAGATGTTACTACAAAATTAATCTCTTTATTATTTTCACTCAATAAATTAGAGCAAATTTTATGTATTTAAATGAATTACTTCAAATTTCTGGCAAGAGTGAAACATTTGCTTTGGGAACTAGAAATTAATTACATTTTTTATGTCTCATTTGATTTTCAGCATTTTAAAAATGAATCAGTACAAATTCTGTTGTGTTCAAAACACTTCCAGGTAATCTTCATAAAAATAAATGAAGTACATCATTACCTCATCAGGCCTATAGTTGGTGTTTGAGCAATTTACCTCTTTTTCTTAATTATGGAAAAAAATTCTACTAAGAGATGAAATATAAATTGTTTGCAGGCTATAGTTAGTAAAAAAGAAGAGTATCTTCTTTCTAATATGTTTTAATTTATATTCATTAAAGGGATAAACTGTACTAAATCCATTTTTTTAAAAATATTTTTCTAGAAAATGTCCATTGAATCTGATGATGAAGACTTCAAATTAACCAAGAGTACTGCATGTTAATAGGTCCACATGCAAGATTACTTGGGACCCCGTTCCAAAAGTTGGATCTGAATATATACACTGGCAAAGATTGGTATATGCTCAAGAACGCCAGATCACTGAAAGCCAGGTTTGGGCCAGAAAAGAGATGTCTGAATTTAATATCTTGAGAAAGAAATTCCATGCTGATAAAAAGGCTTTAACAGAAAGATTTCCTAAACAAATGAAAGTTCCAGAAGATAATGATGAAGAATGGTGTTTGTTTTGCTTAGGTTCTGAACTCTGTTCTACAATTTATAAAAACAAAAATTCTTGTAATACTTCTGGCAATTTAATTGAAGGTCATCTACCATTCCTAAGCATTGTTCTTCATTTCAGTCAGGAAACGCTGATGCTGTTACTTGAGTATCATTATAGTTGGTTTTTAATTATAGGTATGCATGATGATTTGTGTAAGTGGATGTATGCCCTGTTTGTTTGTTTGGAGAATTCTTTTAATGAAGAATGTAAAGAATTTTTAGAAGCATTTTATAAGGATTGTCTGAAACATTTAAGAAAGTGTGAGAAGTCAGAATCGAATATAACAGCTTTAATTTCATTAATCATTTCTTCAATGCTTTCTGAACAATTACACCATCAGATGTAAAATTTATTAAGTCATCAAAACAGAGAATGATTGTTTATTTGTCTATATTGTAACATAGTCATTCCATATTTGCTTCAAATAGTGTTATTAAATAAGATATTGTTATACTCATACACTTCTAAACATAATTTCAATTTTTTTCTTCCATTTTTTGCAAGTTAAATAATTAAGCCGAAAGCTTTTCATTTATAAATTTTATATATATGCTTCAAATAGTTTTATGTAAAAGGCCATTAATGTAACCCAAATTTTAATTATATCTTACATGATATGTGCTTGTTATAAATTCAACTTTTCTTCTATTGTTTTTTTCAAGTTTAATAATTAAACAGAAAGCCTTTTGCTTATAAATTAAAAATAATTGAAAATACTGTTTATATCCTTGCATTATATTATCATTATTATGTTTCCTTTTTGAGAAATAATTTTGATTATAAATTGGAAATGTACTTTCTTTTGAATTTGAATGAAATAGTAGTTTTCGGAATAAATCTATTAGACAGTTCTTTAGAAATCTGTGTAATTATGCATAACTTTTAATAGATAGTGCTCTGATTAGAAATTATTTTAACGATTGTCAAACATTTTTTAATATTCAAATTGATTTTCACTAATGATTACATTGAAATGTCCTTTAGATTGTGTATTTCTATATAACTTGAATAAAACATACATTAAAAAGTGTGTGTAATGTTTTAAAATATATGTCTGTTCCCATTCTTGATCAATTATTTACAAATGCAGTTGTAACACTAGTCTTGCATTGTGTCTCATATTTGTTATTCTCAGTTTCTTTCCTCTATTTTAATCATTAAGTTAATATTTCTGTTTATGGACTTTCTCAATTTTTTTCAGTTTCCCATTATTTTAATGACCATTCTCTGTAACTTGCAAGCACCCAACTTTCACTGTCTTCAGACATAAATTGGGAATTATTTATCCAAATAATCGCACACACTGTAAATTAAACAAATACATGTATTAATAGCCATATCGGCTCACGGCCATGCTACTGTTCTGCCCCCAACTTTAATTGGAGGACAAACTGTGGAGGGTGGTTGAGAATATATGGGCTCAGGCCTGTATATGCACGCTAAGTGAATGTGTACTTCGTAGTGTTGCTGCTTGCATCGCCGCGATCCTATTTCCTACAAACACCATTTCTATTGCTGAAAAGAAATTTTCTTGTAAATAATATCTTGCTTACATATGCATTCTCTGTCTGTGTATTACGCAAATAGAATACTTATTAAGATATGAACAAACCCAACTGCTTATTGTAAATTTTTCTTCAAACAAATTAAGAAAATAGTTTGTGATTATTCACTATAAAAGCTAAAACAACTTTGAGCAATAACGCTATTATTAAATGCATTGGTGATGTCAGCCACTCTAATTACTCCACTGGCCCTTGGTAGGCAAAAGATTTGTCTCCAGCTGCATGTTTCACCTATTTGTAACCACCCTTGATGTATGCTAACTACTGAAAATTATGAACAGCTGTCAAGGTTAGTTTCTGAAGTAATTTAAGGTCATTTAAATAAAAATTAATAATGTTATATTCTTAAAGACAGAAAAATACAAATATGTGAATGTATGTATACAATTAAATAATTATAGAGTTTAAATATTTGCTATGTAATGAAATAAATTTACTTTTCCTTGTAATAGAAATACAATAATAAGCTTATTTCATGTTTCATATATTAGATACACACAAATGAAAAGTCATTTAAAAAAGATTTATCGTATTAATTGATTATTTGATCTTTTTAATTCAGAATTATATGATGAACTCATTAGAAATCAAGTAAAGAATATATTATCATGCACATATGTCATTTATTTTAAAGCAATTCAAAAATCAAAACAGATGAACTTTTATAAAAACAAATTTTTCATTAAATGACTTAATTTTGAATTTTTATAACAGTTAATACCTATAAAATTAATATTGCCAGAATCATTTGTTTAATATAATAAATTAAATAAATAATCTGTCTAATATTATCAGTAATTCAATGCATATTCATAGGAAGTGAATTTATCATATTTACTGCAGGGATGATTGTGATTACCTCCGAAATTTTCTAAACTGCATGTTAAATTTCCAGATTGTGTGCGCAAAATGGTTTAGCTGTTGTTTCTTACCACTGCCTTCAAAAATATGAAACATATTTATTTTATCGATGAGAAAGTATTCATTTTTGAAAAGAATAGACACATCTTCAGAATATATATTCATGACATTTTTTTAATAGTAAACTTTCGAAAATTTTGGAGCATCATAAGCCATGATTTACTGTTTATTCTTTTAAGAAGTAAATCTAGTTTTCATAATCATATGTGCTTTGTAGTATAAGGAAGGACAACTAATTTTCATACTGAAAATAAAATACTTTATTAAGTTTGATTTTCATATAAATGATATGTAGCCACAATAAATTATTTAAACTTAATACATTTCATTATAAATTGCTGTTTTTTTACCTGAATTTCTTCCTTTAATAATAAGCAAATTCATAAGCTCTATGTACAAGGTATATGAGAAGTATTTTGTAATTAGAATTTGGAGTTGTATATAATTGTTTGAGAATATGGCATTGCACCAAACTTATTTAAAAAAAGGAAAGGAAATAGAACATTTTCTTCAATTATCCATATTGAAAACCAGGAAATAAATATTACACAATGGTTACTAATTAAAATACCAAAAATTGTATTTTTCAAAAGTTACAGGAAAAAGCTATAAAAATTGGCATTTTTTAAACTAAACTTTCTGGTAGGTGTGACTAGCAACATCTTATGATACTTCAAAGAATTTGAAAATGACTAGTAAACCTATACATATATACAAATAAGTTCAATTCTAAATCTATACTTAACATTTAAACTAATTTCACCATTTAAATATATCTTTCTAAGTTAATACTTTCATCTCATTATCACAGATAAATATTTAGTTAAAAAAACTTTTTAATTTTACCACTACTAAGAAGTTTATATATATATATGAAATTCAACGAATACATGAAGTGAAAGTTTCTAAACTCATTTAAAATAGTAAATTATGTTTAACAGCACATACATAACAAACATGTTTTTTAAAAAAATCTCTTGAATCAAAACGATGTTATTAGCCAAACCAATAAAAATATATTATTTGTGCACCACATATGATTAAATTCTTGTTAAGTATTTAATTATTTCATACTGAAGGCACAGAACACAGAAAATTTGATTTAAGAAAACTGATTAATTAAAAGAACAAACCATCAAAAAGTTCTTTATAATTAAATTATGACAGTTTCATTTTCAGAGCTCGATCTTCTATTTTCAGAAATGGCACACTCTACAAGTTCGTTTTCATTAGAGGAAACAGATTCATGCACAGGAATTCCAGAATTTACTGTAGCATTATCTGTAACTGAATGATCTACATGTACATCATTGCATGAAATATTAAATAATAGTAATTAACTGATAGGCATTAATTACAAAGAATGAATGTAAACTATTTAATTCCATTAAAGCCCCAATTATGAAAAACGATAAAAGAAATTTGCATAAATACTTAAATTGGATATTTGTTAGCCATATAGAATTCTTTTTAAATTCTACAATACATGAAATTTTATAGAGCAATCAAATCACATAAGAACACTAAGCAGACAGTGTGGGTCCGATTAATTGAACATTTAATTACAATAAAGAGTGTCTTTAGATATACTGAAAAAAAGAAGGTAGGTTCTTTTTTTTTGGATAGAAAAATAAAAGCAATCACCAGTTTTTAAACAAAATTGTTCAAAGTTTTAAATAAAAAAATTATACTTATGTTATAATTCTTAAAATTTTTTTAGCAAAGCTAGATTTTTTTATGATATACAATAAGTAGAACACAAATATTATAATGGAATCAATAGATTCAAAAAGATTTGCATTTGTTAAACCAAAGCATTAATGTATACAAAGAAAGATATTGTTTCAAAATAGTTTGATTCAATGGTTCGATTTGATCGTTGTTTAACAAAACTAATTAAAATTAAGAATTTTTGTTATCGCTATTGTATAAGTTGTAGCCTTCTTGATACCGTGTTCTACCACGTCTGCCATCATTGTCAAATAATGGCATTACTCTAACTGAAATGTAGAAAAATTCTTTGATTTGATTACTCTGCTTCCTTTAGCAAATTGCACGTCCTCGTATTGTGTATAAACTTATATGAAGAGTATCCATATAGTCAAAAGTGAGTAAACAAAATTAAATTTCAATGAAAGTTAAGCAATCTGAAATCTATTCTATCTATGAAACGAGAGCACTTATGAGCATGAGTTTTTTTTTTGTTCTTAATAATCAAAGTAATTAAATAATACCTTTATAATATGTAAAATTTTATGCAAATCTGTACATTTGCAGGCATGGCAATAGAAGACTAAATGTTTTTGTTTCTATATTTATATTTAAAATATGAGATGAATATAAAATGAAGAGAAAACTTTTTCTTTGGTTTAATAAAAATGCTTTCAGAAAAACAAAAATTTAGGCATGGTTAATAATATAACAGTTAAATTACCGTCATTTGAAGAGATTTTTATACTTTGCTTTCGCAAAAGTTTTTTTAATTCATCATCAACATCAGAATTAACATCAAAATTTTCACTTTTTTCTTGACTTGAATGTTCAGGAGAATCTCTCTCGGGACTACTAGACATTTCAGAATTTTTCATTCCATCATCATGCTTCATATCCAAATGTGATTTATTCTTTTTCTTCAATGTCCCCTGACCATAATAAATAAAAATGAGAATTGTAATAATACATTACTTTTCATACTTCTCTTACTCAAAGAACAAAATTAATTATTTATAAACTGAAAATAACTATCTATTTCCCATTTATGTGGAACCTACAGCCTATCATACAAATATATGAAAAGAAACATCAATTTGAGTTTAACGATTTTTCAATAGAGAATAAAAATTTTCTAATCTACAAGAAATGCATTTCAAAATATTTAATGAAATATTTCCACATAAATCTGAGATTCTATAGATTTCCACTCGAAAATTGTAGGAAATTAGGTCAACTTGTGTTTAGGGAGAAGGTCATGAAAAGAACTAGGCAAGGGAAAGGAAGAGGTATCCATTATGTGATTGCTGAAGAGGAAGGTTGAAACTTGAACTTATGGTAATTTTAATTACACAATTATAAATATACCAATATGGCTCTTTGTATGTGTATCCATTTGTTTTATTTTCATCATGAATAAATCAGGAAAGAAGAAATCACTATTGAAAGTTCATAAAACCCAGAACTGTTGGCATAATCAACTTTAAAAAAAGTTGCCAGTCAAAGTAAAAAAAGTTTGCTTATTTTTTAAAAAAATATCAACTTTCCTATATTTTTTTAAAAAGCTAAAATCATAAATTATATTATAACTAAAAAATAACTTTTTATAAAGAAATAGATTAAGACAACAAATATATCGACGTTATTTTCTGTTTATGAAGTAACAGGCAATTTCTCGGAGCTAAATGTATTCAGAATTTATATATTCTTTTCAATTTATTACTAAATATATATGTTGTTAAAATGCTTTTTGTATACATACTAAAAAATAAATTTTTAAGAATATCTGATGGAAATTCGTTCCAGGGGGTATTTTTACTACCCACAAACAACTACATATTCATTATATTACTTCTTTATGTATACTTATACTATGAATTATTATATATTATGTATATCTCGTTATGGCAGGTTGTACTGTATTATCCACATAGGTACAATAAATAATGCTTGCAGCCCAAAATATCTGAAAATGACACAAGTTGTTTTGCTATATTGTTTACAGAATAAAAATAAGAATATAATAAGAAAATGTAATTTTATGGATGTGATATATTGTGTCAATATATCATAATATAAATAAAAAAAATGTGAATTAGTTTACATTTACGAAATGATAATATGATAGTGTTCCAAAAGGTTGCTATTGGTCACGATGCAGATTTCAGACATTATATTTACATATACATTCCTCAACATGAACAGTATTACATGATTGCATGCAACTGGGATACAATGAAATAGATGAACAATGAATATATATAATCAACATTTTTTAAAACTACAAGGCCATGTCAAATTTTTAAATCTTCTGTGAAACAAATTAGACAACCTGCTTTTTCCACAAAGAGTAAGAATAACATATTATTATAACTTATTATATATATTATAACTTAATATAAACTTACTATATTATAATATTTTAATATATATTTACTTTATATAACATTTATTATAACGTATATATATACTTTTTAAAGCATATTCATTTTTAAGATGAAATAAACGTCTAAAAAATTTTTTCAAATGGACAAGAAATTTTCATAAAACACAATCACTCTTGTGTTTCATATACTTGCATTTTAAGTACTAAAAAAAAAATAATAAATTATGGTAGTAAGTTCTGGTGATCTTAGACCATTTAGTAGCAAAACTGTATCTGATAATTAATAAATGTATTTTACAATCACAAATAGATGAAGTTTGCAGATAATCCAAAAATTTATATTTATTCTAAATATAAGATGATTATTTGTGTAAGACTTTTTCTTATTTGTACTTCGTTAAACTTTTATGTTATATTCGCATGTGGTCATTTTCTAACTTGATAAAGGTGTGTTTGAATTCGCTTAAAAAATAGTCTTGCCTCGATTTTGGTTTTGTATGAACTATTTATCATATTTAAGTGTTAATATGTTTTTTGTTACAAAACTGATGACACTATACAACTTTGTAGTTGAATATTTAGTAGGATCTCTCATAGTTTTCAAGACATGAATTCCAACTACTGAATACTACTATAGGGTGTTGGAAGATATTTAATTTTATAGTGGATAATTATTTTACAAGATCTAAACACAGTATTCATGTCTATATCCGACTCAGTTCACCAGTTACTTGAGCTGAAACAGGAGATACAGAAGAAACTTTTATACAGATTACAATGGTGTATTTTAACAAAAGTATTTGAAATTCAATACTTTTAATTAATTATATAAAAAATATCATAATTGTTTTATTTTTTTAATTGTCTCAAATAGTAAAAGTTACAATCATATAATACAGTAACTCTTCACTATATTGCATATGGCAGGAAGTTAAGCAAAAGTGTAATTATATACAATTTATTTTGGTTTTAATATTTCTTAAACACCTTTTAATAGAAATAATTTGAATTTAAAAAATTAAAACTATATATTTTTTAAAGTAAGAGTAGTTATATTTATCCAAAATTACAAATGAATTATTCTTACTTGTAGTTCATTACCTTCTATTTAACATTAAAATCCTAAATATTAAAGACTTGTTAGTAAGAAAAAAAGTACACAACACCAAATTCACATTACAACAAGGAAATAATATAATATAAAACTAAAAATTATCAAAATTATAAATTAATTTAATAGAACATGTTTAAAGCAATAATACTAGAGAGGATAAGCCAAATAAATACATACATTTAAGAGTAATACATTTAATAAAATATATAACTTTACCAAAATATTTTTCATTTCACTGAGTGCTGTTTCTTCACCTTTTTTTGGAGTCAAAGAAGTAGCCTAGAATAAAATATTTGTATTTAAGAAAAATTTACACCGATAAAATAATAAAATTTACTTAATGTAAATTAAAATACAACATTTTAAGAACTCATAAAACATTGACTGATAAATAAGTTTATTGCTACATTACTACAAATTTCAATTAACTGATACTGATCAAATTAAAATGATTTAGAAATTTCCATTCAATTAAAAAGTTACAGTCAAACTCTATTAGTCCCCAAAACTATCAAACATCTGCACCTTTAGTCTTTATACACTTAATAAATTTTTATTCTGATATAATTAAAATTATATTTACAAGAACAAAATTACATGGAATCATTTTAAAAAAGAAATTTAAAATTATGAGTCTATTTGCCTCATCTGTGTGTCTGTCCACTATCTTTTTTAAAGGCAACTTTGCAAATCCTGCAAGCTTCTATATACACCGACGGAAAAAAAAAAAAAAAATCCCAACGCCAAGAAAAAATTATTGTAGAGTAATGAAATTCGAACAATGCATTTGTCTAGTTAACATGTTTAATTGATTAAATTTTAAAGATCGCAGGTTAATTTAAGATCAAGAAAATGCATTTCAAATGTAAAATGCTGTTACATTAATAGCCGGTGTAACCTCCAGAATTTTGAATGCAAGCCTGCAGACGTGCATGCATTGTATCATACAGGTGCCGAATGTCATTTTGTGGTATGGAGTTTCATACTTGTTTTGTCAATACTGTGGATGATGCTGGGGTTGTCGTCCAATGATATCCCATACGTCCTCATTTGGAGACAGATCTGGTGATCTCAGGCCAAGGTAACATGTTGACACTCTGTAGAGCACGTTGCGTTACAACAGCGATATGAGGGCGAGCGTTATCCTGTTGGAAAACTCCCCCTTGAATGTTGTTTATGAATGGCAGCACTACAAGTTAAATTACCAGACTGACGTACAAATTTGCAGTCAGTGTGTTTGGGATAACCACGAGAGTGCTCCTGCTGTCATAGAAAATTTCTCCCTAGACCATGATTCCAGGTGTAGGTCCAGTGTATCTAGGTCGCAGACAGTCTGGTTGCAGGCGTTCCCCTTTCCTCGTTCTGACCAACACTGGCACCAAGGTAGAACCTGCTTTCATCCGAAAACACAACAGATCTCCACTCCGTCCTCCAATGAGCTCTGTCTTGACACTACTGGTATCGCAAACGGCAATGACTTGAAGTCAGTGGAATGCACGCTACAGGGCGCCTGGCTCGGAGCTGTCCTTGAAGTAACCGATTTCTAACAGTCCGTTGTGTCACTGAATCCCTCTGAGTTGTGCCACGTGGCAGCCCGGAACCCGGTCTTCTTGAAGCTGTACCATCCCTTGACCACTGCTCCCAACAATCATGCACAGTGGATACATTCCGGTCAAGTCTTTCTGCAATATCGTTGAAAGAAAATCCACCTTCTCGTAGCCTTATTATATGCCCTCGTTCAAATTCGGCGAGCTATTGATAATGGCTTCTTCGTCTTTTTAAAGGCATTCTTAACCAACATCAACTCAATATGTCAAATTTCAAAGCTCAATAACGCTCACGAACTTTATAGCACGCATTTAAAGCAAACCTGATTTGCATGTTCCGAGTGACGCTACTAAATGAATCGATGTCATCTTGCAGATGTATAAACACGTCTACCAAATTTCGTTTATCTAACACAAGTCTTTCTTGGTGTTGGGACTTTTTTTTCCTTCAGTGTATATGATTTTTAAAAGATTTCAATAAAGCTTCAACAATAATTTTATTCCATACCTCTTTCAACATCCTCCAGGTACATTCTGCAGATAAAATTAATAAGGGATTTCATTAATAAATAATAATTAGACACTAATTTTAAGCCTATTTGACGATTTTATCTTATAATAATTTAATAAAAATTGATGTCTGCAACATTTACAAAAACACTATTTCTAAATTAATTTCTGCTTCTAGCTTGCGAAATACTTAGATATTTGTAGAATGTGGCAATATCATGTTCTTTTATCGAACATAACTAAGACCCTACAACAACTTTGGTATATATTTTTCAAGTGTTACCATTTCCTTGTTATTCCTTTGACTCTGTAAATATATAAAACTTCCCTAAGATAACTACAGAACCTTCCTCCTATTTCATAGATGAAACCAAACTATGATAAAAAAAAATTTGCTCAAATGTTGACTTAAGAACAATTACATGGAATGAGCATCGAAAGTTTCAGATTTTGTTCACTAATTCTACAGTGCATTTTTTCACCTACTGATTTTATGTATTTTTTAAGTGCAACATTAACTTGTATCAAAATTGTTACTTATCTACAGTTAATCTACTTCTGGGCCATTGCAAAATATATGTTACTAATATAAACACCCTAGCCTAAATTTTTCCTGGAGGTGGTTTATACAGCAGATAAATACTTTTTACTTTTAGAGAAAAACACTCAACTTTCCTCTCAAGATTTAGTTTGCCCGGTCACATTTTGTAGACAGTATTTCATATTTTTGAATTTACAAAACACAATAATCAACAATTGAAAGAGATAATTTCAAAAGTGAAACCAACTTTTTAAGGTACAATTAAAAGAAAAGAAAAACAAATACAGCAGCAAATAGTTAATTATAAAAAAAAAATTAAAGCAGGGAGTTTAGAAATTCCATGAAGGGATTTAAATAAGTAAAGTGCCTACTTTGATTTTACTAAAATCAAATCTATTCAACTTGACAAAATCAAATAGCACTCTGCAAGCAAAATTATAATTTTTTTTCTACCAAAATAAAAATAACTAAAATACTAAATCCAGAAAGATTAAAAATATGTCTTTTTATTTTATATATGATTATGAATAAGTTTGTATTTTAATATTGCATAAGATTTTGATACTTTTTAAAAGTTTTTGAAAAAGTTTGTAATAAAAAAAAATCTTACCTACAAAATAATCTCTAACACCAATTTATTAAAAAAAATATCAAAACTACAATACATTTTTTTTGATACAGTAGCCCCTGATTATATTTCATATTCAGATATATCACCCACTTCATTTAGGAGAGAAAAAAAATCAATGTAAATAAAGTTATCCTCTATATTGCACAACTTTATTCCTCAACATGCAAAATGTAATGATATTTTAGTAAAGGTAATATTATTTATAATAAAAAATGGATGTATTTAATGTAAAATCATAAATTTTAAGCATTTGAAGAGTAATTATTAGTATTTTTTAAATTCGTAATTAACTTATATACATCAAAATTTTGATACTATTTATTTTCTACATGGTTTTACTAACTTATTTTTTATTGGTAAGATGTGTTTTGCACAGCATCTATTAGATTATCTATTTACAAACTATGGAACCCAAACAGAAAACGTTTAAAATATATAATGTGAAAAAAAAATCAAAGACAAATTTTTCATAATAAATTTTTTAAACAATAAACTTATTTTAAATAAATGCACAACCTTAGGAGTGGGTTTCAGCTGAATATTTCCTTTCTTAATAGCATCCATCATTTCTGACATAGCTTTCTGTTGTGGATTTTCGGCAACTATAATTAAAAAAAATACAACAAACAAAACATAAATAAACAATGTTTAATTTATTTCATAAAGTAGAATTCAATTTAACATCCAAAAATTAACAATTACTTTCTTTCTTTAAAGTCTTTGCAGATTTCTTTCCAGCATGAATAAAAGTAATAAGAGACCTAAAATTATTAGAATAGTGTTTTAAAGAAAATTATAACATTCATCTTATTATAATAACAATATAATAAAAATAGTTTGAATAAAATTTATTACACTTACTAAGAAATTAAAACGTAAATGTTTTGAAAAGAAATTTTCAGCAGTAATACGGTAATTTCTTTACTTAAGATAATGAATTTAGTACGAAAAACAAACAAATATTTAAAAAATTAAGTGAGAAACCTTGCAGCAACAATTCGATAATGGATAAGATGCGATAATCATTCATCTATTAATATGAGCAAACAAAAAGGGGGCAGTGGACAATGCAGCAAATACCAAAGGGTTACAACAGTAATTTTTTTTAATTGTGATAAATTTTTGGAAATTGTATATGAAAGAAATTAGACTACTCAAACACACTACCATAAGCTTTCCAGAAAAATTGCAGCATAAAATCTGAAACAAAGTATCACATGGTCAGGTAAATATGTTGTTTTCTACCATTGTCTACACTTGCAAGGTGCATAAAGCATGATGAAATTGATGGCACATGGGAGCAAAATGCAAATCACTTTTTTAATTAGAAAATATTAAAAAAAATATTTTGAAGTACAAACACTTTGCACATAAGTTATTATCAGTCATGACAAATATTCTGTTTCTACTTCCTTTTGCTTTTTTTAATAGTGTTTGTGTTCACAAGTGGCTTACTCTGCTTTTAACAAATTGTTTGCTGAAAGCAATGTCTATTTTGTAAGCTTTTATCAATCAAAATATTTTACAGATTATCATCCAATAGGGAGTTTCTAAATTCAGTTCTGATTTTTCTTACATTGCTGAATATTCCTTCCATATTCAGCATTGCAGTGAAGTATAATAAGAAAACAGAACATAAATCCAGAAAATTTGTTATACTTTAGTAAACAGTAAGGTGCGCTTCCATTTTTCAAAGAGTGGAACAGAAAATGAATGTTTGAAGAAATGGAAGTCTGAAAATGACTTTTCGGAAAATTTCTTCAAATCTGGAATCTTTGCATGTTTTAAAACATCACTATTTACTGAGAATATATGTCTCTTATAATTGAAGTAAAGTAATAAAATATTTCCTAATAATTGAAAATTTTTTTTTTATTATTATCTGCCAACAACTGGAAAATTAAAGTAGCACCACCAATCAACATATAACCCTTTTTCCAATAACAGTTATTACAGTTTATATGGTTTAACAATTGCTAACGATTTTTTTTTATTTATCTAATCACTAAAAAATTTTTTAAAAAATAATTTTAGGCGCACAATTACATTTTTTTCAAAGGTTTTAATATAAAAACAACAAGTTACACTCCAGAATAAGTAAAATTCCCTGACATTTCCAGGTGAAATTTAGAAAAATTCTAGAACATTTGAGTAAAACAGGGACAACATAAGCTATTTTAAAACCCCTACAAATATAAAAATTATACTACATTAGTGATTAACAGCATTTATGTTTATAACCAAACTTTCAAATTACAAACAAAATTATTATATCTTTCAACAAATCAATTGACGAAATAAATAAAATTACAGTACCAGAATTATTTGAAATAAAATAAGAACAGTTTTGTCCTTTTAGGTTTTAAAAAAATGTTTTACCTTGTTGAGTGCTCTTTCTTCACACAAGTCTCTCCGTTTTTGAAGCATCATTACACTTAGCCTTCTAGGTTCTTGCAAATCAATGTTTTAAACACTGTCTCTATAGCATTTAACTCCATCGTTAGTGAAATTTATGAGGAAGAACACATGCTAGAAAATAAGTTCTTGTATTTTTTTAGTATTAGTTCATCAATTTCGTTGATATTGTTATCAGTTATTTCATACTGAGCATAACTCATGTTTCTTTTTTCCATTTGTGGCAAGCAGTTAATTCCATTATTTAAAAATAATTGCAACTCTTAGAGGCCAGCTTATCAGATTCTTAGAACTCATTAAACAGCATCCTTTACAATAATGCATTTTAAATAATCCATCATATTCTCTTCGATTCATTTGGCTTTTTTGTTTGGATAAATGAAGGTAAAACTTCGACTTAATTATATTTTTACACAGCACAATAAAAAATTATCACATCATTCTTCCATTGAGGAAAACGCCATATGTATTCAGTCAGTCTTGTGAAATATATGAAGCTGTTCGAGGTTCAGGATGTTATATAATGTATTCTACTACAATTTGTTCTAAGGAAGATATAAAAAGAAAATAGTGAAAATTAACAGTTTAAATATTTCTAAAATTATGATACTTAATTTCATAAAAATATTTCAATGCTTGATCTAAATTACGAAGATACAGAATGCATAATGCCGAAATTCTTCAAAATTAATCTATGAGATCAGTCATCATTAGTGTATTATCTGCACTAAAAGCAATACAGCTCTTTATATCTATATTTTTTGATTGCAAGGTATCAAGTATCAAATTGTTAATATTTTGAACAGAAAGAATTTCCTCTTAATATAGGTTCAGCAAATAAGCATTTCTACATTTTGTCCTTCTGAGCATCAAAATACATCAAAACAATGGAATACAACTATGAATCAGAGTCATTGCTCCAATCAATTGATGCTTTACCACTGTAATAGAATTTCTATATACAACATCTTTCTTGATAGAAGTTTTTGATCTGCATCAATCCTATTTTTTTTGCCATGTCATGGTTTTTTTTTTAACAGTAGACCAGCTTGATCCATTACTGCTAAAGGCAGATTATGCCCAAAATAAATAAGATCAAAATACATCAACTACATTTTTCTTATCAGCTAAAAAATTAACATTTCTGACATTTTCCCTGGAATTTTTGCAAAACAACTGATTTTTAAATTACTTTTACCATCACATGTAGTTAATATTTGTACTGCAAACGAAGGTGAAAACAATATTTGATCATTTTCACTATAGATGGATATTCTTCTGCATAAAATTTTTAAAGACTTCACTTTTTCCATTTCTTAAATAGCAAGACATTTACAATAAAAAAACATAGGTATGTATTCACTACTCAATATATTTTTCATAATGTACCATGTGCTATCATTAATTAAATGATAACAAATAACATGCTTCAAAGATGTACAAGCAAAATTGCTAACTTTTAGAAAAAAAAAAAAATTATTTTGCAGAATAGATGAAAAATGGAACCTCATGCAAAAGTACTACTTCAGTAACCCATATACAGTAAAGACTGATTATTTAAGAACTACGTATTGGAATAAAAGCATTTCCCTTCATGCTGATCTGTAAACATCCTTTCTCCATTACAGAGCTGCTACTTCTTCTCATTCACTGTTAATGGAAGCTTCCCTCTATGGATGCTCATGCACACAAATGCTTGCCACTAATATTGGTTACTGCAGCAGTGGTGTCAGCATTTCTTTCTCTTTGTTCTTCCTAATAATAAATGCATCCGATACAAGCTTCATTATTAGAGAATTTGAGAAAAAGTAAATCTAAAAAAATTGCAAATTTTGCATGAAAAAGTAAACTTTACAAAGTGTCCAAATTGTAAGGCCAGACAACTTGTCAGCTATGAATACTGCTTAATAATAAAAACACAGAAACGTTGTAATGTACTATAAATACAAAAAATAACTTACTTAATAGGATTAAAGGAAGGGGGTGGTAGTGGAGGGGGTGGAGGAGGCGGAGGAATGGGCAATAAATCAGAAGCAGATACTTCATTATTCAGCTTTTGAATTTGGCATTCAAGTTCTTGAACTATTTATAAAAATACAAAATTTACATACTCATATTTAAAATGCATAAATATCAAAGTAAGAATAACCAACATTAAAAAATGAGAAATATTTATTAAAATTATTTTTCTTTTAGCAAAATTAGATTTAAAATGCCAAAATTTTTTATTTTTAAATAACTTCAAATTCTTGAATTTTTGATGTTTGTAATAAAGTGAACCAATATAAATGTAGATGTAAACATTTGAAAAATAATTATGAAACAGAAAAATCAAAATATTTTACCTTTACTAAGCAAAATATTATTCTGATGTTTGTAATTGGATACTTGTTCTTCAGCTAATTCCAACTTTACAACAACGTTATTATACTTCTCAGTGTGATCAGATACTTCAGGATAAAAAATTTCAGCACTTTTATCTTTCAGATTTTTCTGTAATGAAAATATTTTTAAATTAATATGTAAAAACCTTATCAAAACTTTACATATAAAAAAAATTGAACATTCGCAATATTGCATAAAACTAAAAATGCCAAATCTGCAATCGATAATTTTAAATCTGAACTAAATATTTTTTTACATTAAAATAATTTTTTCATTTATTAAGTCAGTGTAGAATAAGTTGAAAACTCCTTATAAAAATTATATGAAAAATCGATAAAGTTATTTTACTTACGCTGATCCTCATTTTTGTTTTTAAAATATTAAAATTCTCTTACCACCATTTGCACCAGAAATGAAAATTACTTTTTTGGAATGGTTATTCGGATAATAAGCCCACATAAATGTAATATGGAAAAAAATATCCATATAGCAAATGTATTGTTGAGGATATAGCTAAAGTACTTTATTTACTGCTTAAAATGAATTTAGCAAAGAGAACATGAATTTTGAAATTGGAACTTTCATATCTTCGCAATTTACAAGTAGAAATACCAACTTAGTGATTACAGCTCTTTTTTTAATTTAATATCCCATTCAAAAATGTCCATTAGTAACAAGAAAATTTTCCAAATGACTGTGAAATTCAAGACCCTTTTGAATGATGTTTGCAATAAGTTTTTTTCCTTTCACTTTCATTATTTGTATAATCATAGAATGAGAATATCCATATTTGCATAAAAATGTACATCACATAATTGTAAAATCATAAAAAGGCATATGAATCATACTTATTATTGTATATTTTTTGAATTAAAAAGATTGTGTGGAAATTTTCATGATTTTAATTATGATGTCTGTTTTTTTACAGGATTAATTTTGAGCAATCCATAAGTTCAATCGTACTTAGTGAAAAAGTCAGTTTATTTTGAGGAAAAGTCAATTTTTCACCATAGTTAAGGCATTAGCTTATGTCTTAGAGTACAAATGGTTTCAAGGTATACTCCAAAATATGCAATGCTCATTGCTTCACTAATAAAAGAAAATTTACTAACAAAACAAAACAAAAGCTACACAATAATTGTTTTAGTTGAAATTTGATAACTGTAATAAAAACAAGATCTTCATGTACGAGGCAATTTAAATATTAGTAATGGTCAGGATGACAAGAATGCATGGTATACCAAATATTTGTATTTGTGATACGGCATCATTTGAAATTGTGATATATAATTTGAAATATTGATTGTGATCATTTGAAATGTAATAATTAATATCCATTTTGGCATTGGATATTAATTGTGTAACAAAAAGAGTCTATGATTATAGTGGTATTAAGAATAACATATGAATTAGTGAACAGTAAGACATCAATCATTCAGAGGAATCTTGCTTCACCTTCGAATCTTGCTTTAGCATTATCATGATGGTTGAATGTGACAATATCATGTAAACAAATTATAAGAGCCTTATATTACATACCTCATACTGACAATACATTGTGAGGTTTGCAATAGGGCACTATATGTCACTAATCTTGTTAATGATTAATATATTTATTTGATACTAAAACTAGACAACTTTATGTTTATGTGGTATTATAGCATGAGATATCTGAAACTCAGATGCCACCATCTACCCACAGGACAATGTACATAACAAACACCTTCGACTTTTCCAATAAAATCACTAAATCTTTTGCTGATTGAATATATATATATTTATTAAGGTTGCATAGAAACTAATATTACACAGTTAATGATTAAAATAGATGCATTTTGCCTATGAATCAAATTTATTGAATATTATAACCACAAGGTAAGAGTCACTATTTTTACTAGAATCTAACCTATATACTAACAATTATAACTGTGCATGATGCATGTCATGCTGTGTAACACATGGAATATAAATTTCTGTATTTAAGTCATGTAATTATATTAAAAACGGCACATTGCATATTGAATCAAATATTCTTATGATACTGCAATTTTAATGCTCAGCAATGCAATGTATGCTAAAATGCACCTTTTGCAAATCAATTAAATAAACGAAAGTTAATAATAAGTTTTTTAATTTGAAAAATGTATGATTTAAAAAAATGGACTTATTTGTACTGTTTATTTTATATTTTATTTACAATAAAAAAGTGTTTTTTTCCTTCTTCAAAATTTTATTATACAGTTAGAGGTGGGGGGAAATTGAAATTTTACTCAAAATAACAATGAAAAAAAAATTTAGCATCAAAACATTTTTAAAAATAGCACTTACAGGTTGATTTTCGAATTTAGCTTCATCTCTTGAATCTAAATAAAAAAATAATAATGTTAACTCAAGCCATAAAAAATGATGCATTTTTATATAACTTAAAGTAATCACATGAATTATAAAAAAAATAGTATATTATTCTTGGGAGGATAATATTGTTTAATGTAGGGTGTATGATAACTTTTATTGGGTCAATCAACATCAATTCACCAAGGCACAAGGAAAAAAAAAATTTTTTTTTATGAAAATGTTTCTAGTTGCTATGACCAAGTTATGATACCGTATAAAATATTTTTCAAGAAATTGAGGTTCAAAACTAATGGAAATAAAAAAGAGTTTCTGCAACTCTATGGCAGTCAAAAAAAAAAAAAAAAATTCATTATTCAGTAAATAATGAATATTTTGATGCGAAATTTTTACCATTTTGTTTTTCTGTGAAATTTGCAGAAACTGTAGAAAGCAGTTATAATGCATTGTATTGATTTGAACCCTAGTACAAAAACTTATGTATTTTCAAAATTTTGAGGTAAGAAAACATGAATTTTTCAAAATTAAATAGAGAGGTGATGCAGTGGAGTTATACCAAGACAACTTTTAATAAATAAATAAATAAAAATAAAATACATCAAGAAGTATGACCTAACAGAATGCAAAATTAATTAAATGAGACTTTAGCTGCCTGTGTAATAGTTCAGACATGAAATAAAACAGTGATTCAATGCATACTCGCTCATCCTGAACCCTCTCTAGTGTGTGTCTCAGCTTCTACCATTTTACCCCTACACTTTGATATTGTAGTTGCTTTATTGTGATTCAGTCTGTGTTTATACTTTGAGGAGTGAAGTTTTGAATTATAATTTTAAAAATATTTTACAGTTTATCAATTTTTTAGAGAATCAGTAGTTGGTGAAATATTTTTAGTTAATAGTTTTGTCACTGTATGTTAAATAGAATCTTTTGTAAGTACAACAAACGGAACAGACTTCTAGTGCTCAGTAGTTTTTGTCAAGTCTTAAATAAATTTTACTTTGGTATTTACATAAGTCTTAATTTATTTAGGAACAAATTGGAAGTTAAATTTTAAATTATTTCAAGTTTATCTCACTTAAAATTTTTTTTTTTTACTTTAAAGATTTATTGCTTTTATCAGCATTGGTGTGATAGATTTTTTGTTAGCCCAACTTTAAAAAAAATTATATTGACCATTAATAAAGATAGGCTTGAAAAGTATCCAATAGGAAAAATAAAATAGTTCTAATAGCCATATAAAGAGTTATACAAAGCATGCAGGGCTTGTCAACTATTTAGTCATCCTGATAAAGAGCTTTAATAAAAGGAGTGGTAAAAATTATGATACAGTATTGTGAACATCATAAAATTTACCATTTAAAGAAGTTTGAGTCTACCAGACAGGTTGCTTCGAACTATTTTTAAAAGTCACAAGAAAACTAAAACTTCCAAAAAGTGTATCTTTAGACTTGAGTGAAGAAATAATGTTTCATTTAAGGTACAAGTTATTTCAGTGTTTAAAATGTATGATACATGCAGAGAGAAAGTTAAACATATATATTAACTGAAAACACTCAAGGAGAAATGTAAATTATAGAGAGTGAAAGTGAAAGCAGTGTTTATGAACTGGAAATATCTATTTCAGAAGTAAAAACCTTAGAGGAATGTATGTTGCACCATAGTGTGTTCTTACTTGGTCTACTTGAATGCAATTGCATTTGCACAATCCATCAAAATGTGAAATTATTGCTGCAAAAAAATGCAGTATTGAAGAGACTGCATATGAAAAGTGTCCTTCCTGCCAGAGAAAACTTGAAAAATATGAAGAGTGGGACACTGAAGATGAAATTTCATATTTGTTTATGGGTGTCCACTGGTAGAACCCAAGAAATTAAATTTAGTTTCTATGGAGGAATATTTGGCAACTTTAATCAACAGTATCAAGATTCTCATACCTCATTCTTTCATATCAAAGACACATTCATAATATTTAAAAAGCAACTATTCTTATTAATTCAAGATGATGTCCAAGGCTACTACTGGACTCAAGATAGCTGTTCACATCAACCAGTGTTATCTACGTTCCCTCTAAAGATTCAGATACAGTGGCTTTATAATTTTTTTGGGTTAGCCTATGATTTACAGCATACAATAGTCTTCCCACTGTATCAAGAACTAAACAAGTTTGTGTGGATGAGGAATTTATCTTAGTTTTTAATGTCACAGAAGAAGTTCTAAAAGTAAGGTTTTTTAGAACTCTACACAAACTTTTAAATAGCACATGCTTAAGCTGTGGCACTAGCGCTAGTCACTCGGCCATCAGGCCCCTATAATTGTAATAAATAATTAAAAGATTAAGATCACATTAATTTTATTTCTTATATTGTTGGATCATACTTCGAAGTATATTTTTTATAAAAAGTTGACTTGTTCTATTTCAATCATGTTTTCTTATCTCAAAAATTTTGGAAGCACATGCAATAATAATAATTATTTTTTTTACAAGGATACCAAAATATTTTTGTATGGTATTCTACCTTGGTCATAAATAATTTTCATAAAAAAATCAAAAGTGGTGGAAGACATTTGACTTTTTTTATTGATTGCACTGATGTAGAACAGGGGTGGCAAACCCATGGCCCGCCTTGAATATTTTTCTTTTACAAAATATATTTCTTTCATAATGGCCAACTGTCGAAATTATGAGAAAAATTTAACTTTGATTTTAAAATAAGATTCTTGCGATTATATGACAGATATTGCTGTTTTATTTATGAATTTACAATTAATAATAATAGAATAATGAAATAATAAGAATAATTAAATTATATTTTGCAAACTCATGATGCGCGCGCATCTTGGAACATCTTATACAATAGGTTCTATGTTTCACTTTACTTGACCATTCTTAGATACGCATAGTTGATTACAGAGCAAACCAGACTGTTAATTTCAGTTGTTAGAGCTTTTGGTTCAACTTACACCTGCGAATCGTTTTTTTTTCTTTCAAAAATAAAATTGACTAAACACAAAACACGCTCAAACATAACGGACGCTAACCTGCAACATCAATGACGATGTAAAAATACCCAAATTGAGATCGATTTGCCAAAGCTAAGTGACAGAGTGGAGAAACAAATATAGCACTAGTAAAATAAATATTTTTTTATTACGTTTATGTTTATATATTTTGTATATTTCATTTTTAGTGTTATATTTGTTTAAAATGTGCGTTTAATATTATTGTTATATTATCTATGTTGCCTGCAAGATCATTTGGGTTGGCTACCTCTGATGTAGAATAACCCTATTACATAAAAAGTAATAGAAATAAGATAATCATAGTTATATTACTCGTACATGCAAAAACAACACAAAGTTTTACTTGTACGTTAAAGTACTGTTTGTCTCCATTTGCTTTACAATTTTATCTGTAAAAAATAATTTATTCAAGTTTTGTAGATACAACCAAATCAAACTGTATTTACAAATAAGAACTGATACTAAAATATTCAACATGGGCATATTAATTACAGGCACAATATCTTCCGTAATTTTTGATTAAAATTTTTTTTATAAATGATTTTTTGAAAAACATTAACTTAGAAACAAAATATATAATGATGCTATATGTATGAAGTTATGTCATTACATGTTTAAAAGTACATGCTTATGAAAAACAATGTTGGCTTTTTTTTTTCTTTAAATTTTGTTGCGCATCAAAGTTATAAAGACAAATTGGTCATGCATCCAATAAGTAAAACATTATAAAATATAATAGAGAATAAAAGCACACTTGTATTGTACACAGTAATTATATTAAAAACATATTCAGAAGAATTGTAATTATATTAAAAACATATTCAGAACAAAAAAAAAAAAATTGTTGCGATAGGAAAAGATGGCGATGACAGACAGAAGAGAACCAGTAAAACATACATATGCGATGGAGTTTATCCAAAAATTTATGTGCGCTGAAATATCAATGCGTAGCACACCAATAATATCTATGTGCAAAAGAAAGATGTATAACCTACCGTGTAGATTGCCATGAAAACTGTACGTTTAATAAGGGTCAAGGAATTGAATAATCACCAATTTTAAAATTAATTAAATGTATGAAATGAAATAATTATGCAGATATTGTTAACTTTTCAGAAATAAGATAAATAAATGAAGGTAAAAATGTGGAAAAGATTGTATAATTTTTGAAATGAAATGAATCACTAAAATTGTATGAATGAATTTAATTTTGCCAATGCTAGAGTTTCATCACGAAAACTGCTTGTAAATATGGGAAACTATTTTATGTGTTCTAACATGTTAGTTAAAAGCAGCTCAGTAATAACAAAAATATGCACCTATGCTTTTTGATTTGAGAAGAGGTTTTAAGATTTCTAGAGAAATCGTCAATATTTTGGCATATCTATGACAATTTTTAGTCGATAAATATATTACTTGCAAATTTTCAAGGGGAATGCATAGAACTATAATACCCTATTAAATGAACAGAAAAACATCCTTTGCTCTTCAGTTAGCAGCATATCAGCATATTTATGTTATAGCTATTTAGAAGTACATATATTTGTAAGCAACTGTTTTTAAACATGAAGCACAAAAAGCATAAAACTAGAACCAAAATATCTGATGAGCACCTTTAGAGCTCACACAGAATTCCAATTTTCCACCTCAAATAAGACATTGGAGCATTATTGTCTCAAAAACAATGGCAAACAATTTATTAATTTCATGATGCTGTTTTACATTTATAATAAAAATGAATGAAGTAATAAAATACGTTAAATATATATTATGCATTATTTATTTATTTTTTTTGGTTCATCAGCTAATTTTAGTGTTAAGCATGTTTTATATGAGCCCCAAAACAACTTATAGTCTGCCAATTTCCAGGAAAACTAAAAGTTTAGACACCCAAGCTTTAAAGAAAATCAAGCATTTTTAATACAAAAATAAAAATTCTTTTAAAGAGATAATAAAGATAAGAGTTAAAAGCATATATGTCCTTTGTGATTAAAATCTGTCATATCCAAATAAAGAAATAATACCCAGTTATTAATCCAATGCCAAATGTTTGAATATATATACAGAAGGTCTTCAATATTTGTAAATTACGATAATTATTAATTTTTTCATTTAAAAAAATATAGCAAACTTACTATTAACAAGAAGCTCCAGAGATTCAAGTTTTTGTCTAGTGCTGTTATGGTCTTTCATCTCTTGTTCATACTAAAATACATATATTTAAATTACAATCTAAAAACTTGCAAATACTTTGTGCACGATATCTGTCACAACATTATCAGACTAGATCTATAGCTTCCTTTAGCATACTTCATTCCAATAAAGGCAATTGTTTTGTACATGGAATAGAAATCATAAATTAGCATAACATTTTTCGAACTTTAAAAGTACTTTTAAAGCTAAAATAATTTTTCAAATAACACATTATACAGCTATATGATGCTAAAATTTTTACAGAAGATATGTGTATGAAAGTAGAAGAACTAAAATAAAAAGGAAGTATTACCAGTCACATTTTATGGAAATACAAGCAACAATACAAAATAATCAAATTTCTTATGAGGATACAAATAACAATTAAAAAATCCAAAACATTTCAAAATATTCAATACAGAATAGAACACATTATGATCTAAAGAGAGGCAAAACACTTAATAAACATCATAGTCAATCAGCCCAAAAGTTTCATCTTGCATATTTAGGAGTAAAGCAATCTTTATAATTAAATTTTCCCAAAAACTTTGTGGGAAAAGTGTTTATAATCCATGTCAAGAAAATCTACAATTTTTAAGCATATAATCTGCAGATTATAAACTTGAAATTACTAAAACTTATTATTTTTGAGAATTTTAAGCAACATATAATGAAACATTCTAATGTTTCATACCTTTAATTTAATATGCACTATCTTGCAAATACATATTTATTAATTTCAAAATTAAAATTTTTATTATTGCTGTTAATATATTCTAATAAAAAGAAAAAAACAAAGGAGGTGAACAGTATTAGCATTTTAAAAGAGCAGCCTATTTTTCAAAATCATTGTTCCATATTTAAGGTGAGATAATAAAAACTGAATACCACAAGCCACATCAATTCCCTTGTGGTTGATAAACAATCAGCAGTATATAGTACATAGAAAAAAAATTTACCTTGTTTTACGAATAAGCTTTTAAAACTAGTTCAGTTATAATTTTTTTATTTCCAGAATATTTTTAATTTTATAAAGATTCCAAGCCAGAAAAAAAAAAAAAAAAAAAAAAAATAATAATAATAAAAAAAAAAAAATACATATATATATATACACATATAACTAAACGGTTTTACCAGTATTTTAGCTATTTCAAAATCTTCTTTCAGTGAATTCTGTTTTTCAATTTCTTTGTCCAATTGAACTTTCAAATTAGAAATTTCAGTCCTAAGCTCTAAAAATTACCAAAATCATAAGATAATGTTACTTTTTTGGCATAAAAATTTACAATAGTAAAATACATTATTTATGAAATTTTTAAACATACATACACAAAAAGGATACTACTATATGTATGACAGTTATATTAAATATGAAGAATTATTTAATTTATATTTAACAACAGAAAATTTATTATAATTTCTTACTAAATAAATAATAAAATTACTATAATTTTTATTTACATTTAATAATTTCTACATCACATATTGATAAACTAAAAAACTTTTAAACTAAAATTTCAAGTCTATTTTGATTAATTACATTACTGCTTTTCTGACAACATAGTAAACTGATGATAACAAAACATTGTCAGTTTATAAAAAACTAGTATTTTCAACACAATGTCTTTGTGTTCACAGTAAAATTTTCATTGTATTTCCTCTGAATTACATAAATAAGAAGAATCACATAAAAGATTTTCTATAAAATATATATTATATATATATATATATATATATATATAATTTGATAAGATATATTCAGTCTTTAAGAATTTCAGAATTTTATAGACAGAAAGGAATGCAAATTTAAAATAAATAACACAAGATATTTAAAAATAACAATACTTTAAATAACAGGTAGTAGTCCCACTTATGATAGAGTATCATTCCAAAGTCTTTACTATTATTTGAACATTTAATCTATTATCAAATCAGACATATGCCAAGGCGGTCAATTCTTAATTTGTTAGATGTTTGACTGTTTTAATATTTCCATAAAATAGGTTTTTATGCAGCTTAAAAGAATGAAAAAATATTTACATTTATAAAATATTAGTACATTCTATATGTATAAACTAATGCTTTTTGACTGTTTTACAAGACAAATTAATAATTTTCATCTTATTATTTTCCCAAATATTATGCTGGTATTCACATCAGTAATGTTATTTTTCTTACCAAGCATAGCAATTTATGATAAAATACACAAATTGCAACCAACACTGGTTAAAAATTAGCAACTAGTCTACAATAAGTTCAAATTAGATAAACCAAATATTAGCAGTTAGTGTATAATGCTGATAACTATTGGTGACTATGTGATTTCTACATAGTAGCACTGTGCTATGCACATAAGCTAATGCAGATGACAAAGAAGCATTTCAATACGTATTTTCGATTTTTTTGAGAGTCCATCATATGTATTATACAAAGTTTCACAAAAAGCAAATTTTTTATTTACATGCATACAAAATTGAGTTTTTTTTCAATACCATGATAAGTAATATAAAAAAAGTGCTAATGTGATTAATAGATTAAAATTAAATTTTCTTCTTTAAATATCAATTAAATTGACATATTTTGTATAAAACACAAATTTAAACAACAATTAAACATAAATTAAACTATATTTAATTCAATAAATCTAAATATTTTAAGTGATATGAAATACAAATGTAAGATTTTTATAAATATTATATAACATAATGGTAATATTACTAAAATAAATATTGATTTTGCAACCTTCAGTATCTCCAGGCAATTAAACTTAGATTTGGCAGCACTATTTAACTTTAAAGCAATTCCTTTTAGTATGTAGTAGAACAGTTGGTTGTTATCCTTGGATTTCATAGAACTATCTTTGTATTTCATATATAAAAATTAAATACTATTTATACAGGGTGACAATTAGTATAATTTACATGAAAGAGTAGAATTGAATTGTTTTCTGTAATTCATTAGAATTAAATAAACTGAATGCACAATAAGCTTTATTTCAATTAGAAGGGGGGGGTTAACTTTGTAAGAATTGCTGTATGCATATCATTTTTCGACAAAGATTAATTTTTTTTAAAATCAAAATACAATTGAAAGACTGCTTTCGTTTTGGTAACAAAATGCCATTGTCTTTTTCGAAAGGTTAAGTCTATAACTTAAACAGTTATCGGACGAGGAAGTTTGAGATTTCGGAAATTTATATATCTCTAAATCCAGCAAAAATTTTTTTTCCTTATTTTACTAAGGAAAAAAACTTTAAAGGTTTTCTCAATGTACCAAGCAACATCCATCAGAAAATCAAATTCAGACATGTTTTAGAATTTTTTTATTTTCAACATCATGAAATTCTTGAAACATTGCTATGCTTGTTTTCAACTGGGAATTAATTCTAAATAATAAAATATGTCAATCAATGCCTGGTCCACATAGAAATTCATAACAAAAGTAGCTTTCTTTGCCGCTAAATTTAAAAGATGACATGGACAGACAAACACAATTAGTTTTTGTATAGTTCTTTCAAATATTTCTAAATACCATTTTTTTTAGCTCTAGCATTGCAGATGCACTGTCAGCACCAAAGTACATACATGTATAAAAACATATATGAATATACTGAATAACAGCAAAAGCTAAAAAATAACCCTGAACTTCGACTACATTTTCATTATAATACTTAACTAGATGAAGTTTTGAATTAGAATTATTAGCCCATTAATAAGTACAAAAAAGAAGAAAATTCAAATCAATAACATTTACAGCAACTTCAATCTTGCTGGTATTAAAAAAAAAACTTGGATGAAAATAGTGGAAAATAAATTTAAAATGGAAAAGTTCCGTAAAATGAAAAAGGATCGTCAGGTATGAACATAGAATTGCATATTCAATTATTATATGTTTGAATATTTTATGTTCATATACTTACTGAATTATAAAAGATTGAAAAAGAAAAAAAAAATAATAAAAACTGATTCAATGATGAACAAAATATTTCTGTGACAAATATTATTAAGATTATGAACTATATAATATATATATAATCAACAGTGATTAACCCATTACATATTGCATAAAATAATATTTTGCCCTAACCAACATAGCTATTTTATCAGTTATTACATTTACCCTAAATATGAATTTTTGCAATTTCCATTTAAATTTTAAAAATATAAATTATTAAAATTTCAATGGAAATCAAATCAATCAAAATGTTAAATAAATGCCATGTATCTTTGTATCACAAACTGATAAGTTTGATGTATTAATAAGGAAAGTTTTATGTAATATGTATATGTACAGAAAGTGAAATAGTCTTTATAAGGTAGAAAATTCTTGATTTGTTTTTAAAAAAAATATTTGAAAAAGTACAAAAGATATGAGATACAAGGTTTAAAATATTAGAATGACAAAATTTGAAGTTTAATGTGTGCACTTTTAATGACACACAGGATTTTAAAACCACATCTCAACTTTAGCTAATTTCTATTTAACATGGCTCAGTCAACAAGGAATATAGCAATAATCCAGCATAATTTTATTTGTGAGATTTGATAAAGATCTTGTCTAGAAAATTAAGGTAGCATATTTAAAACAAATCATATGTCACATCCCTTATTGACATATTTGTTACAAAGAATATGACAAGAATCATAAATATGACTTGATATCTTCCATTTTATTTAATATACACTCATAAAATTTCTGTAAAAAAAACTGAAAATATTCTCTTTCAAATATAAATTAATGTGTTTATGTTTTGGATTTAAAAAAAAATATTTATTTCAAAGAGGCCAAGACCTTTAAAACACCTTGTAGTTTTCATGATATAAGTTGCCTTTATATAGGCAAATAAAATTGCATTATGACAGATTAAATACGTTTGTATATGTGTCAATATTGTCCAACATTTCACCACAAAAAGAGTAACTTATAGCTTGAGAAAGATTGTTATAACTTTGGGTCCTCTCTATTACCAAACTGCAAAAAATAAATAATTCAGGTGTTTCTACTTGAATTTGTCTTAAATTTTATTTCTTCCAAACAACGATTTTCTCCAATGAAAAGAACTCAACATTATCCAAATTAAACTAGTTTTATTATAATTTTCACTAAGGAGTTTCTTGGTATATACTTTTTTTGCCTGGTCAATTTCATCATTTAATTTATCAACATTTAACAATCTTTTCATTTCATTTTCATAATTTATCTTTACTTACAAAGTAATTCTAGTAAGTGAATGTAAAATTTAGCAGAATATTTGAAAAGCACAACTTTTAGGCAATTATAAGGAAATAGTAACAAAGCAGGAATTAATTAAAGTTAGGAAAAATTTGTAACATAAAGAGCAGTTTAAAGTGTACTGTCACCCTAAAAAGATTAAAAGTAATTTTTTCAGTTAATCATAGAAATATTCCAAAAACTAGTTTGAAGTTGAACAATATCTAAAACCGACTACTTTAAGGACAAATAAAATTTTAAAGAAAGGTCAATTAAGAATTTAACTTATATAAATTCTTATTAAATGTTACTTTTCTCCTGATAATGAATTTGAAAACCTTAGAATGAAATTATTTATATATTAAAAATGAATCTTTAAATTCTTATATAATAATCAGTTTTTTGACACTTTTACTTGAATTTACTGATGTACAGTAAGGCTAATTGAATAAAAAAAAAAATTTTTTTTTAGGATAAATATTAAAAAATAAAATTTCTCAAGATACAGATTTAAAGTAATATATTTACGAATTTATTTTACCTGAACTAAGTTTATTAAGAACATCCAACTCTGAAATATTTTCATCGACACCATATTCTTGACACAGAATTTCATCAGACTCTTCTGGCATATCTGATGATTGGTTTTCATGTAGGGTGTTTCTTTTGAGTTTTTGATTTTCTTTAAAATACTAAAAGATTTCGATTATTTATAGCATACGATTTAGAATTTTATTAACTACATTATATTTCTTTTATATTAATTAAAACAAAAAGCTTTACATGAAACAGAAAGTTACAATATAAATGTCTATATATATATATATATATATATATATAAAGAAAAGTATGCCATCTATGAATGATTCATATAGACAAGAGGTAAATATTTACACTGTAAGTGAAATTAATGAATCTTCAACAAGTGAAACAGCCAATTTGTATAAATATGTAAATCCAAAATTAAAACAGTATATTAATAACTATTCTTTATTTTGATGAAAATTAGTAGCCATGTACTGATATGTGTAAACAGTTCAAATTCCGTAAATTCAAAAACATTTCCCCAGGCTTCCTAGTTTACAAAATTAATTTAATATATATACAATTTCATTTTTTAGCAAGATTTCTGCATTGAAAATAGAGAAATTATAGATGAATTATTATAAATTTATTTTATCACATAAAATATGTTTTATAGTTCTAAATTATCTTTTATCAAACTTACATTTTTGCACATCAAATTAAACTTTTTATATTTTGAATTCCCCATTTTACTTAAATGAGTATTGTGTACATATATGCATGACACGAAAAAAATAGATGTATGTGTATGTCTGAATAATATGTATGCCTATATGAGTATGTGATATAAGAAGTTCAATTTGATTTACAAAAAATTTTAATTGAAATACAAAAAGGTGAATTTGGACTACCAAACCTGCACATATTGAACAACATTCTTCATTTTTTAAAGACTATTTGAAATAATTACAATGAAATTATGAATAACTTGAATCTAGTATAGAATACTATTTATTATTAATATAATTCATTAACTATGATCTACCATAAATTGTCTAACAATTGATTCACTGGTCAACTCAGATATATATGCTTAAAATTTCAGTTTTATCTTTCAACCTGATCTAGTGTACAATATTATGAAAACAAATACTTTTAAAACCTGCAATAAACAGAACTAAAATAATATATTATTGGCACTATTAATAGTATTATTTATTTTTTAATAAAAACATGTAATACTAGTATATAATGTTTATGTTTTTAAAGTAATAATTCTAGAATTTTGCTCTAGATTAACCACTTTAAGCTTTATCAAAGAGAAAATGAATATATTTTATCAGTACAGTCACATAATCTTCCAATAAATTTCATGATCAATTCAGAAATAAAAATCTAACACATAAAAAAGAATATAAAGTAAAAACCTTTGTTGCTCTCTTAATTGCATTAGTAGCTGCTTCAGCTTCTAAATCACATTTGAGTTTTAAAGCATTATATTCATCGATAACAGCTTCAGAAACTGAAATATTTAGAACAGAAAAATTATATTCAAATATCAATGTGATACTTTCAATGAAACAAACCAACAATTTTACTTAATTTTTCGAAATTGAATTTTTACCACTTCATTTTCTTAAATCCTCACTATTTACTTAATGTTAAACAGTTTAAAATTTTTTTAAAAATTTATACCAATTTATTTATTCTCACAGCAAATGTTTTTCAAATTCTTTATGTACATTTTAATGCTTATGAGGGAAAAATGCCACCTTGGAATAAAATAGTTAATAAGGATTAAAATTGTTTAAATTTAAATTAGTTTCCAGTTCTGACTTGGTCACATTAGCCAATTTTTCTCAATTTTTTCATCATAACCAAATAAAAAATAGTACATTTGCACTATTCTCCTTTTCATTTAGAATAATAACCCTAAATTTTGGATCAGGAAAAAACACCATAAGGGAACTCAATTTTCCCATGCTTTTCATTTAACACATCTGCTTTCTGTCAATGTTTAATTATTTATTACTTGTGGATTGCAATCATTTATTACTCGCAGCAATGCAATTAATGGCAATAGCAAATAATAATCATTACATGCTCACAGACACTTAAATCTTCACTGCAAAGATTCAATTCTTCAAATAACTTTAAAGACTCATGAATGAAATTCTTTAAAAGAAAAATAAGCTCTATTTTTCACATAATATAAAATTAAATTTATTAGCAATAAACAAAAAGATGTTCACATAATTATATCAATCATCCAAAACAGTAATATTGGCATTGTTTTCACACTACTGAATTTGACAAAAAATTAAATTTTACTTTTAATTAACTAATAATGCTAAACTAATTCAATCAGGTACAAAATATTTTTCTGTCAATTTGAAATGCATAAAACATTGCACAATGAATGATAATAAACTGAAGTTCAATAATCAATATTATAACTGATTATGAAAGACACATTTACAACTTATTTCTATTAAGAGTACTAGTAATTTTTGTATTAAGTTTCAACTTACCTGATTGCATACGTTCCAATAAAGCATCTTTTTCTTTTACTTCAGTAGCTAATTTTTCATACTAAGAAAACAAGAGAAAAATTAGAGCATTAATGCAAATAAAATAACCACATAAACACATCTGTAGATGAGTGAAATTTTTTTTTTACACTGTTTCATATATATTTAAAATTATTAATTAAAATATTTACATTTAGTCACACTTCATCAGCATGAATACAATACATTTTTACAAATATTTAATTAAATATTCTTATGTTTCTATAATAAATTTTTGTAATATTAATTTTCTAACAAAGCATTATTTAAATTACCATTTTAAAAAACTGAAATTTTATGGAACATGGGTAAATGCTAATTTAAACAATATTGAAATCTCAGCTTTAAAAAAAAAAAAAAAAACAATATATTGACTTAATATTAAAACTTAAGAATAAGACAAAATATTAGAACACTGTATCTAATGTTATTAAAAAAACACTGTGTTCTTCAACCTAATTAAGTTATCAGAGATCTAGTTAAAAAAAAAAAAAAACCCCTCAAATTAATGATTTTATGATATGCATCATTAAACTTACTTCTTCTGTTAAATGTTGCTTCTCAATCTTTATCTCTTTAAGCTCCTTCAAAACTGCAAAAATACTACATGTTCAGAATAAAGGAATATAAAGGTTTTAAAAATTTATGACTATCCTAAGTTTTTTTTTTTTTTTTTTTTTTTTTTACACTTAGCAGTTTGAGTTTCTTATGCTATATACATATTTAAAAAGTAATAATTCTTGATTTTTTTAAGCACATTGTACAAATAAAATAACTAAAACACAGATTTAAAAAATTCGGCATTTTATTTTTATAATTGATCAAAACAAAGGTGTGAAATAGAATGAATTTTTTAAAAACAAATAATAAAAATAATATTAAAAAACATTTGGCAATTATTGACATTTTACACTGGAACTTTCATTAATGCTTGAAACATTTAAGTATTATGATAATGATAATAATAATAATAATAATAATAATGGCAAATTGATTGACTAATAAATGCAATAAAACTTTTTTTGTATAAATTCAAGTTTCAGATGTTTACCCCTTGACTAGTAGAAAAAAAAAACAGTACATATAATTGATCAATAGAAATAATTATTTTCAAAATATGCAAATGGCACTGCTTTGACTTAAATATGTAATATAAAAATCAATTTTAGCAGAAAATATTAAGTACAATGTTTGTTGAACTTAATAAAATTACGCTATTGTTTAAATGTTTTAAACATTTTGTTTATCTCCTTAGATAAAGAACTAATAAATAAAGTTCAGAAGTACTGTCATGTAAATGATCTAAATAACGTGAATCATAAAGGTAAGTACAGAAAGCAAAATGCATTGTGGGAAATTATAATGGTGAAAGGTAAAAATATAATAAATAATATTATCGTTCTGTCTTTATATGAATAATTAATGACATTAAATTTTAAATAGATTAATCAAAATAATTTATTTTACTTTAATAAAGTTTGTATAAAACATCAATTTAAAAAAATCGCACATTAATGACTGATTCTTAATTTTATAACTATGATTTTTTTTTTTTTTAAATTAAGAAATAATGATAAACTCTTTTAAAATAAATAGTATATAATAAATTTTAATCAAGTTTTTCTTTGTTGATACATTAGCTACTTCATTATTATTACTAGCTTTAATTATTACAATTAAATTTTTATTAAGTTATTCTTGGTAGCAATTCTTATCTTCTATTTTAGTGGTATCACAGCTTTTTTAACTTTGTACCTCCGTAACAAGAGAAAATTTGGCATTGCTCTTTGACCCTTTTCATTATTAAATATTATAAAGACTGTGATATTTTATTGGGGTTATTTTAAATTAGCATTATATGAATAGGGTTTTTTTAAATTGAAAATTAAAGCATTCAGGATATTATTAGTAGCAATTAACTTCAGTCTAAATAAATTAATTGAATAGAACAAAGTGACTCCTTTTATCTAAATAAAGTAAATATTTTTATTTTATAAGAAAGCTTGCATCCCAAAAGTAGTTAAACAGATTCTTTAGTTAAATTATTTATGAAGCCAATTAGTAGCTGATTTACCTATACTATATCACTTCTTTTAAATACAAAAGAAAAACTAATTATATTTAAAATGATACACATGTACTACTTTCTGTCTTTAATATGAATTAAATAAAATTTTTTTTTTCTGTACTGGAAATTATTAAATATTCTGAATAGGATGAAATATATATTGAAAACATATATAAAAAATAATAAGTTGATAGTTAAAATATAAATTGATAGTCATGTAAAATATGCATAAAGGAAATCCGCAGATAGTTACAAAGAATGATTTAAAGAATTGTGTTATAGATAAAAGGAAAGATATATAATAATTATTCCAAGTGGCAGAAGCAGAAAGGCTTGTAAACCATGGACACTATAGAGTTCCAGATTTTTTCTTCTTAAGTCATACATTTATATAAAAAGACATTTAATTCAATCTCAAATATCTGCAAAAGCAATAGTGATAAACAAAGTAATATATAAATTTCAATATTTTTATATTTTTCATTAACTTTTGGTCCAACTCAATGGATGATAAATAAAGATGAGTAGAGATTCTTTTTCTACATTTCTATCTATTGCAATCAATAAGTATTTCATAATTTAAAAATTAATTTATTTATGCAAATTGTAAGCTTTGATAAACTAATCTATACTGTAATAAAAAAATGTTTTTTTTTTTTTTTTTTTTTAGTTTTAAAGAGTATGTTTATCTTAAATAAACAATAAAATTATATGTAAAAACATTGTAAATTTGTATTGAAATCAGTATGGACATAAATTCATAGGCCAGAAAGTCCATCTAATAGGTAGGAGGATGGTATAAACCTTCCCAACGTCATCCTCGGGGGCATTCATTTTAAATTATGGCTGCAATACAGTAGGGCTCCTATGATTTAACCCTGGTTAATGCTGAATCTTTCATTGTAAGAGAAAACTGATCAAAATGCCTAAGATTATGAAACAGTAACAAATAGAATTTAACTTGTACGAAAATACTTAACTAGTTAAATTTAAACCTAATGATATAATTCACTTTACTTTTAAGATATACAAAAAAATTTCATTGATGTGTTAACAGATAAATCAAGTGATAACTTTTTTTTTTCATCTCATAGCAGTCTTATAGATTTAAATAGAAGTATATAATGAGTTACTATAATATACTTCATAAACAAGCTGCGAGCCACCAAAATTTGTTACAAGATTCCAAATTTACAGCTATATATATATATATATATATATATATATATATATATATATATATATATAAACTAACACTTCACTATACACTTTTAATTTAGATTTATGTCACATTTCTTTTCTATCTACAAGATTCTTTTTAAGCACATCCTTAAACTTTGCTAGATATCTCCATTAACATTATGTGTATATTTTTTTTAGTGTCCTTTATACATCGGTGTGTTAAAATGAATTATATTATACACTTATATACTAAAGAAGGTATTATTTCTCAGGGAATATTAAAGCAAATAAAGTTTTTCTATTATAGAGAATCAATTATATGAAAAATATGCTAAAGCATAATTGAATTAATTTATACATTTAATTACTTATTAAAATTGATCAATGTATGCAACTTTAACAACACTACAATTCAAATCTTGAAGTAAATACTAACCTTGTTTTAAAATATCTTTGATTTTTGAGTATTTTTCATCCAAAATATTATATTGTTCTCTATAAGAACATTCCTGCTCTTTAAAAGAACTTTTTTTGAATGGTTTTTTTTCCATTATTTCCTAAAAAAAAAAAAATAATAATAATAATAATAAAAAATAATAAAAAAAAAAAAAAATTATAAGTAGATACGTTAAAAAAAAAAAAAAAAAAAAACACTTAACAAGAAAGAAACTTTCATCACTAACTAGAAGCTCAAAAATTCCTTTTCCTAACAAATTTTCCCAACTACACTACTCAAAACAATTAAAAACAATATTGTAATTTTATACAATAATACAATCGTTTTTCTTTTTTTAAAGAAGAAAAATGCATATTTTTTTCATATACAGTTTTTTCTGTGACGTCGTAAAGCACGCCTTAATGACATGAAACTTGGCTTTCAAACTTATAAAGGGAAACCATACGTATAGAAACAACAAAATTAACTTACACCAAGTGTATGACTTATATATGTAAGCAAACATACAACGCCCTTTTTTAATAGATCATTGGATTCCTATGGTAAAGGAGAAGTCGTTTACGGTTTCAAAAACATTAAAAAGCGCGGAGGAAATTGAGTTGTGCGACAACTTCCTGTTTACTCTTCTAACAGGTTGGAGATATTTTTACAGGCTAATATGAAATAAACAAAAAATAAAAATAGTTCTTAAAAATTTTAAATTCATGAGCATTGATTTCACGAATTATAAAAGTTTGTAATATAAATTTCATTAGAATAATGTAACGTGAACAAGCTTGTTAGTGGAAGGCTATTATCACATGAACAAACTTACATTTCTCGATTGTATGCTTTTATTTTGTTTCCCGGTCAGCTGTTATAATACAGTGCAGCACCAAAGTTTCCGGATAAAAGTGCCATTAATGCAAATTGTTAGGTATCAAAGTTAATAAATCAAATAATGGATTTTTTTTTCATTTGGAACAATTAACAAATTTCTTTTATTTTATTTACATTTTCTTTGAATTATTTTGAATAAATTCTTTTCAAAAACCATATTACATTGCGAACGGAGGAATGATAACTACAAAAGTTTTCCAGTAAGAAATATGGCAATAAAAGTGATTGAATTATTTTAAGTACTTGGTTTGTTTAAGCTTGAAGAAAACTTTTAAATCGTTTTGGCAATGATTTACAACATATATATACTTTTTGTTACATAAAATAGGGATTCTGCAGTTTTTGGTTCTGATTTCGCTAAGTCTCTTTTTCACGACAAAGGGTGATAACCATTTCATCTTGGCTCATTACTCGTTTCCGTGGTAAGCTTATTTTTTATGAAGACTTGTCTAGTCTGTCCATTTTTTTTATGATTAAAATCATATCTGTTAGTGTTCTTGACCAGAGTTCTCGTGTTCTTCTTGTGCCCATCTTATATTTGTTCTACAAGCTTATTTTTTTTCTAACACTTTACTTTTTACAGTTAAAGTTAAAGTTTTGGAAATTTAGTTGCTGAATTTTCAAGCTTTTTCAGCTTCAATGCTGAAATTTGTTAGACCTTCGACATCAACTTCTGATAGAACGAAAAACCTGATAGAAGTCATCAAAGTGAAGAACAAATTAGAGAGGACGTTCACAAAGAAGCTGATTAGTTCAAAGAAAATGATTACTTCGGAGACAATCCTAAAGAAAAAACTCTTTGACATAAATATAAGTTTGAGTAATACGTGTAAATTTGTAACTGGCTTTCAAGTTTGGTGGAAACTTAATCTGAAAGTTTACAACCATGAAACCTCAGAACAACATGAAGTTTGTTTTGAAAAATGGAAAACTTTAAGAACAAGTCTAATTGATTAAATTAGCCAGACAACGAATGGAGAGATTTAAAAAAAAAAACAACTGTTATGCGTCGCTATGATTTTACTAAACAAAATCCTCCATTCCACGGCCACAGAGAGCATATATTAGCAGAAAACAAAGGAAAATTTCTACAGCTAATTGAATTTCTATCAAAATTGTATTAAGAGATAACTTAATCAAGCTAGAACAGTTGATTCAATCATAATATGGGTAAGATATTTACAAACTATTTGTCTCTTACCCCATGAAATGAGTTTATCTTATTTCCGAGTGGAATTACTAAGGAAAATATTTTGACTGATATTAAAAATGAAAAGTATTTTAATATCAACTTTTGACATCAAGAATAAATCAAATGAGTGAAATCATTCAGTACGTTAAAATAGAGAAAAAAAGCTGAAATAAAAGAGTCATTTCTAGGTTATTACAGCTAACTGGGCAGAATAACGGAAGATATTTTAAAGCTTATTAAACAGGATGATCTAGATATAACAATGTATCGATGACAAGGATACGACAATGCTTCTACAATGCCTGAAGCGCATTCAGAAATTTAAGCAAGGATTTTACAACTTAATTATTATTTTTACTCTGTACTATTATTACCCTGTACTGTAAATCAATTTTCAATCTATGTGGAGTACACTCTTTTGTAACAGTTATTTTGCATTTCATTATGTGTGACTATTTTGGACCTTAGAAAGTTTGTACGTGTTTTTCTCAGGAATATATGAGTGATCCTTCTGACAAATGTTGAAATTACAACTAAGCAACTTTCATTAAGAAAACGAAGTGCTCACTACGAAGCTGTAAAGCCAATGTTTAAGTGCTTTAAGAAGATCGTAGATGACATTCAGAAACTGTGTGATGCTTCGGAAACTATCGAAATCAGAGAAGAGCTCAAACTCTGTTGTTTGTAATGTGCGATTTCTCGTTTTTGAGTTTATGGAATGTCTTAAAAGAAGCCAGAAGTCAACCATGGTCAAAAGTATTTGCCTATTCTTATTCGAGAAGTTTGTTATCAGAATGATAAGTCTTTTTAGAGGGCAAAAGAAATTACCTTGTTGAGAAAGAATTGACCTTGAGCAAGCACTGCAAACGACGTGAAGAGAAATATTTGCAAATGACAATGTGAAGAGATAGGCATACCTGTAGTAAAAAGAACTTTCAGTAGGAAGAAAATTATGCCCGGAGAGAAGGCTGCAGAAGAGTCTCTGATTTGGATCAATAACTGAGAAGGTTAATTTTAATGTGCATTGGCAAGTTTCAACAAGAAATCGATACGCGTTGCTAAGAAATGGAATGTACATCCGATCGGTTGATGTGTTAGGGTTTAGCAATTTGATCGACACCTCGAAAACTGAACTTCACAAGTTTGGTTGAAAATTACACTGAGCTTTCTGCAGATAGTATCCTTACAGAAATTTCATGCCTAAGAAGATTTCTAAAACACACCAAAGTTCCAAAAAAAGTGTCTCTTGATTGAATTTTTTAAAGATTCTTAGAGTTTATGGTTGAATATGAACTTTTCGACTCCCCTAATTTCACTTTAGCATTAAGATTGCTCTTAACTTTATGCGTTTCTGTTGTATCATGTGAGAGGAGTTTTTCGAAAGAATAGAAGTTAAGAATTATTTCAGATCCACTATGAACCAAGCAAGACTCTAGCTTAGTCATTTCGTTAAATGAAAATTGTGTAACTGGAAGAATCGATTTTGATGATGCAATTTCAAAATATACAGAATAAAAAGTTAGAAAGAAGAGATTCTAAGTATTATGTTAAAGTACAGTTTGTTGGATTAAAGCCCGGAGAACGAAACTTGTAAACAAGTGAGTTTTCATTAAATTGTTTTATTATAATAATAAAGTTATGCACTAGGTACTATTACTGTCAAAAAATATTTTTCATTATACATTAAACTGGCTTATTAATAAAAGGAATTTTATCTTTTTTATCCATAAAGAAGTGTTTACAAAATAATTAACATTATGCCTTCTTTACTTAATCAATTGAATAAAAAATTTTCAATAAATTTCATTTTATATTGTGGTGGACATTGGAATGACAAATTTACCGGGTGATACCAAACTTTACTACTCCACTGGCTCAGAATCCACTGGCTACTCAGAAGCTTTCATAAAAGTAGCCTATTTGCCTATCATCCTGAGAGCTTTCTCCATTAACAACTGCCGGCCCCGTTTAGGCTGGTGTAAAGAATACAAATACTGGGCATTTCATCAATGGAGTCGCTTCTTCTTTCAAATGAGAATTGTTCCAGTTTCACAAATTGTTTTCAATGCCAGATAACATGGAGAGAGGTGGAATATAACACAAATTTAACCCAATAACGGATACGAAACTGTTACAGTGATCCTTACGTGCGCCTTTGGTGAAGTATTATAATAATTGAGTAGATTGAGTTCCTATTTTTCGACGGAGGTACAAGAGATCGTTATTGCCAACAAGTGATCCTCTCCCCTGTGTGTCTGTTTCGATATTACATTGATGCAGATCTCGCTTTTATGGGCTATAAGGCCAGGATATATTGAATTCGTTATGTTTAGAAACTTCTAGAAAGTGAAGATATCACTAAAATGTATGGGCCAGCGTACTTCTCTGGTTTTAATCTTATAGAACATGTAAGAGATACTTTGGAGACATTCGATTATATCACCATTTTGGCACGATTCGACGCTCAACTACTGAATCAGATGATCATTGAGGAATGGGTACTCTTACTTCAACAACAGTTGGATTATCTGATGTTGAGTATGGAGAGATGGTGCCCCTCAAATATTGCAGTTAAGGGATTCAAATTTCTAATTAAAGTGTATCTGTTTGTTGCTCTCCATCTTGGATCTCCATACAAGATTTTGCATCAATGTTACTCTTTCGAGAAAGCCCATTTTATCTGATTCTATACTGTATGTGTTCTATTAATTTTTGTATTAGTGTTCTTTCTTTATTCTTTAAGTGCCAAATACCGTTATTGTATTCTGAATTTCATCACTTTCAGATGATCCTTTGAGGAGTTACGGCAAAAAAGTCACCATTTAAATTTCGCATACGGATGTGCAATCGAAAAACAATCGCAATCAAACTTTCAAATTAATATATTTAGAATTATTATTTTGTTATAACTTTCTGTTGACCAAAATTTTCGGTTGATGATTTAACATAAGATGTCAATAAACTTCTGCTAATATACGGTGTTTTCAGTAAATTCAAACTAACTTACTCTAGAAGTTCATGTACCTTCTTAGCATATTTATAGAATAAAAGCAAATTCTCCTTTTAAAATTCTTTTGTTTATTTTTTGCAAATCATTATGGAATCTCTAGCTTCGAATGTATTAAAACTACTTTCATCAGCAAATATAACATTTAAATTGTTTTTTTCATATTACTGGTAAAGGAGTGTGACATAGATCTACCTTCGGGTAACGTCTTATACGGCAAAATGATATACAAACATGGCCTTCAGTTTGGTTCTCAATGTGAGTTTCTTAGAGTTCTGCAGTGAAACGCAGGTAGAGTGTCCCAAAGCAAAAGAGATGAGTTATTAAATACTGATAAGGATTTCGATATTGACGTATTTACTATTATGGAGGCAAATTTCTCTCGAGATAATGTTAAATTCTAACCTTTTAAGGGGTTTACTACTTATTTTATCCTCAAGGTCGGAAGAGTGACGAGCGGCATTTTCATTGGTGTGAAGTCACACATAATGGCTGAATTTAAAATTGTGAGAGACATGCGCTCTGGTGATGGCAAAAGCGAAGTTGCCCTTTTGGACATATGGGAATTTGAGAAGCACTTTAAAATCTATTCAATTTACTCCTCTCCTGGAAGTACCCCGGATTTTTCATTTCTCGACGTTTCAAGGAGCTCCATTTTTATCGGTGACTTTAACGCCCATTCACTGATGGGGCTATAGTGACATAAATCACACCTGCGAGGCAGTAGAAGACCTTCTTAACACCAAGCCATTTGAGATAATCTTTAATAAAGATGATGTGCATACTTATATTCATTATAACGGTACTAAAACTAATCCAGATTTATACTTGGTTACTCCTGACTTGAAGGACAATTGTAAACGCCTGATACTTGAAGATCCGGGTTCAGGACACCGTCAAGTTGTCGCGGAGTTCGCCTTTCTTCCCTTTCGGTATTGTGGACTTGTAGCCAGGACTTCCTGGAATTTTAAAAAGGCCAAATGGGAAGTCTTTGAGTCTCTCCTGGAGAAGGTAAGGAATTAGATCCCAGTTGTCTGGATTTCGACCAAAACATCGAGAGACATTATAAAACCATCGCACATAGAATTATCTGGTGTGCAAGGAAGGTAATTCCAAGAGGGAAAGTTGCGAAGTACAAATCTAATCTAATTATGTACCTTGCAACTTTGTTATTGATCTTTAGTTCTATTAAATGGTCTATCAATCTAATGGAAGTAAAGTCAAGGAGTGATAGGTTCAGACGCCGTGCTGAACTGAGCGGAAGTTCTCTGGATGTTCAGGCCTGGAGACGACAGGCTGCTGTTTTCAAGAAATCTCTTTTGTAGGAAAAACGTTCCATTTTTGATAAATTCATTTCGAATCTAGATTTTCAAAAGTACGGTAAGATAACATTCAGTTTTTTAGCTAAGATCAATAACGGTTACGTCTAAACGGCTTTTCCTTTTTAATAATAGATCTTTAGCCTGCGACCAAAATGTTGCTAATTCATTTATGCAGTATTTTGCTGACTCACAGAGAAAAGGACCTTTCGCGAGACGCCAGTCTAGGAAAGTTATTCAAAAATTAAATTATAAAGTGAAACCAGGAGTCCCAGAGGAAAATGACATGACTATCTTCAATACCCTTATTACGATTATGTATTTCAATCGAATTAAAAAATTCACTTATGTGTCTCAAAACAAGAAAGTCCCCAGGCATGATGGCCTATTATCCGAGTTTCCCATGCATTTAGGACCTAGAGCTTTTGAATCAATTTTGAGGCTCTTTAACAAAATTTGATCTTTGGGATATCTTCTCTCCCACCGGTGTAAATCTATAGCTATCCCGATATATAAAAAAGATAAAGATACAAGGGCAGTCCAGAGCTACAGGCTGATCTTCCAGACAAGTAACTTTTGTAAGATCTCTGAATAATTATTATTAGCAGACTAAACTGGTCCTTGGAGACTGGAGGCATTCTTGAGGAGGAGCAGACAGGATTTCGAAAATTCAGAAACAGAAGCATTTTATCTGCCAATATTCGTAGATTTCAAATCCACTTACGATCTGGTACGGAGTGAAAATCTCCTGAAGCTTTCTGACATGGGTGTTCAGTCGAATATATTGAATTGGTTTCGTGGTTTTCTTAATAGCAGCATATATGTAGGGTCCGATATAACAACTGCTATTCGATATTCAGATCTCTAAAGACTGGCCTGTTTCAGGGTGTGGTGTCTAATTTCACTCTGTTTAATATTTATATTAACAATTTGGTTAGCAATCTGAAGGCTGTTGACGGCGTTAAATGTTTTCTACTTGCCAATGACCTAGTTATATGGACCTATCTCCTCAGTCTGTCGCGAAACAGTCTATAGAACCCACATTAAATAAAGCAATGCTCAGTTTGGAGAGCTGGTCAGAGGAAAACAATATGAAAGTTAATCTAAATAAGACATTTGTGCAATCTTTTTCTCTTTCTCATCAGCCCTTTCCCCAAATATATTTTATAATGAAAGTATTATCCCGTTGACAGAAAAGTTTAAATATCTGGGTGTAATCTTCAACAGAAACCTGATGTGGAATTCTTATATTGAGGACATCACTAGTAGGGCTTCAAAGAGACTCTCACTATTGAAGATTCTGGCGGGATCGAAATGGGGTTGCTCCAGATCCATCTTAAATTATGCCTATAGCGCTTACGTTCTACCTGTTCTGATCCATTGTTGTGAACCACTGGTTTCTGCTTCTAAGAGAATAATTGATTCTCTTGAAAAATTTCATAACTAGGCCTTCATAACCATAAAATTTTATAACCATAAAATTAAATCTTTCTGATTACATAAAGCGATTTCGAAAAAAAAAAAAAAATCAGCTAGGAAGAGACAGGAGATGATCTAAAATCAATGAGAAAAAAAAATAGAACAAGATGTAGAGAGAAAGGTGGTAGTCTTCGGTAAGAGCGCAAGGGAATCTTCGTTTTAGAGCTAAAAGGCCTGCTCATCAGTTGAAAGAAAGATATCTTGCTGTCAAGTGTCAGAAGACTTCACTGACTTCCAGGGTAACCTCACTGACCCTAAGAAGAGTATTCACAACAAAGAACTCATTGCCAGGTTGTAAGTAGACCTCAGTGACTGGAAGGCATCTTCAATTGACCCACCACTAAAGAATTGCTGTAAGTGTGAACATTTGAGCTCGTTGAAGAACTATTCCCTAGTGATTCATGTTTATAATATATTAAAAGAATAAAAAAGTTAATTCAATATTTAGTGGATGTGAATACGAATAGAACTATTCCCTAGTGATTCATGTTTATAATATATTAAAAGAATGAAAAAGTTAATTCAATATTTAGTGGATGTGAATACGAATAGATTTCACATTGCAAGATTGTAACATTTTTATATACATATTTATTTGTAAATTTTATTTAAATGAATCCAATTTAACATGTTTAATTGATATTAAATTTAATTGTTTCATGCTCAGGGTTATTAAATTTCCTTCATGTTATTGAATGCTTCTTTATTAATAAATGCTAAGAGATTTTTTTTTTGTAATCTTGATAATTCTGCCAGTAGGCAGATGGATTTGGCCCACCATGGGACTGTTGCGCCAAAGAGGAATAATAATAATCTTGATTATATTATGTATAAAATTATTTTATTTCAATCTTTATTGTGTTCTTTATTACATGGGTGTAGTAATCTCTCATCTCACAAAATTATGGAGTAAAAACGAATTTGTTGGGTATGTTGTGGTGTTTATTTGATATGGGATTTTATAAGTTATTGCGAAACACAACACAAGAGATTCATTTAGTTAAGTTTTGATGGAACTTGTTTAATGAGATATCATGGAGTTGGTTATTGCGAACCCTACTAGCAAATGTTATGTTAGTTTAAAAATTTATTGTTATATTATTTTTGTTATATTATGTATTATAACTAATCATTATGAAAGTAAAGTTCACATACACATCCGAAAGTTAAGTCTAATTGGTAATTATATGAATAATGAAGGATATCTAAGTCAGAATGGCAGGAAACTTGATATAAATTAAGAAACAGTTATAAAATAAGAAAGCAATGCAAATGAACGATAATAATCACTTTTATTATTATTATCCAAAGAAACAGTTTAAGTTTATAATACATACGAGGGGTTGGGAATTTCCTTTTCCAAGGATACGCATCGTCACTGTGTGAAAAACGAGGTCAGAATATTGACATCTTTAATAAAAAAGGATGCATTATTGTAGTAATGTTGCTGTCTCTACATAATTATTTTACAGAATTTCTTCATAAGATACAGATATTCGGTGATAGTCTATTTAACAATCAATAGATGGCGCCATGAAGCAAAAATATTTTGTTTCTTCATTTCTTTTTGTACACTGTATTCTCAACTGTTCGAATCGTACTCAAGAAAATTCTTATCAGTCAAGATTTATAGTATAAGGTCCAACGGGAATCAAATTAAATCTGCGATAAAAATGTTCTTATAAAGTTTCATTGTAATTAGAAATTTGTATTAAAAATAACCGTCAGTTTTCGACTCAGAAATTGTGCTACTCCTCTACCTTTTTAAATTTTTAAAGTTAATAAAAAAAATCTGGTTAATAATAATTAAACTGTACTGGTGAAAAATAATTAAATGAAAAACTGGTTAATAGTAACGAAATCTTGAAAGCTTCTTTCAAATCTTAGTTCTCTGGTTGAATACAATTTTGCCCTTTGCCTTTTTTTTCCCCAAAAGCTTGAAAAAAAAAAATTGTATTTCCTTTTTTGGAAACTGTTTACATATATGTTATTAATGAAACTGATGTGGTTCAAGTAAATAAAAAAAGGACTTGAGAAGTATTTATTAAACATTACGATATAAATAAATCTCATACATCCATAATTCAGTCTTCAAATTTTTCCAAAAAAGAAAGAAAGATACCTAATGCTGAGTTAAAATAACAAGAAGCAATTATTTTAAAGCTACCTAACTTGAATTCTTCATCCTTATAAACAATTTTCATAAAGTATGTATCAAAAGCTGATTTACTACTTGAAATAAGAATGTGCACTTTGTGACATCAGAACCTTCGCTTCGTACAGGCCAAGCCACATGACACGCTGAGATTTAAAAATTCCACAGCTTCAAGCATCCAAGCGCCAAGGTGGAAGAGAAAAATTGCAGTAACCAAAAAAATTTCTTCCATTTGACCTTCATATTTTTGGGGTGGAACACAAATTTGGTTGAGAGAAGGTAAGCACCGATGGGGCTTCAACTCTTGTGGTAGCCGAATATCCAATTAGCAAAAATTGGTATATGATCAGAAGATTTAAACTTTTTTTTTCTCTAATGCAGCTGGCAAACTTTTCGACATGGACGTCTTGGATGCCTTAAGGCAAGCGTTGCACAGACGTTACTCACTTTGCATTACCCAGGGGGCGCGTGTAACTTGAAGATAAGCTACGGACGCGGAGTAACATGCCCCCGCAACGCTCTACGATCATATTAGACCGGGACCAACTTTTTAAAGCGGATTCCGAACCACTACAAACAACCATGGCACCGCCGGGACTCGAACCCGAAACCTGTGGTACCGAGCGCTAGCCACTCGACCATTCAGGCCCTGAGAAGATTTAAACTTTCTTTTTCTTTCTAATGCAGCTGGAAAACACAGACATGGACGTCTTGGATGCCTTAAGGCAAGTGCTGCACAGACGTTACTCACTTAGCATTACCCAGGGGGCGCGTGTAGCTTGAAGACAAGCTATGGACGCGGATTAACAATACCCCCGCAACGATCATGTTAGACTGGGACCTACAGTTTAAAGTGGATTCCGAACCACTACACACATCCATGGCACCGCCGGGACTCGAACCCAAAACCTGTGGTACCGTGCGCAAGAATTCAGGCCCTGAGAAGATTTAAACTAGTTTAATAAATAACGAAATAAAGAAATATTGACAAAAACGTGAAGTTAAAACAATAACATTTGTACATTAAAAAATACCGAAAAAATTTATAATAGAATTTTACGCAGTCTTTTAATATTTTCATGAGGGGTATAGAATTAAATTTCCTGAATTGCAGAATTATCATAATTTTCTACGCCATTAAAGAAATTAGTGGGAATATTTTAAACAAATTTTCTCAGTGTGGGAAGAATGATATTATGATGAAGTTCTTTATTACTCATGAACCATTTAGCTTTAGAATTTCGTAAAAAGTAATGTTTTATTGTGATGCCAGAATTTTAAAAATCGTTCATGCTATATAAGCCCAAATAGAGCATTTGTAAGTGATTATAGATTTGAGAATGGCAGGGTATTGTACATTAGAATTTTATTATCCCTGCCCTTCGAAAGCTGTTTACTTAGAAGTGGATAAAGTTCTCTAGTACAACTGTGAAGTTTTTGTTTATATCAAGAATATATTGTTTCCAAATTAAACGTTGATCAAAAATGATGCTGAGATATTTACTAGTTTGTTCGCTTCAGATGATAATTTTATCTTTAAGCATAATGGTATATATTTTGAGTTCGTTACTTTTGAAAAAAAAAGATGGCCTGAGTGTTTTCAACATTAATGACAATTTTCAATTTGATGAATCAATTATTAACAGCTTTGAGATGCTTATTGAATGCAATAGCAAGGAAATTCGGGTTTTTGTTTCTGGATATGATTGCAGTGCCATCCGCGTAAATGGATGTAAAGAACTTCGGACTGATAAGAAAATCATATATATATATTTTTCTTTCTAATGCAGTTGGCAAACACAGACAGCTTGGTCTTTGGTTGCCTTAAGGCAAGTGCTGCAGAGACGTACTCACTTTGCATTCCCCAGGGGGCGCGTGTAACTTGAAGGTAAACCACGGACGCGGAGTAACAATGCCCCCGCAACGCTCTACGATCCTATTAGGACCGGAACATACTTTTTAAAGTGGATTCCGAACCACTACAAATAACCATGGCACCGCCGGGACTCGAACCCGAAACCTGTAGTACCGAGCGACAGAGCGGCCATTCAGGCCCCCAGAAAATCAGATATTAAAAGAGAAAAAGAAAATCTTGTAAAATTGGACCAAGAAACGTCTATCTGTTATGTAATTTCTACGTTATGCTGTCTAAGATGTTTATCTGAGTCAAATGCTGAAATGTTTATTAAAAACAAAGCCTCATTTAAGTTTTGATTTTGATGGAGGATTCAAAATTAGGTTTACTATAAAAAATGACTGTGAAATGCAAAAAAATGTTCCTTTGTTGTGCCATTTCCTTCTTCCAATAAAATCAAGGAGTATATGGGGATGCGAAGCAACAAGGACTATAATCCCCTAATCACTATATGGGAACAGTTCGTTTTCCCTATTTATACGTCACTAAAAAGGATGCGAGATCTATTTTCCGCTCAGTAAGGAAAGTGGCGCGAACAAAAACAGGGATTTATAGGATCCCCTGAGTGCCGAGAGAATTGCAGCTAATAAATATCAAAACGTTTAAGAGATTGGAGAAATAAAGTCAGATTTTTTTGCAATCAAGAATTTTAGATAAAAAAGCTTTGAATGTGATATTATTTACGTCGATATTCAAGTTTTGCTATAGATGTAATCTGGAGGTGGAATATTTTCTGCATCGTAAAAGAATGTGTAAAAGGTCATTGGTTTCATTACAGATGTTACAGAAAGGATTGGAATCTAAATTGAATCTATTTAACAGGGCGGGAGTAACGATCATTCTGCTGATGATACAAGCAATGAGTGTATCCTGTCTTCTATTCTGTGTCCATTTTGTGATAGTTCCAATATCTGGAAAGTTTCCTATCAAATCATAATATTTGCTACTAAAGTAATTGGTTTCCGAGATTAGGTAGGATTGTTTTTCAGGTGTGCCATGACATCTTCCGGGGATATCCATTCAATAAATTGCGAGAGTTCCGTGGTATTCTTTGCGAGAGAATCCGCTTTTTCATTCCATAAAATTTCCGAATGACCAGGAACCCATAAAAAAGAGATATTTTGATTAAAAGTTTGTCGAACAAAAAGTTTCGAAGCAAGTCTTTGAATAACATAGGTAGAATGAATGTTAAGATTTTTAAGAGAATTAAGAGCCGAAAAACTGTCAGAAAGTATTAAAATGTCCTTGTCAACAATAGCTAGTTCATCTATGGCGACACAAATTGCCAAAACCTCTGCTGTGAAAACAGAGTTTATTGGGTTAATGCGATATGAAAAACTTTGATTGCAAGAAATGCCGGCGATTGAAGTTGAGACGTGACTTTTGAGGCATCCGTGGCTATGATATAGTGATCAGAGAAAAATCTGTTTATACAATCTGAAAAATCATTGACTATAAGTGAAACTGGGTTTTCTTTATTTTGGAAACGAAACTTCTGAAGGAAAATTTCACATAAGGAAGGATCATGCCGGGGCACAATTGGCAAGGTTATGAGGTGTTCTGGTGAGCAATTATAATTTTGTAGAGAGTTTTTAAGAGTGTTTTCATCTTTGTCAAGTAACTGCAATTCATTGTTTACCATCAAAGGGGAGAAAGAGTGGTTAGCATATTGTTTGATTAAAAACTGCAACGCCAAACGTTTAATTTTATCGGAAAGAATTTCTTGTCCAGACATTTTTAACAAAATTATATTTGGAGTCCAAATAGGTAATCCCAGAACAATTCTGAGAACTTTTGTTTGAATTGTGTTACAGGCGTTTAATTTGGTGACCGGGAAATTTTTAATTATTAATGCACTGTAATAAAATGTGCTGAGTATACTATTGTTTGCAATTGTGATAAGATGTTTTGTCCTTATACCATTTTTCTTTGATGCCAGAAATTTTAGACCGTTAAATTTTTTTAAGGCTTTTATGCGTAAATTTCTTAAAATAATTTCATTTTGGTTTATTTTTGAAAAAGGAATTCCGAGATATTTAAGAGTATCACTCCAGATGAGGGGAATTCCGGCATATGTTATCCGCGGCAATGAAATTGATCTTTTTTTTTTGATAAATCAACTATTGCACTTTTTTTCGGCACTAATTGTGAGTTTCCAGTAAGAACACCATTTGTACAAATTCTCAAGAGTATTTTGAAGCTGGGTTTGAATATAGGATAACGATTGATGTGAGCAGAAAAGAAAAATATCGTCAGCGAAAATAGAGCAATCAACATTTACCTCCAAAGTCTCAAAAATGTCATTCAAAAAAACTACAAAAAGAATTGGAGAAAGTACACTACCTTGTGGAAGGCCTTTAAAAGAAGGTTTGGGGTCAGAAACAGTGTTTCTCCATCGAACCTGAAAAGTTCTGTCCTGTAGAAAACCATGAATCCATTTAGCGATGTTTCCCGAGATTCCAATTTGTAGACATTTATAAATTAATTCGTCTACAGGCACGGAGTCATAAGCACTTTTTATGTCGAGACTGATACCGATAAAATATTTTTTTTCATTATGTGCTGTTAAAATTGATTTATAGATGGTATAAATAGCGGTATGATTGTTTCTAAAAGGTATAAAACCATGCTGATTGGTATGAAGTCGTTTGGTGAAAGTCAGAAAATTAACAATACGATTGGTAATAATGCGTTCAAAGACTTTACAAAAAACAGAGGTCAAAGCAATCGGCCTATACGACGATGTTTTTGTTTTATCCTTGTTGGGCTTAGGGATGGGAATAATGAGAGCGTGTTTCCAGCTCTTCGGAATTGGAGAAAAACTCAATTGTTGGTTGAAAAGGTGCAAGACAACTAGAAGGGACGATTCATCCAGTTTTTTGAACCATGCAGCTGGAATGTTATCAGCACCGGGTGTAGTATTTCGCATTTTCTGGATAGATTTTCGCAGTTCCCAAAGTTCAATATTTTTATTTAAAAACTTATTGTCTATGCTGTAATCCAATGGAATTGGTTCAGAACGGAAGTTTTGTGCTGAAAAATAATTTGCAAATAGATTGCTTTGCTGTTTTGGATTACTAATATATCTATTATTGTGAAAAAGTATTTTGCTATTTTTTATATCAGGATCATTGTGATTATTTAATTTATTCAGGATGCGGAAAAATAATTTAGGGTTTCTCGGAATATTGCTGATATTTTCCCAGTATTTTTGTTTTGCCCTTTTAATATGATATTTCAATTTACTTCGGTATTTTTTGTAGCGAATCCAATCAGGGACCGAAACACTATTCCTGGCCTTTTTCCACATTATTTTTTTCAGATGACAGAAGTTATTACAGGCGATATTCCACCATGGTGGGTATTCATTATTAGGCAAAATTTGGTTTTTGGTATTAATATTTATGGTGTGCGAAATTTTTTCAGTGACTATTTCAACGGTAGGGTCAGCAATCGATTGAAGAAATGTGTTCGAATCCCTGAGAATTGGATTCCAATATATAGTTTTAAGATATTTTGTTGCATTAGTTAGTTTGGACCATGAAACAACTATGGGTAGGTGATCACTTTCAAAGGTGCAGTCAGAAACATAGCAATACACTTCGTTTAAGAGAGCTGCCGAACAAAGAGTGAGATCTATAATGGAAGAAGTGAAATTATGGGTGATGTGAGTGGGCGTTGAGGTATTCAGGATAGAGAAATGCGACTGATTCAACCAATCCAAAAATTCTTCGCTTTTGGGCGTAGATGTTTTTCCGCCCCAAAAGGGGTGGTGTAGGTTGAAATCACCAAAAATAAAAGTTCGCGTTTTTAGAGTACTGAAAAAAATTTGAACCTGATTGATATTAAACCCATGCGGTGCATAAATATTAACAATAGTAAATGTAACGTTGTATGATTGAATTTCAACTGCAAGCATCTCAAGGTTTGGGTCATTAGAATTCTCAAAAATGACATGACCGGACATGTTTGATGGAATACCTATTAGCAGACCACCTCCTGTTCTGTTGTTACGGTGGGTGCGAAAAAAGATTTTATTAGGAAATGATAGACGATCATCTGCTTTCAAGAATGTTTCCTGAAAAACCCAAAAGTCTGACGTTGTGAAAGGGGGTTGGTGGAGCCAGATTTTCTTATTTTGAAGGCTTCGACAATTCCACTGAGGGAATGACATCACCGAAAATGACGAAAATAATACAGGAAGGTATTATTCCATAAGAAACTAAAAGAAGAACCCTTAACTTGGGGCAAAAACAAGAAGGATAATAAGAAATACATTAAAACAACCGGGAACACCCGGAACAAAAACACCGCAAAAACACACTTAATTTGAAGCATTGCTTCCGCCTGCATCCCATTGCATGGGATTTTTAGTGGGTGGAACAAGGTTGATCATTTGGCGTTTTCTGTTAGGGGATTTTTTGATATCAGTTTGGTGGAAAACTGAGACTAGATATTGCACCAGATTTTCTATTGTTTTTTGGAAAATTTCAATTAAAAGAGTGGTCTGTTGTTCCATTTTAAGTGTAATGTTTTGGACAATACTCTCGACTCTGTTGTTGACTATCTCTTCAATGTTTGGAGCCGTCGAGTTGATTTTAGCAGCTTCTGAATAATTAGTTTTCGATTAATGTGCATATAATCGTCTGGCCTCTCCAATAGTGAGATGGTTTCTGCACTTAAATTCAAGTATTTTTTGTTCAACGGTGTGTCGTGGGCAGATTTTTGAAGTGGCGGAATGAGGTCCATTACAAAGAATGCATTTTTCCGGACCTTGACACTGTCCTTCATGGTTTACACCACACAGAGTCCAAAAATTCTTATCGCAGACACGTGTTGCATGTGTAAATTCATAACAATGCAAACACTGTCGGACTCTATCAACAAATTGTCGAATTTTTTGGTTGGTAAACCAGATCTTTATAGCGTCAGGCAAGAAAGTTCCCAGGATCGTTACGAGTACCGGGGAAAATTCTTGGGTAGAGTTTAGCTTAACGAAACGTCGCAACTCAACCACTTCCATATCATTTTTATGCATAATTTCATCTGCTAATTCGGATAATTGGAGATTAGTTGGTATATCAAAAATGAGAAACCGTTCAGTAATATTTTCGAAGGTTACACCCGTAGAAACGGGCGTTTCCTGTATTTTTTCAAGATTTAAAATCTGTGCAGCGCACACCGGATCGGCAGTTGAGAAAATAAGTTTACCCTGCCTCGAAAATTTCATGTTGGTGATATTTTCATGCCTGTTTACGTGTTTTTTTATATCTGCCTGGATTAGAAATGGGTTTGAACGCGGAATTTTATGTTTTGCATCACTGTGTTGGCAGATAATATTAATTTCCTCAAAACTTTTCTGACCCAACCGCAACACCAGTTCATTAATGGATTTGGAGCTTTTAAAGTAATTGTTATTACTGGAAATCATACTATTACTGCTTTGGATGTCAGTCATATTTAAGCGAGAATTGTCCACATCCGACACAAATATTGCCGAATGGCTCAGGTTGACTAGAAAATGAAACAACCGGAAAGAAGAGAAAACAAAAAAAAAAGGTAATCTTACCTTACACCTTGAAAAAGACCGAAAATAGAAATTTATTGAAGATTTATCAAGAACAGATAAACAAACCAGGGGGCCTCAAACCCGAAACCTGTGGTACCGACCGCAAGCCTCTCGGCCATTCAGGCCCGCTAAGAATGATGTTGAAATCACAAGTTGTTATTTAACCGAACGAGTAGCACAGGCCGAATTTCCGTCATGGATTCTATTTACTACTACAAATTTTTAGAGACAGGGGAAATCCTTAGCGAAGTAGGGAAAAATTTAGGGAAATGAGTGAAATTTCAGAGGAAAATCTGGAGGGTCGCTGTAAGAAGGAAAATCTGAAAGATCGCAATCGGAAGAAAAAAAATCAAGAATCGCTTTTGAAATGAAACATTAAAAAAACTGCCAAAAAAATTCTTCGCTGGTATCATTTATCATCAAATCTGAAGTTTCCTTTGAGCACAACATCGGCAAAGAGAAATTTCCATACACCACTACCTCTACGTTTACAGTAAAGTGAGAATTTTTGGATTAACATGAAACTTGCTTTAATTTAATTTTTTCAATTGCATTATTTTACAAAATTTGTTTGGTAAAGGAGTTTATTTTTTATAAAAATATTTCTTTTATTTTACAAATGATTTATTCTATTCCAGTTTTATATAAAAAATTTTTTTTCCCAAATTTATTTCTTTTCAGAATAATTATTGCAGCAAAATATTGTTAATTTTTAATTCGTATATTTTTTACTTTTTACAAAATTTATTTGATAAATAAATTTATTTGTTTTGAATATTTATTTATTATTATTATTATTTGCAAAATTTATTTTCTTAAAACTTTGTTTTTATTTATTTCAATTTGATTTTTTAATTTTACAAAATTTGTTTTTGTATAAAGGAAGTTTTTTTTTTTTTTTTTTTTTTTTTTTTCAAATTTATTTTATTTTACAAATAATTTTTATTTCCGATTTTTTTTATTTAAAAAAATTTATTTTAATCAAAGAATTTATTTATTATTATTTTTTTTACAAAATTTTTTTTTTTTTTTTTTTTTTTTTTTAGCATTTTCAATTTTTAATTCCAATTTTTTTTTTTCGATTGTATTTGTTATATATTTCACAGCCAACGGCCGTACCATGCTGAATATACCGTTCTCGTTAGATCACCGAAGTTAAGCATCATTGGGCGCGGTCAGTACTTGGGTGGGTGACCACCTGGGAACACTGCGTGCCGTTGGCAAATTTGGGACCTGAATGGCCCGAGTGTCTAGCGCTCTGGCGCTCGGTGCCACAGGTTTCGGGTTCAAATCCCGGCGGTGCCATGGATGTTTGTAGTGGTTCGGAATCCACTTTAAGCCGTAGGTCCCGGTCTTCTATGACTGTAAGAGCGTCACGGAGCAAAAGTCAGGCTTCTACCTACGGGTGCTCCATCACAACAGAAGCTGCTTCCCCTTCAATCATAAGTCCATATGGGCTTGGCCAGCCAAGTGGGATAAGAAACAACAACAACATATATTTCACAAAATTTATTTTGGTAAAAGAATTTATTTAATTTTTAATTGAAATTTTTTTTTTTTCCCATTGTGTTACAAAATTTATTTTTCTTTTTACAAATTTCTTTTATTTAAAGATAATTATTTCAGCAAATAATTTTTTCTTTTAATATTAAATAACTTTATAATTTCATTCCGTCTAAATCAATTTATAGATTTTTTTCCTAGTGCGTTTCAACATTTTTTTATCGATTCATTAGAAATTTAATTATACCAAAACATTGTTTTGCATTAAGAATTTTTTTAAAAACCTCTCGCATTTCTTTTTATACACGATATTAGTTTAAAATTATCTACCCAATATTAACAAAGCATTTATAATAAAAGATTTAACCCTGTTAGTTTGATAACTTAGGGCCTGAATGGCCGAGTGGCTAGCGCTCTGGCGCTCGATACCACAGGTTTCGGGTTCGAGTCCCGGCGGTGCCATGGATGTTTGTAGTGGTTCGGAATCCACTTTAAACCGTAGGTCCCGGTCTAATAGGATTGTAGAGCGTTGCGGGGGCATTGTTACTCCGCGTCCGTGGCTTATCTTCAAGTTACACGCGCCTCCTGGGTAATGCAAAGTGAGTACGTCTGTGCAGCGCTTGCCTTAAGGCATCCAAGACCAAGCTGTCTAAGTGTTTGCCAGCTGTATTAGAAAGAAAAAAAAAGTTTGATGATCATGGAATAGATATAACCCCATAGAAAATGTTACAAATTTATATATACTTAACCAATTAGTAACCTAAATGTACTTTAATTCAAATAATTATGAAATGTTCTTTCAACTCACATTGAATTTTATGTTCCAAAAATATATTATTAATATTTTTAGCTATTTTTCCTTCATACTTAATCCTATTTTGTTAAACCTTATAACTTCTACGATACAAAAAATTTTTTAACATGCATTTCTTCAAACTATTTAGTTTATGATTTTGTAAGACAAAATAGTTAAAACAATATTATTTTTTTATAATGAATTTACACTAATTCAATTTCTTAACCCTCATATAACTAATAAATAATTCAAAATATTATACAAATCTAATTACCTCACCAAACTTTTTCACCTACATTTGTATTTTCCTTACTGCCGTACATAAGTCTTGTACTTGTAAGTCTTGTCCGCGTCCGTGGCTTATCTTCAAGTTACACGCGGCCCCTGGGTAATGCAAAGTGAGTACGTCTGTGCAGCGCTTGCCTTAAGGCATCCAAGACCAAGTTGTCTAAAAGGGTTTGTCAGCAGCATTAGAAAGAAAAGATTATCAATAAAGCTGCATTATAACAATAACATATTCTAATCACTATTTTTAAAATAATATTTTTATTGATATGCTACTTATAGTTTTGAGCAAGAATTGAATTTGCCTAATCGAAATTTGTAGCATTAAAGATAAATTTGTCAATATTTTTTTTTCGAATGCTCAACTAAAATTCTAATATACAATCTCTTATTAAAAATTGCTAATAACATGTTTTTACACGACAGTTTTCAAGTTTCATATTTCATATCATTAAGATAATATTGCTTTCTATATAGATAGGATTGGATTGCTTATAAGTTTAGATATGCATATTTTTAATTTTATAAATAATTATTTGAACGAACTTTTTTTCTTTTGTAGTGTAATTTTAGATGAAGAAAAATAAAATTGTGAAATTATTAAATAAAATATATTTTCTAGTAAATATACATTTTATAAAAATTATTTTAGTTAACAAATTTATTTTGTCAATTTCATTTCTTTTTAATTTTTCATTATTTTAAAATTAAAAATTTTTTTCATTTTTTTAATAAAGGAAATTACATGACTCTTTTATTTATTGAAATATTTCACTCAAAATTTTATTTTTGTACAATGTATTTTGCATGTCGACAAGTATTCTATTTAAGTACACACACCAATAAGTTAAGTTATACATTTACTTTTATATATGTATTAAGTATTATTTAAACTGTTGGTTAAATCATATCCTATAGTTTTTCTCGTTAAAGATGCATTCACCTTCATACTTGATTCTATTTGTTAAACCCTATAATTTCTTGTTGATACAAATTTTTTTAGTATACATTTTTAAAACATTTAGAAATAATCACTATTTAAACTATAATTTTGTAGAAAAAAATAGTTAAAATAGAGTCATTTTTATAATGAATTTACATTAATTCAATTTATTAACACCGAATAATTTTATTTTATTTCGGAATATTGTATACATCTCACCAATCATCTTCACTTAGATTTTATTTCTTTTCTGTCATACACAAATCAAGTACTTACACTGCCTCCGTAGACATTTTTTAATTTTAATAATCAGTGAACAATATTTACAAAAAGTGTTCGGAAATTTCATTCATTATACTCATAATTTTGAATTTCATGTACCAAAGTCACATATTTTTAGCCGTTTTTACTAAAAAAAATTCCTAATGGTATGCACAAGTCTTGTATTTAAATTTAATTCTGTTTTAAGTTTAATAATAATGTTTACAAAAGTCTTATGAAATGTTACCCATTATACATATGGAGTTCATTTTGAAATGTTTCCAAAACACATTTTTTAACTTGTTTTTATTAAAAATACTCCTAATGACATTTAATCTATTAATTTATTTATTCGTTCTTACTTAATATTTGGTTCTATCGGTTAAATCAAAATTAAACCCCAATTATCAATATTTTATTTAGCACCCAAACATTTAAAATTGATCACTACTTAGACTGGGATTTGGTAAAATAACTATTTAAAATGATGCTATTTTTTTAAACAATGCATAATTTTAATTTATTATATTTTTAAACAATGCATTTTATCTACAACATTTAATATAGTCATGTTCAAATCTTTAAAACAATCTTGCATCCGTTTCTTTAATACAAAATTCATCATTCAATCAATTTTGTTTTAAGCATAACCTTTGAAAAAGAAATATGATTGATTTTTCAAAAATTTTTTTTTTACATTTTATACATCTCTAAAAACTTTTGTACCTTGCATAAAAGCTCTTTTACCTCATGAAAATATTTTTCAAATTTGTACACTTATTTTTTTAAGAAATCTTAATTCCTTTCTTTTAATCAGTTAGTTTGTGGTAGTGTTTTTTTGTGGTTACCTTCTCATATTGAAGAAGATACGATAATATTTCGAAAAATACTTTACTGTAACCTGAATTAACTAAATCTTTTTTTATTAAATATTTTTAGATATTTTGGATAAATATCTAACGGACTATCTTAAATATTATAAATAATTATGATATGTAATGAATTTGCATTAATTTTTCAGGACTTGTAGTTGAATTTTTCTAATATTTCTTTAACTAACATTTTACATGCGCTATTTCTTATGTTCAGCAATTAAAAATATTTTTTGATGATACATTAAGATTCTATGTATTTCTTTTCTTTCTTTCTTTTTTCTATGATCATTTAATTTACATCAAACTTTTTGACAATATATTTTTTAACTAGTATAGATTATTCATATTAAATTGGTTTTAAATATTTATGACTAATTCCCAGTATAATAAAATATTATGAATCAGCTTCAAACTATTTTTTTTCAAAGTAGTTTTCAATTTACTATCCTCACATCTTTGTTATCTAATTTTTTTCTATCTTTTACTGTCAAGAGGTTTCAAAAAAGTCATATACACTAGAATAAAATAGATGCACTTTAACTTTTTTTTATAATTTTTTGTACAAACTGTGCACTGATGTGATTATGTTTAATGAATTGGAAATTTCAGGAGTTTTTTCTGATTATTATATACTCATGTATATATACATGAGTATTATATACATGAGTATACACTGAAGTGACAAAAGTCATGGGATACCTCTTAATATCGTGTCGGCCTCCTTTCGCCCGGCGAAGTGCAGCAACTCGACGTGGCATGGACTCAACAAGTCGTTGGAAGTCTTCTGCAGGAATATTGAGCCATGCTGTCTCGATAGACGTCCATAATTGTGAAAGCGTTGATGGTGCAGGATTTTGGGCACGAACAGACCTCTCGATGATGTCCCATAAATGCTCGATGGGACTCATGTCGGGCGATCTAGGTGGCCAGATCATTCGTTGGAATTGTCCAGAATGTTCTTCAAACCAATCGCGAACAGTTGTGGCCCGGTGACATGGCGCATTGTCATCCATAAAAATCCCATCGTTGTTTGGGTACATGAAGTCCATGAATGGCTGCAAGTGATCTCCAAGTAGCTGAACATAAGCATTTCCAGTCAATGTTCGGTCCAGTCGCACCAGAGGACCAAGTCCATGCCATGAAAAAACAGCCCACACCATCACGGAGCCACCACCAGCTTGAACAGTGCCTTGCTGACAGTTTGGGTCCATGGCTTCGTGGGGTCTGCGCCACACTCGAACCCTACCATCAGCTCTTACCAACTGAAATCGTGACTCATCGGACCAGGCCACGGTTTTCCATTCATCTAGGGACCAACCGATATGCTCACGTGCCCACGAGAGTCGCTGCAAGCGATGTCGTTCTGTCAGTAAAGGCAATCGAGTCGGTCTTCTGCTGGAATAGCCCAAGAAAGCCAAATTTCTCCGCACAGTTCTAACAGACAAGTCCCTTGTACGTCCCACATTGATTTCTGCGGTTATTTGACGCAGTGTTGCTTGTCTGTTAGAATTTACGACTCTTTGCAGACGTCGCCGGTCTCGGTCGTTAAGTGCAGGCGGTCGACCACTGCGCTGTCCATGGTGGGATGTTATGCCTGAAATTTCATACTCTCGGCACACTCTTGACACAGTGGATCTGGGAATGTTGAATTCCCTAACGATTTCCGAAATGGCATGACCCATGCGTCTAGCTCCAACTAACATTCCGCTTTCAAAGTCTGTTAATTCCCGTCGTGCGGTCATCATCACATCAAAACCTCTTCACATGAATAACTTGAACAGAAATGAAAGCTCTGCGAAAGCACTGCGCATTTATACCTGTTCTACGCGATGCTACTGCTATATGAAAATTTGCATATTGCTATCCCATGACTTTTGTCACTTCAGTGTATAATACTGATTATCAGTTAATATTCCTTAATTTTCTAGTGATAAAAATTTTACAACGATACAAAATATAAGATTTATGATTTTCAAAGTTTCTACTTCTTTTTTTCAAAACAAATTTTTTTTTTCATTTTTTAAGAGTTTTTCTTTAAACTTATATATAGCAAATTTTCAATGAAAATGTTTCTTAAAAATAAAAGCTTATTTGAATACTACATTTTTTTTACTTCTGTGTTTTTAGGTGTTGATACAAAAATCTAGGGATTTAATTTTTAATATATATAACTGTTTTACATTTTTAATAAATTATGTAGTTTTATGAATTGTACAGAATGTTTGTAAGAAAAAATATTAATTTTGTGAAATTTTATCATTATTGTTCTAATACAGAAACTGATTTCTTTAAAAATTTGTGGTTGTAAAATTTTTTTTTTTCTAATGCAGCTGGCAAATAGACCTGAGATCTGCACCGATGTTACTCACTTTGCACTACCCAGAGAGCGCTTGTAACTTGAAAATAAGTAACAATGCCCTCTCAACGCTCTACGGCCCTATTAGGACAGGTTATGGCGCCTACGGTTTAAAGTGGATTCCGAACCTCTACAAACACACATGGCAACGCCGGGATTTGAACCCGATGCTTGTGGTACCGAGCGCCAGAGCGTTAGCCACTCGGCCATCAGTTGTTGTAATAGAAAATGAATATTTTCTCAGCCATATTTAAATTTTTTTGAGTAAAAAAATACAATTTTACAATTTTAGCATTATTGTTTTAAGACAGAATTCAACTATAAGCATTTTATTTACACATTCGCCGTGAATAAATTCATAACTAATTTTGAGACAATTTTTTTTTTTTACTTAAATACAATTTTTTCGTATATTTCATTAAAAATGGTGCGTTGCTTGAAATTTACTATTACTATTATTATTTAAAATACGCCACCCTTTTTACTATGATACTTTAAAAACAAATCGATTCATTGCAATAACAATTTATTTTCTTGTTATTAATGATTGTAAGTATTTTAAATCAGTCTGAAGTTATATGAATATGAATTATTTTAGGTTTAAAAGCGTTTCTTTATACTGTGTAAACAATTTCTTTTAACCTTCCACTTTTTTCATTCCTATAAATGCTTCAAACGGCTTTCATTATTCGATCTACATGGAGAATTTTGACAAATAATTTTAGTCTAATTTGCCTCTTGTCTGCAGAAATTCGAGCATATCCCTCATAGCTTTCGACAATGAAGTAACTCTGTCAACAGGATTATTCTACCCGCTCTGCAAACATTAAAATATTCTTATATTAACAATATTAATGACTTATAATAGACTACATAAATTTAAATGGAAAACATGCAAAAAAAATTTTGTAGACACAGTTTCTTCATAATAGAGGGATATGCTCCAATTTCTGCAGACAAGAGACAAGTTTGACCAAAATTATTTATCCAATAAAAATTCTCCATGTAGCTTGAATAATGAAAGCTGTTTGACGCATCTTATTTACAATTTAAAACCAATGCATTTTAATTTCCAGAAGAAAGTGTTTATATTATTACTCAAATATAATGATAAATCATTTCACTATTATAATTTTATTTTTCTTGTATAAATTTCTTAGTGAAATAAAATATCAATTCAATTTATTGAGTAATAAATGTTTAAGAATTTTTCTTATATTAATCACTGTTTGCATTCGTTTATCTTCAATGCGTCTTATGTTATATAACTAAAACTTTCTTTTGTAACCCACCTTTTGAAAATCAGCTCCAAACCAGTTTGGCCAAATGACTGAAGAGCTATAAAAAAATGCACTTCCATTCAGTTTAAAAGAATTTAGTGTGATAGAATAGCCAGGAAGAAAAAATAACGATAAATTCAGCTGTAATATTAAAAAAAAAATGAGTAAATAAATGAAAAAAAAATAGTAATAAAAAGATAATAATATAAAACTATATAAAAATTAGTCTTCATTGTAACTGAAATTCAGAGTCAATTTAGGAAATTTATATACATTTGAATGGTAGCGGAAAGGTGTAATGACGGTGGGAGTTGGAACGTAGATCCACCGAACTGTGCTCTGTCACTGTTGGTGACTGAGGGGTGAGACATAATCTAGAGTTTGGTGGAAGTTTGGAGTGGAAAAGCTTAGATCTTTGTTTCAAGTTGCACCCAGACAGTGCGACCTGATGACCAATTGGCCAACGCTCTGGCCTTTGGTACCACAGACTTCAGATTCGAATCCTGGTGGTGGAATGGATGTTTGTGAGTGGTTCGGAATCCCCGTTAAGCTGTAGATCTCGGTCTATTAGCCCAAAGTGTACAAAAAATGACCGTAGAGCGGCAAATTAAACCCAAACAAAACACCAAACGGTAAGTCATCAGGGGCGAGCGGCTTTCGTTTAAAGAGAATCATATGTCTCGCTCCAATCAGAGTTGGTTTTTTCCGCACATCAAAGGGATTGTCGTTGACCCCATTTACGACAAGCTACCACTTACACCCGGAGATAACTTGGATAGTTTTTCGTGGCCAGACGGAGACGGGAATAAGATCGATTCGGGGTTGACTCAACTCGACACTCCCTTGTCGACATTGTTATAAAGGAAAATTTACTGGAGTCATTGACTTGTATCATGTTTCTGTTTGAACACTTGCTTACTGAAGAGAGAATTGAAAATTGTCTTTCTGGAAGAAGTTGTTAATAACATCAAAATTTGTCTTGGCTGTTTCTATGGCGAATTTAAAGGTAGAGTCCATTTGGTTGTGGTGTATGGAAATTTCTGTTTGTTGATGTTGTGCGCAAAGAAAACTTGATGTTTGGATTATAATGATGAGTAATACGAGTGGAGGATTTTCTTGACAGTTTTTTATAATGTTTCATTTCAAAAACAGGCAATTCCTAAGACTTTTAAAATAGAAATTAAAACTTTTGCTCCATCATTTAACTATAAAACTGTCACAGAAACTTCTAGTTGCAGAGTTTTTAGTTCAACAAATGTGCCTTTAGGTAATATTTTCTATATGATACCATTGAAACTATAGTTTGCATTTTGTGTCTTTCTGTGCAAACACTTGGCTCATTTAGCTAACAAAAAATTAGCCCCATAGCGTCATATAAACTGGTTTTTACCAATTTCACTGCATTTCATAAGGTATATTTCCAATTTCCTAAGGTAGGCAAACCTTATGTTTTTCAAAATAAAGTTTATCCAAAGCTTGTGATTGTTATTTGCATCAAGTATCTCTCCTTTGTGACCACTGACTAAGCATGCTAATTTTAGTATATTATGCACGCATGCATGTTTTAACGCGTTATTGCAGGCACACATGTTAATTTTAACAACAGTGAAAGAAGTCAGCAATGACAGAACTTTGAATTTTGTAGATACCTTCAGTATTACTCAGAATTGAAATTTCGTAGTAATTTCGCAGCTTAGCGATAAATTTATCTTCAAGCTTTCCTTTACCACCTATTTCCTTATTTTATCTCTCAGGTGAGTGCTAACGTGTTTTTGTACATGCCAATGTATTCCAATTAGATTACAATGCCTTCACCATAGACGTTTTTTACTGCATCAAATGCCTTAGCATCTCTATCGACAGAATATTGAGGTTTTGTAGCTCATTTATTAATTGAGACCTTTCAATTATTCGATAAGCCACATTTTAGCAGTTACTTGCAATACGTTTTATTTATGAGTCACAAGTGCAGTTCGCAAAAACTCAGTTATATGCTAATATTTTAAAAACAATAGCCCCTTCAAGTAAAAAAAATAGCAAAAATAAACTGCTATTTCAAATATTGCTTCCAGAAATGCAGCTTCCAAAAGCAATATAACTGATCACTCCTGCTATATAGTAAAAGAAGCAAACAAAACAACAACATGCAGCAAAGAAAAAGTAGGACTAAACACTATAAGTGCATTATTGTTGATAGAGATAAATGTAAAAATGTTTCTTATATTCTTCAAATATATTTTAATCCTGTTAAAAAATAGTAGTAATTTCTGTTTGTTTCCATTCTTCCAGCTGCGACGAGCATGAGGGGAAAAAAGTGCATGTATAACAAAAGTAATAATAAATACTGATTCAATTATGTTTAATTAAAAACAAATAAAGTGGAAACCAATAAAATTAGTAGCAAATTTCTTAATATCATGTATAATTTTTTACACGAATATACGATGCAAAATTAAAATAGGTTCAAAAGTATTTTCGTTTCGAACAAACAATTTTTTACTATGGAAAATTTTTTTTAAAGTTCTTTTTATTTTGGACAGACGAATTTACAATTAAACATTTAAAAGTAATCAAGTAAGTTAAATAATTAAAGTCATAAATTCTAAATGAATTGGTGAATAATAACATGGGTAAATCAATGATTTTTGATGCTATGATGTGTTCAATAATATTTTCTGCAAGTTTAATAATTCATTAATATTTTAACTCAAAATTGTTTAACATAACGAAAAGGAAAAAATATGTGGAAGAAATCTGTGAAACTGTGTGGATTTTTATGAAAAACATTTGAATTTATTTTTTTTTAATCATCTGAGTTCCGTGAAAATTGATTTTGTAATCAATTTTGTAATGTAATTCATAATTTGAAATAACTTTAAAATGGATGTTATTTAAGATTGTGTGCTATTTTTTCATGTGCCATCTATATCTTTTTTATAAGTCATTTTCAAAACTTTGCCTAAGATATTTTAGAGGACCTCCAGGAAATTAATGGTACACTATTAGGTCGAGTTTTACGAGTTACAGACTTATTGAAATTATACCCAGTGGTTTACAAATTTTACAGGGATTAACAATGAACACCATTTAAAAGAACTAACGAGCTGATTCATTTAATAATCATTATATTTTCATGATTTATACCAGTGTCACCAGTTAAATACTTTCAAGTTCTAAGAAATTAAATCTTGAGCAAACAGAAAGATTGCATGAAAATTTATCCATTGAAAAATTAATAGTCATGAATCCAAAATAATTCAAAGGATAGGAAAAACAAATAATATAAATTTTTTTTTTTTAAAGTCAATTCCTACTTTTTTTCACTATATTGCAGAAAGTCCTTTATAAATAATTTTAATTCATTTTTTTAAGTTTATCTGTCGCCCTCTATTGGTAGATATATGCAACTTAAATCTAAAAAAAACTAAAAATTAATTAATTAAATTTAATTACTGAATTAATATTTGAAAAAACTGTATTAAAATCAAGTGTCATCCATTACAAGTTCAAAAAAATGTATTTGAACTTGAGTGGATGAATAAAAAGTATTTTATTAACCATTGAAGATTTGAACAAGATATATATAGGGAGAGTGTGAACTAATAGAAGGAATTGAAAAATAGACAATTGCGAAAAAGTTGTTCTATTATTTAAACATGCAAAATATCCTTTAGTAACGAGGAATTGCGTAACGGATTGTTTCGAAATAATTAGGAACTATAATTCCGCTTTGGCAAGAGTGGAAGTAGGTTTCTTTACCTTTCCTCTTCAGAGTTCAGCGAGCGTGACTAAGTACGTATCTCTCCTTCTTTGAAGGCACCTCAATTGAAACGGATGCTCTTGCTTTTCTTGATAGAGAACAAAAGCTAGAATTGATTCGCCTGCAACCTCAGGCCTTGACGAAACGATCACTCAGCGAGAATTCGCAAATATCACTAAAATTTTTTCTTTCTGTCGTTGGAACCTTTGCAGCCATTTAAGAAACACCCAGAGGCACCACCTTACTGTCTTTTGAATAATGATATCCCTTTCTGCGGAAAAAGGAAGTGCTTAGAGTTGACCCCAGGCATTTCTGTGTAATGTCTGTAAGATTTAGGGAACGTTATTTTTGCTCTTTTTTTTTGGGAAAAAATTGAATATTACTAAAATCATTTGGCCCTTTCCTTCTAAATGAACATTTCGGAATTATTTAAAGATAAAAATGTTCCTGTTTTTCTAATTTAAAAACAGTTTGAGGAAGGGTAGATTTTATTCCATTTTCAACAACAGCTTTCAGACACTTAACAATTGAATGCAGGAAACTAAAAAAAATGTATTTTAAAGCACAAGGTTAATACTAAAATAGCAAAATATTATTGAAAAAAGCTTTTAAAAAAACATCAACCAAAAGCATTTTCATGAATTTTTAAATTTACAGGAATGAAACTGTTTTCAATAATACTTATAATTGAATTAAATAATTGATATAAATAATTTTAATGCTAGAAAAATTCTGAGCATTTGTTTGTAGCTGTTTATTATTCATTATTTAAAAATTAACAAGGAAAGAAATGAAAAATAAAATTAAATTAAGGTGTATTGCAAGTTACATTTTTTAGTTAATAAAGTTAATGAAAGCATCTTAGATTCGCCAATAGCTTCTATATAAAAGCTATAAGATAAGCCTTGACAAAATGAACTTTTATGATTTCAGATATGGGTATTCTTGCTTATTATCTAATATGTTCAACTAAATTTTATAAGATTATCAAATTACAGAATACTATGTTTATTCTTAATATGGAATTTTTGAATAAAAAGTAAACAATTTAAAATCTCATTATTTGTGTATACAGAATACCTATAATTATTTGTGCAAACGTCTCCGAAAAGTGCTAGAAAAGGCATAAGAAGTAAAAATGACAGAATACAGTAATTAAATTAAGGGCATTGCAACTTACATTTTTTAGTTATAAAGTTAATGAGAGCATCTCAGATTCGCTAGTAACTTCTATATAAAAGCTATAAGATCAGCAGTGGCAAAAGGAGTTTTATAATTTCAGATATAGATATCATCAGATCAGGATCAGGAAATCATCAGGCCAACCTCTTTGTATCAAATTAAGTTTGAGGAAAAAGCCATGAGTAAAAATAGAAGAGTCTTTTTTGTACTTGAAGAATTTCCCCCATTTAAGAAGAGAAAAAAAAAAAAAAAAAAAAAAGAATAAATTTCTATAGGGCCAAAAATTAGATGATTATGAATGATAATAATGAAAGGAAAGTTGAGTGACTCGGAAAAATGAGCCTGGCGTTTTTTTTTTTTTTTTTTGGGGGGGGATATAGTAAACAATTATAGGAACTGACAACAATACATAATTAACAACAGATTTTGAAAGCATATGTTAATTCTGATTGCAATACAATACTGTGAAGACCCACTTCCTTCCCTCACTCTTGGATATATCTCTTCGAAAACTTGTGCTCCATAAGCTATGAATCTTTCTATCAGGACATTTCAAACATGGAAAAATTATATAAAGGATATTGTTCAACTATACTAGAAAGGAGACAAGGGAGTTCTGACAAGGGAGCTCATTAAACTAAAGAATTCAGAATATCTTCTTTTAAGTACATTAAAAAGTTTATTATTTGCCTTGTGTAAATGCTGCTAATACAGTATACATTGCAAATAATCACAAAAATATTTACGGGATAAAGAAAAATAGTTTTTATTATTGAATTCAAAGGGATAAATACTATATAGATTAATCAGAAAAAAAGTTTTATTCTGTGGATCAGCGTAATGTTTAATTCTAAATGTCCTTCCTCATTTAATCAAGGAAAATCCTTAGTTATTTAAAGATAAGAGACTCGTGTAGAGCATTTTTTTTACCTGAAAATAGAATAACAGACACACCATTAAACCTCAGGTATTGAAATATAATTATTAAAAATAAAAAAAATTCTTATTACTTCATTTAGGCATTTGTAAAAATTCGTTTTTAATTTTAAAAATCCTAAAAATTTGTGTTTTATAAAGATAAATCGTAATCCTTTGATATGAGAAGTTTATATCGATTGAATATTATCTTGATTAATATGTTACCGACATTAAAAAAAAAAGACAATCAATAATATTATTTGGAAGGCTAAATTTGAATATTTTTCTGGCAATTTTCCAAATATATGATTAAAAACACCATGAGAACAGCATATTAATTTATTTAATTGCAAAAAAGATCACGCGATATGTATTTTGAAAAGGAGGTGCTTGTAATTATATAAACCAACTAAATTTGAATTGTAATATTTATGAAAAAATCTCCAAAAATGTACAGAAATGAAAAAAAAAAAAAAAAAAAATCACTTACTTGAGAAAGGTAAAAAAAATTATATTATTAAATATGGAAAATACATATTGACTTTCCTCGAAAACAGTAGGACTACAACTTAACTCCAAAAAGAAAACTCTAAACTTTTCAGTTTCGGTACTTCAATTTTTGTATGCTTTGGTCTTTTAATTTTGAATGACGATTGTAATGTTTTCTGTAAATCAGTGAAATTAAAAGTACTTTCAGTATCATTAAATGTGGTCATTAAATATTGTGGCTACCGTTACAAGACTACGGAAAGTTTAATAAGAGTATTTCAAGCTTGAATTAGACATATTGGGTCACTAAAAAATGAAGGAGGCTCATTAACTAAAAAAATGATGGAAGTTTTTAATATTTTTTAAGATGTTAGCAAAACATCATATGTAACATGTATAAACCTACACTCAAGGCAATGTAGAAGTGTCGATTCGGCTAATACTTAGTAAGTCTCGAATAACTTATTTGAAACCTGACATCCTAATCAGACTTGAACTCATGACAGAGCTTATCACCACACGATTCCTGTTCTCAACTTAGCCAGTTGCGAATGTTATTTTTGGATTGATTCGTCTGCAGTTTTATCTCGGATTAAATGAGACTGACAGGAACACTTGCGGAAGCCGGATCATTCGTCTGCAACTTTAACTTGGATTAAAAGAAACTTTGTCTGGGACACTTGTCGGCAGCCAAGAGAAAACAACATATTAATGCGGACAAGTGATTTCACATAAAATTAAAAAGGATAAAAATAAAATTATTAAATGCATACATTTTTAAACCACATAGTCCAAAAAGAAGAAATTTTATATTCAATTTAAAATTTCTTAGCATAATTTACAAAACTTTCATATACATACTATGAATGATGACATGACAGTTTATTACATTGATTTAACCACGAGTTGGAAAATATTCGTAATATGTGGTTAAATTCTACCTCATTCTAACAAATTATCAGATTTGTTACTTTTCGTGAATACTCAGCTGAAATCTTCAACTGTGCATGGGAAAACAATTAGCTTTCGACTTGAACATAATTTACGTTAGCATAATTTACAAAACTCTTATGCAATAAATACAATGAATGATGACATGACAATTTATTGAATTGATTTAACCACTAGTTGGAAATATTTGTAACATGTGGTTAAATTTTACCTCATTATCACAAATTATTAGATTTGTTATCTTTTCGTGAATACTCAGCTCAAATCTTCAACTGTGCATGGCAAACCAATATGGACTTTCGACTTGAAATAGGAATTATAAAGTAATCTCATGTTTTTTTACTAGTGTAACGCAAACCAGTGTTGAAATTCATAAAATAGTTCCTTTAAAGGAACTTAATATATTTATAAAATGGTCTTTAAACTAACATTTTATAAGCAGTTATACTCATATTCAATATTTCAAAATTCGTTCTTTCTTATTATGTGTTTCTAATTCTTTGGATATTTTGAAATTTCAATTTAAGAAATATAGCGGAAAATAGAAGGCAGAAACATATATTTTTTTTAATTGATAATAAAAATGTTTAATCCATCATGAAATTTTCATTTGAAGCAAAATCAAATATTTCCAAAATGCATTGGGTTTCATTTGAAAAATGCTAATGGATGTTTAAATACTTTTTAGGGTTAGAAGTTGAAGGATTTAGAATTATCTTTATATTTTAACTAAATATTTATAATATTATTTATTAAATATTTTAATTATTTATTAAATATTTTAAGATAATTTTTACTGCCATAAAGTTATATAATTTTTTGCAGATAGGCTTATTAAAGACGTGAAAAAAAAGGCGGCTCATTCCGCAATTGGAAATATTTTCTTATAATACAGCATTCTTACTAGTTTTGAGAATAGGGAGATCCCCCGGATAAAAAGGATACAATTAATGCTTTTTTGAGAAAACATATATTCCATGGGTTCTCAAATTCTCAAACTATGGAACACAGATGGATTGAATTGATTATACGACTTAGTTTCTACAGATGAAAATCAAATAATTATTAAATTATATTAATGAATATTAAATGAAAATTTTTGCTTAAAATTATATGAAACAACTTTTTGATGAACACATTCATTTATAATTACACGCTGTTTGATAAGGTTTAAATTTAAATTCGAAAACGTTAATAACAATTTTCACAGCAGTGTATAGTTGCGAGGCTGTTTTTCTATTCTTATTTGGTTGCTATAAAACTCAAAATAAAATATTTCTTAACTTAGAGAAAAGTTTCCGATGAAACTTTCTGATGAAAAAATTTTTAGAAATCAATTTCCTAAATGACTTATGGCAATTAAATTTTGAATATTTTTTCTTTTAGAAATGTAAATGTATGTTAGTTAGTTAACGTTATATTTTATTATAGGTATCAGTTAATTATAGTTAATAATAATTTTTATGTAGACTTGATAACGGATTACTAGACCCGTGGCCAAGTACAGACAAACTCAGCTAGTGTTAATGAGGATATATGTTCGAATCCGCTGGAAGTGTGTTTTGCTGTCACTGCTTCCAGAAAAGAGTACACTTGATGATGATTATGATAACTTATGCAAGTGTCTCTCATTGATAACTAGGAGGCCAAGGAAGAAGTTTTCCAGTTTATCTTCGGGAAAACATAAAAATGTGGGTCAGTGGCTTCTAAAATTCCTTTTAGGTTTAATTTTCAAAATGGGAAAATTAGCTTCAGGAAGGAATTTTTGAAGCATAAATTAGTAGAACTAGAGGCTATGAATGCATATACTGTGGTACCTTGATATACATTATTAATCCAGTCCAGACCATTGGATATATAGCAAACGAATTTTTCACATAAAAAATTATAAATCATAGTTAATGAATTTAAAACATAATTGCAAGAAAAAACAAAAAAACACGCGAAAATTCACAGAGAGCTGTAGTGCGAGTTGTTCACTATAGTAGCAATGACTTTCGCAGGCTTGCTCCGAGAGAGGTAAAAAAGGGAATGAGTGGTGTCGCGACTCAGGTGTGTATACAACAAAGGTTGTATACAAACAAAATATTTTGAGTCCAAGCAGAGCGTACATCAAGTTAGAGTTATTCAAAAGTTGACGTATACCAAGGTACGTATATATATATACATACTGATGAAAAATGAAATCTGAACACCAGGAAGAAATTAATTTAAAGGAATGAAATTTAAGCAAAACATTTGTATAGGTAAACATACTTATTTGATTAAGATTTCAAGGTTACAGGCTAAGAGTTAGAAGAGCCATTTCTAATGTGAAATAATAGTACATTTATAACCTCTGCAGTATGCACGATTTTGAATGCAAACATGCAAACGCGCATTCATTGTATCGTGCAGGGGTTGTATGTCATTTTGTGATATAAAGTTCCATGCCTAAGCACTTGCTCAGTCACATCAGCAAAGGTCCCTGCTGGTTTGGTATGACGGTGGATTTATAGTCCAATATTGTCCCATACGTGATCCCCACTGAAGATTTTGCAGACCATACATATATTTTTTTTGAGCGGAACACAACTAGTTCAGCCACCAGTTTGATGTACAAATTTAACGCCGAAATAACGACGAGAGTGCCCTTGTTGCCATAGGAAATTACTAATCAGATCACTTACTGGTGTACTTACGACGCAAACAGATTGACTCCAAAAACCTCATCTGACCTCCATGTAATCAATATACGGCTCTCGCTGGCATCAAGACATAAACGGTTCTCATCTAAGAACATAATAGATCTCCACTCCACCCTCTAATGTGTTTTAACTTGACACCACTATAGTCTCAAATAGCGGCGATTTGAAGTTAGTAGCATGGATGTTACATTACGTCTGGTTTTAGGTGTACTTCAAGTAATTCATTTGTTGTAGTTTGTTATGGCACATTATGTTTTTATTATTATGCTTACATAGTTTGTTTTATATATATATATATATATATATGAATATTGTAATTTTGAATTAAATAATACTAATTATATATTGATTTACGAAGCAAACAAAATCAAACGTCAGAAGTTCTATAGCATTTAATAACAGTAAAGTGTCCATTGTGATGTGAAAATAAAAATGTAAATGAATAAAGAATTAAAAGTTTCAGAAACAAGATTTCATTCCATACTATTCATCAATATTTTTTATTTTATACTATTCTGAATGTATGTCATGTTAGATTTGCGCATAGAAATTATTAGAGTAATAATTCATTTTGTACTTTGAAATAATAACATACAGAAAGATTTTTGAATTTTGTTGTTTGTGCTTATATGAATTAAAATATTATGGGTATGTGTTACAAATGAGTCGTTTTTTTTAAATTTAATATTTCTTGTTGTGCATTAATCTGAAATATAATGTAAGGAAAATAAACCTTTCAGTAGTCCTATTTCACGGAGAAATACCTTCACATTTGTACTTACAATGGCAAAATATTATGAGTATGTGTTATAAAAGAACTTCTTTCTTAAAAAAAAATGTAATATTTCTTTTTGTGCATTAATTTGTAGCTCTGAACAATGATAGCTTCAGAATCAATCAGTTTATAACTGGACATGGCAATTTTAATTCCTATTTGAGCAGAATTAAACTATGTTCATCTGATGTTTACAAGTGCAATGTAGGTGGATTGCATAATATCGATCACATTGTTTTTAACTCACCCAGGTTTGAATATCCTAGAAAAATTTTAAGGAAAGAACTGAAACTCCAAAAAGTCAAATGGCCGTCACACTTTTGTCAAATTGTTAACAAGAAGCCTGCTTTTACAACATTTTATAGTTCTTATTTTGATGTTTTTTAAATCTCTTTATTTCTCTTTTGAAATATCATGTGTACTGTTAAATTTACCATTTATTTGAGGCTTTTATTATTTTGTCATTTATTTGTTTGTTACTTACTGCTGTAAGCCTCATTTGATATCTTGAGGGTATATAAGGATTTCTTGTTAACTTCAATTAAAAAATAATAAAAAATGGAGCCCTATTACACGTCCTCTTTCAAACTCTGCAAACTGATGATAATGTTTTCTTCATCTTTATAAATTCATTCTTGACACAAATCTAGCTTACAGCACCAAAACCGGAAGATAGATAACTCTCCCGAATTTTATATCGCGTATTTTAATCAAACATTGTTTTTATTTTTGTCGTGTTGTGCGTCATATTAGGTTTACGCATAGAAATTATTAGAATAATAATTCATTTTGTATTTTGGAATAAGAAGCACAATGAAAGATTTTAACCGTTTTCGTCTTTTACTATTTGAACTTACAAAGGCAAAATGTTATGGATATGTGTTATAAATGATATTTTTTAAAATTAGCATTTCTTTTTGTGCATTAATTTGTCGCCCTGAACAATGTTTACTAGAAGTAAAAAAGTAACTTGACAGATATTTCATCTCTCTAGAACTAAAAATGCAAATTTTGAAATCCTTTAAAATAGTTAATGGTGATTAGTAGTGATAGCGAAGAAAAAAGGCGTAATATTGCTGTGTAATGGGCTTTTATGCTATGCAATGTTTGCTTTTTTCCATGTTCTCTTTAAATAAATATATTTCTCTTAATTATAAAACATAAATGACTTATATTAATTTATTTTAAAATTTAACGCTGTTTTCTACATTACTTTTTGAGTTTCTAAAACATGAATTTGCGTAGCACGTGTTTTTTTAGGAACTTAACCATGCATTTATATGTGGGTTATCTACTTTTACTATATTCCTTTCCAGCATTTATTTACATACAGTTCAAAATATATTATTAGACTTTTAAAGAGATATCATCCAAGAAAAGTTCCCAAAACTCACATAAATCACCCATTTATTATTTTTTGATTAATTTGATAATTTGATTAATTAATGATACTTATAAAATTGAAACTATCTTCAATAGTAAGTAATTATAATTTTTATAAAAACAAAAATTAGAGCTTACAGAAAAATATAATGGTCTTAAAAGTTACTGACAATAGGAATAATTTCACACACACACACACACACACATATATATATATGGTTTTAATCGTACACATCAGATGTATTCTTGTTATGTCATTTGTCATAAATGTTTTTAGAATTCTTTTTGCTTTATACATCTGGTATGAAGGCAGAAATATATGAATCGATTATTTGTTAGGGTGCTAGTCAGATGTACGCTTCACAAAGCAATTTTGAAAAAAAAAAAAGTGAGAAATTTTTCATCTAATTTTTTTTTATTATTATGAAATTCAGCATTTAAATTATTAAAAATTAAAATTATTTTTATTGTAATTAAAACCACTCCAAAATTATCTTTTTTCCTTATTACACCGCTATGTTTCAATTCATCTGATTTGGGGCGTGTCAACTTTTCACACAATGGCTGGTAGGACTCAGAACAATCAACAAAACTGAATGACAGCAACTGAACTGAATGATAGTGACCACTATCGGTGTTCTGCCAATTTTTTCTGCTGAAATATTTTCATGACATTATTTAAATAAAAAAAAAACTAAGCTTATTATATAAGATTTAATGATAAATTGTAGTTATAAATTATTCAATTCGCCTGTAAGAATACTATTAATGTATTTTGGAAGAGTTCAAATATTCTGATTATTTAAAAAGTGATAATTATCATAATTTCATGACAATATTTCTCAATAGTAATTTTTGGCGATAAAATAAAAATTATCTGATATAATCCTCAAATGATTCATGTCAGTTCATTTGTTTTCTTTGATATCATGTACTAATAAAGTTCCGTTTTTAAACCTGTGAATGATAACTTAAAATGACACGAAATTTTTCATTTTTAATAACTTTTTAGATGCCATTAATATGAAAACTTACATGCTACTCATTTAAAAGGAGAGAAATCACAAAGAAGAGATGTGCATATTAGAATTACAGCAAAAACAAAAGAAGAATGTTTTTCTGACATATTCAAATAAAAAAAAGGTAAATAAACACAAATTTCATGCTAGAATGCAAGAATCAATATCAATAATTGGCATAATAAGTATAAAAGAAGTATTAAAACTCAAAACAAATTAAAAAAATTTCCATTTCTGATTTTTATATTTGATAGTCATTTATTAATTTTATCTCTCTGAAAGTATTTTTAGTTATTTGCTACTTCATTCTACTTTTCATCCATTCGCATACTTTAGTGGATAATGCGAATTTCCTTCTTTAATTAAAGCACGAATACTTTTCATCATTTTCAACTGTATTTTTGAACCAGCTGTTTATTCATTTCTCATACAGAAATTCTGCTTATTAACTTAGGAAAAAAAAAAAAACATTTCAGACTGCTATTTTTTGGAACTAATTTCCGCTGAAACTTTTGAGAAAAAAGTCCTCAAATCACTAATAGTGGCCTTTAATTCTCATCAAAGATTTCTAAGGTTTTAAACACATAATCCATGGATTACATACCAGTAGTTACAGTATTATATTTACTTATTAAATTCTATACTTCGTCATCGTTATTTCGTAAAAAATTAATGCTGTACTTTTATGAACAACTTTGAGGATAAAATTGTAGCAGTTATACCTTTGATGTATATTTTATTCGTTCCTAAAAATTTATCTTCATAATTCGCTGCTATAGAGCACGAATAAATTAAAAATTTTAATAGATATTCCAACACCTGTGATGCACATGCATCACACACACACAAACATGCAAGTCTAAGTATTTTTCTGAAATATAGAAAAATTACTAAAGAGAATTTTAGCTGAGGTTTTTGTTTTCATTTTTGATTGAAAACTTTGTTTGCTTTTTGTAGTTAAATTTTTGTATATGTAAGTATGTTTTTATGTATATGTATATACCTATGAATAAATATAACGAAACGACTTTTTTATCTAAGAAAAACGTTCTCAATAATTACTTCAGAAAATATTTAAACTACCAAAAAATATTTCAGTAAGATATGAAACGCATTTTTAGCACATTTTATTTAATAAACGAATGTTGTATTACTCCAAAAGAACTAAAAAAATATTTCTCATTTCTTTTCTATTTCTTCACTTCAGGGAATATTTATTTACGTGGGGAAAAAAAAAAAAAAAAAAAAAAAAAAAAAAAAAAAATACACCCGAATTTTTGCTGCTCGTTACTGCAATTTAGCTTTTGTTTCGATTCGTTTAAACTCCTACCAAAAATTTTCTTGTGATGAATTCTTTAAAATGTCTGAATCGTAGTTCTCTATTTTGAAAATAGATGGCGCGGTGTTCCAATTTACTTTGCATCGGAATGCTTTATCATTTCAAAACATTTTTTGTTATATTTTCTGAAACTTATTGTTCGTGAAGGTCATTTACTTGATTAGTCTCATTTTTAAAATTTCGCATTGTTTAAAGAAATGTAGAAATATAATCGTTCTTCTTCAAAAACAGGATAAAAAAGTGAGAATAAATGTTTCATTGTAAACAAAAATTATCAGAAACGAAATATAAATATTCAAAGATTAATATTTCAACGTATTAATGGAATTAATGTTTGTTTTACTTTCTAATCAACCATGTTGCGTAATTTCAAAATAAATAAATAATGATGAATAAATAATTTCCTTTAAAGGAAAAAAATCTGCTTTTTCTTCTTTTAAAGATAAGAATATATTAAAATTTAAAACATCAACCCTAATTCTAATTGCTTAAAAATATTTTAAAGTGGAGACAACGAATTATTTACAAATCGTAAGTTGTTTAATAAAAATAATTTTTTTGTAAAATAGTGATTGTGTCAACACATTGTCATTCACTTTGTTGTACTTATGAACTATTGCACATTGCACTTATGGACTATTGTACTATTTCGCATATGAATATCATAGCACTTTGTTGTGTAATCATGTAATTATAACTGTTCACAATATAATTTACAAGAAAATATGAAATCAAAGTTTAATAGCTTCTGAACCAATATTTTTAAGGTTTATATTACAGGTGATGCTTTGTATTATATTGTATCTTAATACAAGGAATCAAAACAAAATTTTAAAATGTTCTGTTTTATTCTCTAATCCTTTTTTCAAGAAATGAGAACTTCTTTTTATTATCAACATGTTTATTTATCTATCAGTGAATTATAGCAATGAATAAGGACTTCATAAAAAACTTTTTTTATCAGTAGAAATTAATCATGAAAATGAAATTGTGTTGATATTTAAGAGGGATAAAAAGTTATTTCAGGTATCTTGTGTGATAAAAAAATTAGATGATTACTGTCGTTTCAGTAGAGGCATCACACATAAACCTGTTGTGCAAGAATTATAGCTACATAAGAATTTTTTTTTCTTTATCAGACTATAAACAGTGACCTTTTTTCTTTCATTGTCTGTAATAAGGAAAAAATTATATAAACCCTTTTTGTTTTTAAAATTATTTAAAGAATGATAGAGTTTCTAAGAAAGTTAACTGCAATTTTATCTCATATCCGTATATATGACCTCAAGTCAAGATACCTGTCTATTAGCTTCCTTAGACAACACTAGAAAGAAAGAAATTTTCCGGGCTACGATAATTATTAAGCCAAAAAGTTTGTAAAGAAACATTTAAGATATCTACAACAACAAATAAAAAATGTTGTAGCGTAATAAACTTATATTTCTTTTCCAATTATTGAGTAAACCAACACAATATAATGATTGAAACACTTCAAAAAATAAAAATAAAAATGTAGCTTGATACTTAGATAAAATAAGATTGATTTAATTATTTTTATACATTTTATGTAACAAGAGTTAATACCTATTTCTATCTCTATTTATCTCTCTCTCTTCTCTCTCTCTTCCTCTCTCTCTCTATATATAAATATGTATGTATGTATATAGGAGTGCACGAGTGACTCTTTTGACGTTCGGGAGAAATGATCAGTAGGCCTTGAGACTCTCACCGGAGAGGAAGTACAGCTCAACCCGCGCTTCTGCTGAGAAACGTTTAGTTTGTAATCTCTCCTCCCTGAAAGGAAATATATTTAACGCAACCCTGCATAATAATTGGCCTACAGACTCTCACCTGGAGAGGAAGTATATTTCGCGCATCCAGTATCCGTGCCCCTGAGTATCGGGTTTTCAATGGTTTGGATAAGGATCTTGTTGGTTTAAGGAAATTTTCAATTTTATATTAGGTCGCATTTATAGTGGTGCTGGATTGTATTAGGCAGGTGGGCCATTGGTTAGGCAGTCCTGTCTTAACGTATATCATCTTGCTCTAGACAGATGTATAATTTTGTAGAAATCTATTCCCTTATATAGAAATTTGAGAAAAAAAAAATATAATAATCAGAAATCTGAACCTTTTTGTTTATCGTAAATAACTTGTAAATGAACCTGTAAATAAGATGGATGGTAGAAGAGTTTCAACAAAAAAATCTTCCTTTTTAATTTGTATTATTTCCTGGAAATTAATATTATTATTTGAAAATTTTTTTTGTAATATTTTATTATAGATTAACTGGCTAAAAAAATTTCCTAACTAGTCTGCATTTCACGCATGCGTTTTAGTAAAAATATTGCGCGATATTTGGCACTATTTTTCTGGAAATTTATTTTGATATGTTCTTAGTAAGATTCATAGAAATACACTTGTTAGTAAAAAATTTTTTTTTAAATATTTATCACTGTTTTTCTGAAATTTATTATAAAGTTCATGAGAAACAGTGGTAAATATTTAAATTCAAGCTATTAAATGTTTTTCGACTCTATCTACTAATTATTTAGGCATAGATGTGTTTCTCCAATAATTAAATTGTCAAATTTTTGCAATATACTTTAGTTACATTATTCAATAGTGAGTTTAGTCTGCAGCTAATAAACAGTTTGCTACCTATACTTGAATCATTTTCGGTTAAAATGTTGTTGTTTAAAAAAAAAATTTTTTTTTGCCCTGCCTATTTGGTTTTATGTATCCAACATATAGTCGCAATTTTTTAATACAAAATACTTAAAGAATTGTAAAAATAATTTTTCTTCTCAGTCAAGAAATTCTAGGATTCTAGGTTGTTTATACACTGTTTAAAAAATAGAATTGTTAATATTATTCCAAACGAATTTTTGTAGAGGAACATTAAATAATACATTAAAGAATCAAGTATCTTGTACTGTATCTAATATGCGCTGTAATTTTTAGCAATAAAACTCCTAAGTAAATATGATTTTCAATAAAATTGTTGCTTTACTGGGAACAATATCAAAATTGATATTCATTACGTATCTTGAAAATAAATATTTTCTATTAAATTCTTTCATGTGTCATAAAAACAAATGGTGATCTATATAAATACCTCAACATCAGTAAAAAAATCATTCTCATGATATATGCATGAGGTATTACGTAAATGCATTAGAGTTTAAAATAAAGATAATTTGCATATTTTGTCGATTTTCTCAAACAGTATTGAATGAGAATTAAGATTAATGTTTCAAAACGAATATGCAATTCTCTAGTGCCAAACAAGTAAGCACGTAATTACGTGCTTGTGAAGCATATAGAGGGACATGCTTTAGAATAGCAGTTTTCACCCTACTTTAGGATTTTTTCTTTTGAATTTCACTACATGTTTCAAATTTCCTGGCGTCTATTTGCAACATTTAGTGAAATTCAAAAGCAATCAGATGAAATGAATAACCACTAAAGGTTAGATGGTGGAATAATGTTGCAAATCGTCGAAGGACTGGAATCAGAGCAGTCTCAAATGTATATTGCTATAGACTGAAATGTGGCAATCAAAGTCATGTTTTAACATATGAAACATTTTAAAGATACTAAAACTGTAGAATAGGCAAGGCCCACCTACAGCCACAATGACAAATAAGGATCGACATTTGTCCTTTACAGAGAGCCGCAACGGGAGCTCAATAGCTTCTCAACTGCTGTATGGCCACAAGATACAAAGTTTCAAAAACTACTGTATTCAGAAGATTGCAAGAGATGTCTGTTTTCCAAGAAGACCCACTATCTGACTTCCAACATCTCATAAAGAGATGATGCATGCATGCACGTGCTTCTGATGCATGTAGAGGGACATGCTTTAGAATTACACTAAATGTTCTTACACTTATGTACACTTATTACACTAAATGTTCTTAAAAACTTATTTCACTAAATTTTGCAAATTTACTGGCGTCTATTTGCAACATTTAGTGAAATTCAATAGCAATCAGATGAAATGAATACCCATTAAAGATTAGATGATGGAATGATGATGCAAATCTTTGAAGGATTGGAATCAGGGCAGTCTCAAATGTATATTGCTATAGACTGAAATGTGACAATCAATGTCGTGTTCTAACTTATGAAACATTTTAAGGGTACTAAAACTGTTGAATAGGACAAGGTCATCCTAGAGCCACAATGTCAAATAAGGATCGACATTTGTCCTTTATAGCGAGGCGCAACGGGAGCTCAATAGCTTCTCAACTGTATGGCCACAAGAAACAAAGTTTCAAAGACTACTGTATTCAGAAGATTGCAAGAGATGCCTGTTTTCCAAGAAGACCCGATATATGTACTCCAACATCTCATAAAGAGACCATTATAACACAGAAAATGTGCCGGTTTAGGCAGGCATCGTGTTGGAGATGGGTGTATAGACCTGCCATGTCTTCATATAATACATAAGGATTAGTTTTTCGAGCCTTATTTTTGGCTTTGCAATTGGTCCAGATTTTCATTTTAATGGACTACAACGCACGTCCACGACGGAATAAATTAGTTAATTAATTTTTGGAAAATTAGAACATTGATCACAGGAATCGGCCATATATAAAATTCTATGAGCTTTCTGGAACGTTTTGGGGATGTAAATGTAACTCGCCTGCCATAACCCCGAACCCTGCAAAGACTGAAAAAAGCGTTGTTGCAGGAATAGGACAAATTGTCACAGGGATTCATAAATTGCCCAATTTCCAATATTAATTTACGTTGCGGGAGCTGTATAATTGTATGAGGACATCATATTCCTTATTAACCAATATTTTTGATCGATATTGCAATCTCTGTTTTAGAACTTTCGAGGCTGAGGAATCTTAAGCGCTAGCATGTGTATGTAGCATAACCGTTGTGGAGATAATTTTTTCTATTATATCAGCCTATGTGAGTACTTAATTTATTTTCATTCTGTTGAGTAGCTATGTAAATATTTTCCCAAAAGTGAGAATTCTATTAATTTTGAACATCTGTGTAGATATGCATTCGATTAAAATATTTTATTTCATAACAATAGCTCCACTGGTTGATATGATTTGAACTCAATGACCGTTCTCTAATAAAGTTAGTTTTAAAGAAGTTATTGTTACTATTTTAAGCTGTTTAATGCCTGAGTGAGCTATCTTTTAACTTTCTTAGGGCGCGTTTGGAGAAAAGAAATCGTTATAGGGAGCATTTAAAGGGAAAAACTGTCTCCAGTCGTACGTAAAATATAACTAATTTAAAGAAAGGTGTTAAACAAAAGGTTAATAATTAATGCAAAAAGTAGTTATTTACAATGACAAATGAGCAGAAATGTCAAGGGATAATAATTTTTGATTATTTTTGTACAGTTTTTATTAAACCATTGAACTAAAAAAGGAGATTAATCATTTAAATAAAAATATCTTAGAAAATAAGTGTAAGTTAGTATTTAAATAAAGTAAATGTTTCATAAATTATTTTTTATACATGATTAACATTTAAAAAATAAATAAAACTCATAAAATTTAAAATTTTTGTAATTTTATACTGGGTTGTGTGTTGGATACCCTTGGCTTAATGTTATGAAAACTACTATCATAAATATGGTTTTAGAATTATAATTTATTCTTTGCTATTATGAAAAATGTGATATCACCAAGAAAATTTCAAGGACAGTGAACTACATATGCTTATATAAATGAGATAAAAAACACATAATGAAATCATAAAACCTTTATTTGGGATGTAATCTTTATAACATATCGTCGCTATTTTCTAGTGTTTACTTAGAAGTACGTGATTACACATCTTTTCATTCTTGAATACAGGTTGTAAACGTTTTTAGCTAAATGCATAAAAAGTACCCATTTATAATATTGTTACTTTTTACAAATTTTATTATTTGTAAAGAATATATATTTTGGAAGTTAATATTATATGGATTAAATTTTTTAATTTAAAATTTAAAATTTTTGATTGAGTTTTTGTATTGGTATTTATTTCTTAATTAATTATTTACAATATATATTTTTCAATGGTGTTTGGAACCTGAAACTCAAACTATATGAAATTAATTTTCTTTGGCATTAATAATATTTACTTAATAATATTACAAGTATTATTATAAATATTACTATTATTGTACATTATTATTAATATTATTTAATAATATTAATAAGGCTACATTTACATAATAGCATTAATAATATTTACAAGACATTTATGCATCAATAATGATGTCTCATTCACAAAGGAGATGAAATTTTTGACATAGAATGAAAATATGCAATAGACACATATTAAATATTCAAAACTTAATAGTAAGATACTTTAAACCAATATTTTGGAAAGCTTTTTAAAGAATAATGATGTTTAAGAACACTACAATAAATAATACGAAACTCTTGAGTTAAGTACTTTTTTTTCACAAAAGACTACTTTAAGAGGGTTCTTACAATTTCAATTCAACTTTTATTTGGAAATGAGCTATTGGGAATAATGCTCTAACTTTGAAGACAGGAGGAACATTGAGGAAATCAAACATTTCTAACTTTATTTACTTAAATATAAAGAGGCAAGCAAAGAATTTTCCTTTCTGTAGTGGCATTACATTGAATTCATGCATGATGGGGATGGCATAAATTTTTATGATATTGAAGCATTTCAGTAATAGTCATACATAATTCCTAGAAATGCTTTTCTTATTTCTTATTAATAATTTTATACTATTATTTGAATAAGTAATAGGAAGCATAAACATCAAAGTAAGGACAAAAAGTCTTTATGCTTTACTGAGTTGTTAAAAGAGTTCTAATATAATTTTAATAATAGTTTTTTAAGCTTCAATACGATTTATATAAAAAAAAAACATTTTTTATGCTTTAATAAGATTTTAAGAATAAATATTCTTAAGAAATATAAAATTTTAATAATTAGCTTTACTACTTTATTGTTATTATAATTAGTATTATTTTTACTTAATAATAAACTTTATTATAATTTAATTAATTTTGTAGAAGTTTATTTTAAACTAATTAATTATCTTTCAAAATATTAAAAAAATATTTTTATACCATAAGTGATGGTTCAATTGCTCAAAATTTTTCCAAGACTTTTGAATGTAAATGTTCCTTTATACACTTATTTTGATATATTTCTGTTTTATTTGTAGAGATGAAAAAATATAGTTATTTTTTACTCAAATAATAATAATTAAATAATAAAACACACTATCCATTTAAACTGTAAAATATTTTAATTATTATAATAAATAAAATTTTTTCTTTTGAAAGAAATTTTTGACAGGAAACGAACCATTTCAGACATAAAAACAACTTGTTACCAATTTAAATAGTTTTAATTAAAAATTTCAGAAAGAGGTTTTAATGATTAATTTTTTTAAAAAGGGAAATATATCTTGCTACTTGTAATACTAATACTTGCTACAACTAATGTTGAGAAAAATATGAGCTAATATTTTTTCGAAGCTTTGTAAATTCTTTTTGGTTTATCTACTAATCCTTTTATGTCTTTGAAGTAATTGAGATACCCAGAATTGAATTTTTTAAAATGCCACAGAAATGTGCTTTAAAATAAAATCACATTTCTATATAATGGCATTCTATTTCGTATTCTTCTTTTTTTTTTAATAAAAATACTACTTAGAGATAATGGTAATAATTAAAAAAAGAAGTACGATTAATAGCTAGAAAAACTCAAATCTTGTCTAGTTATTTTTTTACAAAAGAAAATTGATTTTTCCTGAATTGCTTTTCTGAAGATAATTGAAGTTAAACAACCAGAGTTATAAGACATAAAATATTAATTTTCTGCCGACTAAAATTAATTAAATAGTAATGGTATGTTGCATTAATTAGTTTTGGTAATAAATCAATTATTTCTTTTATAGGATAAAATAATACGCTATTTACACATAATACATGGCTTCAGTAAAGAATTTTACAGTAATTCTGTCAAAATAATGCTTATGTAAAAAAATAAAATTTTTATGTTTACAATCATTTAAAACATATTTTTCACACTGTAAAAATCTACAATGTATTAATTTACGACAGACATTATTTACATTTAATTTTAGCATTGAATGACTATCTAAGATAGATTCATACACAAGATATCTTTTTTTAGATGCATAATGTCTCTAATGCTTAATTTGTTATTAATGGTAACTGACAGAAATGTAAAATATGTTGTAGCATTTTTCCCACGAGAAGAGTGTAGCATTTCGTTCCCAGGAGAGAGTAAAGTATATTCTTTAACAAGTACATAATAAAATCTATCACTCTAATTTGACAACAGATAAGCAGTATTGGGGATATTTATATTACATGCAATTAGTGTTTTGTATTAATGAGAACAATCTGTCACTCAAATCTGATAGTAGATAATCAGTGTCAGGGATAATGAGTCCTCATAAAATTAGCAATTGTTCGACCTTCCCAGGTCTAAACAATTACAGATGGAATGGGGACTACGCCACGAGTTGTTGCATCGTGATTGGTGATAGATGACCTGAGGAAGTGTCGACTCCAATGAGAAGTGAGAGAAGCTGACGCCCGTTTTGACGGATTTTCTTAAAAAGAACTTTCTTGTGAAAAAGAGGTGTTCTGCGACGAATCGACAAAAAGTGTTGTTTTTCTCTTTTTCTGAAAGTAATTGAACAGACCGGAGTTTCCATCTGTTTACAAAGTGAGTCCCTTGGGGTTTTTTATCACGCAGTGTGATAATTTAGGTCTGCCGCAGTCTTGGTGAAACAGATGCGTCATTGACTCGAGAACACTGAAAATCTTCTTCCTTGGAGTGAACTACACTGGTAAAAAAATTTATATCTTAAATTTTCTTTTTTTTTTTTTTGTAAATCATAATTTGTAAATAGAATTCTGTATATATACATAAGGCTTGTAAATAAAAATTAAAGTGTTCCCATGAACCTGAAAGTGGCTCTCTTCTTGAAGCCGTTATAGGTCTAGTTTAGGCCGAGACATTACAATGTATACATACGATTATTTCTTTATTATAGTTTTTAAATATTTAACGTTTGATAAAGTCTAATACAAAAATATTGAGGCATCGAGGGAAAATTTAATTTTTGGTTATGAGGATTTATATTTTTTTATGAAAAAGAAAAAATGCCATTAAATACTTATTAATAACGTTATGGTATTTTATATATATATTTGATTTCAAGTTATGAAGCTATACGAAAAATAGAAAAAAAGTTACGAATACAGTTAGATGTCGTCAAAATATCCAATATAATTCTGTAAAATAAGAATTTAAATTTTGATAAACTTTCTTCTAAATTATTTTCCAAATATTTCTAATAATTCATTGATGAATATATTTAATTCTATTTTCTAATTGTGTTTGAACTATATTTTTTAAAACTTAAATTAAAATGAGGTAAACTTTTTAACGATCAATCATTGTTGAATTTAAAGAGCTGATTTAACACTTGTACAAATTTTAAATTGACATGCAAATTACTAACGAGAATCGCCTAATTCGGAAAAAAAATTATTCGACATAAGGATTATTATTATTTTTTTTGATGCAGGTAAACATGCGTCAACCATGAGAGTTGTTTAGAAATTTGAGTTCTTGAATATAAAGTTTTATTTCATACTAGCAGAACCCGACTTACGTTTTCCTGTCAATAAAATGCATTATAGAAAATTATATATCGCGAATATATTCTCCATGTTCCAAAGTATGTGCATATTAATTTTCATGGATATCGTTTGAAAGGTATATAAGATGAAATGCTGCAGCACCATCTGGTGGCAAGTAACAATAAAGTAGCGCGAACATATTTTCCATACTCGAATACATATTATTACCAATTTTCATGGATATAGTTTGAACGATATATAAGATAAAATGCTGCAGCACCATCTGGTGGCAAGTAACAATAAAGTAGCGCGAACATATTTTCCGTACTCGAATACATATTATTACCAATTTTCATGGATATAGTTTGAACGATATATAAGATAAAATGCTGCAGCACCATCTGGTGGCAAGTAACAATAAAGTAGCGCGAACATATTTTCCGTACTCGAATACATATTATTACCAATTTTCATGGATATAGTTTGAACGATATATAAGATAAAATGCTGCAGCACCATCTGGTGGCAAGTAACAATAAAGTAGCGCGAACATATTTTCCGTACTCGAATACATATTATTACCAATTTTCATGGATATAGTTTGAACGATATATAAGATAAAATGCTGCAGCACCATCTGGTGGCAAGTAACAATAAAGTAGCGCGAACATATTTTCCGTACTCGAATACATATTATTACCAATTTTCATGGATATAGTTTGAACGATATATAAGATAAAATGCTGCAGAACCATCTGGTGGCAGGTAACAATAAAGTAGCGCGAACATATTTTCCGTGCTCGAATACATATTATTACCAATTTTCAGCGATTGGTTGAAAGGTATAGAAGTTGATATATTGCAGCACCATCTGGAGCGATTTACTACTGAGATAAAAACAAAACATTGAGAATGTTTTTATGCTATCTTAATGCGAGTAGATGAACAATGTTTTTCATCAATCCCTGAAGTGTTTTTTTCTTCTTTCTAATGCAGCTGGCAAACACTTAAACAGCTTGGTCTTGGAAGCCTTAAAGCAAGCACTGCACAGACGTTACTCACTTTGCATTACCCAGGGGGCGCGTGTAACTTGAAGATAAGCCACGGACGCGGAGTAACAATACCCCCGCAACGCTCTACGATCCTATTAGACCGGGACCTACGATTTAAAGTGGATTCCGAACCACTACAAACATCCATGCACCGCCAGGACTCGAACTCGAAACCTGTGGTACCGAGCGCTAACCACTCGACCATGCAGGCCCATCCCTGAAGTGTATAAATGAACAAATTTGATGGTTTGCCAGCGCGAGAACACGCAAAATATAATTGATAGTTAGGGTTCAAATATTGAGAAGAGGGTGTGTGAAAAATCTATAAAAAAAGATATGAGATGAGAAAAATCTGATATGAGAAAAATATGAGAAAAAAACTATATATGAGAATGATATATACGAGAAAAATCGTGATATGAGAAAATGATGATCAATATATGATATGAGAAAAAGACATATGGGTGATATGAGAAATATGAGAAAAATATATATGATATGAAGGTGATATGAAAAAAATCTTAAAAAAAAAAAAAAAAAAAAAACTAGAACCCGATGGCAACATCCCCTAGCAGGTCCAATTGTGAATCCAAACCATCCAGGAACCCACTCAAACACACAAAAAATTACATCAAAATCAGTCAAGCACAGGAGGAGGAGTTCAGCGTCAAACACACGTATAGAAGAATTATATATATAAATATTTGAGAAGTTGCCTAACATTTACCTTTTAATATGAAATCAGGCACTGTTTTTTTGCAGTTTAACTTCGGTTGGCCTCTTATACAACTTATGTATACCACGAACAACCCACTGACTGGTAATGAGAGGAGGGCAGTGCCTTCCAGGCTGTCTTTTGCGGGAGAAAAGCCTGAAAAAAGTTCCGTCAGGGAATAGGAGACTTCTACACATATTGTCACAATTATCATCGAGTCTCCTAGTTTGCAAAAGCAGTGATTACAACTCCATCAAAGGATTGAAACTCAGGCCTCTTATACGCCAGTTGCACACGTTACCACTGAGTCACGAGTCAAAAAAACAAAATAAAAAAAAAAAAAAAAAAAATCAAGCACTTTGCTTTCAAAAAATCTACATGAAACAAATTTTCTTTTGCAAGAATTTGTATTGGTTTCTTCTTTTTGAATTAAATCCAGTGATATAGTGCCATTGTATAGCAATTTATTAAAGAGCAGAGAATACTTTAAAGATACTAGCATTTTTGATAAATACTGTGAAATTTCCCACATTTCTTTTGTAAAAATAATTTTATTTCACATTTGGATTATTCATCAAATTTAAAAACTAACTTTTTAAATAAAACTGCAACTAGTAATCTTGTAATTGTTTAAAAAATACGTTAATCGGGCAATTTTTTTAAATTGAAAGAAATACTACTTTATTACAACGCACACATGTTACATAAATAGCAAACCGTTTTGAGAAATTTATTCCGAAAAGTTATTGCTAACCGTTAGTTTTTAAATTGAATGTTTCTTTCGTTCCTAATTTAGAACTGTTTTTAATTCAGAGATTTCAATCTGTCGGAAGTGAAATTAGTATCTGTGCCCAAGAATTTCCGTAAAGGAAGCCATTAAAGTAATTGAAGTGTCTTCGATATACATGGAAATAAAAATAGCAGTAACTTGGCATTATTTATTTAAAATTATCGTACTTCAATTTTTACTTTTTTTTTTACTTTTTATCGCTTTTAAATTTTTACTTTTTTTTACTTTTTATCGTACTTTAATTTTTTTAGATATCAAGATTGACGAAAGATGCTTGATCATTTTAGAAAAAAAAATGAATAATTTACAATTAATAATTTAATTAGAAAAAAACAATTAATACCTTAATTAAACAAATTAATAATTAAACACTTGAAAAACATTTCATTTTTTTTCAAGATATTATCGATTCATAAGAAATATACTACAAAACAACTAGTTTTAAACTTTGTGCATAAGAGAAAGAGCGAAAAATTTTACTTTTTATATTTACTTATCCTATAATTAGCATGGAGTGTTTACTCCTTAAGAATTAAAAAGAATATTGATTTACAAATTTTAATTTTCTGTGGGGTACTAATTATTTTTAGTACTCTTACATAATTATGGCGGATTTATCGTAAGAGAAAGGGATAATATTGTTAATTTTATATACAAAAACTAACTATACTAAAACAAGTATCGTGTAGATAAATATTTTAAGAAACTATTTAGTTATTTTAGGCATAACTTTTTGCTTATCTAGAACTCGAAATTTACCAAACTGAAAACTCTATTGATAGTTAACTTCATTCATAAAAATTCTTTAATTATCAATGAAAACCTAAGATTAAGAAATAATGACTCCCTCTTAGTTTAAACAAAATATAATAATTAGGAATAAAACGTAACCTTGATTTTTCTTTAATATTTTTTTTCATTCATGACAGTTGCTTTTTCAAAGTGCCCTTTTGCGAAACCCATAAACCAGCGTTTCTCAATATTTGAGACCCCATTTTCAATCATAATTTTCATAGCTAGCAGCCCCCCCCTCCTTCCTTCTCATACAATAATAATTAATACAATAGAAAATTTCAGTATTTAAACGACCTTATTTACAAATCTTATAAAGTACCAAGAATAAGTAAATTTATTGATGTTTGACAACGCTGACAATGCAATTTTCGAAACCAGTATCGATACCAGTACTCTATTGCCCTCTGTCTTACGTCCACCATATCTGACAAAGCAAGGCAAGGCGGATTGTAGTTATGGAGTGCCTGGAAAAAGTCCTCTATATACTTCCAAGTACCTGCCAGTTACAAAACATTACACTAAATAGTTCGTAGTTACAAAATTAAGAAGATTGCAAAATTATTATTGAAGAAATTATCAGTATTGTCAGTAACATATATTACGTAATAAAAATTACTCGTTGAAAATAAAAATGGCAAAAATTAGGAGATAGAAACGAGTACTATTGCTTGTAAAGAAAAATGCATCAAAGTAATGAATCGACCTAAAATATCACGATGTGTATTTGGAAAGTAGATTCAGTTGTACATTAATGCATCACAGTGGTTCAGTAGGATGCAAGATTTCTCATCTGGATTTCCTGCTGATTTGAGAACAGGGAGTTTAGCTCGGAAGGCTTGTAATAGTAAGGGGTCTTCGACTCTCTCTTGGTTCCTAAGTTTCAATATAGTAGCCATGAGGTCGAAATTATTTGAATTAGTAACAGGATAATCTGGAATAGCTGTAGAGTGGGCTTTCTTATTTTAGGTGACATCCGCAAAAGATAGGCTCGCTGAGTAAGTTCTTGGATGAATGGTTTGTTTCTTCTTGATGTTAATATTATTAAGGTTGATCTTCACTTTTGGGGCTTTTGGAGGTCTGGAATGATAGGAGTTCTTTTGAGAAGAGGATTTCTTAGGAAATATTGGGCTTCCTCCCCAGAATTTTTCATGGTTTCTTTTGCAATTTGAACATGCTCTAGAGGAATATGCCGGTAGAGTGCAGTTTTCTATCATAATTTTCTGAGCAGAGGATACAATGGATTTTCAAGTAGCAAGTCTCGCTACTGGGGAAGAATCCGGAACTTCTTCGGTATTGGGGGACAATGTTCTATCATTTGTATCCCTCTATGGAGACAAATGTGCCTAGGAGCTCATCTATTTGATAAATCTCCACGAAGTTAGGGAGTTCACCAATTATACGAAGAAGAAAGGCATGGAAGTCCTGATTCTAGTTAGCTGGGAAATATCAAGTACTCCAAGAATTTCCTTGATGTGACTGCATCTTTTATAGCTTTCTTATCGAAGCAGAAGGGTGAAGTTTTAATCAGGGTGATAATCTGATTACAACTTTTAAAGGAGAATTTTTCGTAGACTGTAGCACTTCAATTCCTGATTTTTGGAGATAAGCGTGGATTTCAGGGCTTCGTATTCTTCTTCGCCTTCTAGTGTTGATTTAAGGAAATGACTTCTGTACAAAGTTGACTTCAATATCTTGACTGCAGAGTTCAGTGTGTTAAAAGCTTCTGGCGAGTTGTGGTCAGGGATGATGAAAAATGGTGGTTAGCGTGGTTTTCTTTTGATTTGATTTTCTGCAGGTTCAGCGTTTTTCAGTTCGTTGAGGGAAACTAATTGGTTTTGATTTTCACTGAGAGGGGAGGAGGAGATTCGGATGGAGCGAGTGTAGACAACTCAGAGTTTTTCTCTATTAGATGCTTCGGTGGGGGGATAAAACCTTCTTTGTTTGTCGTTCTGGAATTTGATTTTGGCTGATCTCAGGTTTCATAAAATTTCCGTGGAAATTGATTTGGTGGTGGAGGTGACCTTTTCAGGGGGATAAAGTTTGTCTTTTCTTTGAAGGAAGTTTAGGTGAGGAGAATTCACTTTTCTCGTAATCCTCTAAGGAATATCCGAAGGAGATTAGGATTTCTTCGAGTTGTTCAAAAGATTCCAGTAAATCCGGTAGATCTACGCTGAATATCTTATTTTCTAGTTGAATAGCGAGCACATTTATCTGTTGTTCTACATTGTCGGCTTCTTCACTTCCGGGGCTACAGTTTCTCAGTTCATGATTCAGTCATTCGATAATGTTTCGTGTTTTGATCTCCTCTTCAATAACTTGGCATTTCGATGATATAAATATGTATCCGCGAAATAAAGTTGATATAAGCTGGTATGGGATGCATGAAGATAGATGGCTATTTCTTTTATTGCTTTCTCATGATGAATGATTAGCAGTTAAAATTGTACCTGTTAGAAAATATTAAAGAACAGTTAAACAAACGTCGCTTCAGCCATTTTGATGCAATACGAATTCTTGAACATTTTGGAACGTCTATACAACCGCGATGCAAAATGCTGCATCTCATTCAATTCCAGCCAATCTCAGTCGAGTCAATCCTTCTATAATTAACGAATATACAGTGAATGCATATGTTGTAATTTGCGTGGTAATTGCAATTCACGATAGTAGATTTATACAAAACCATGGGTAAATTTTTAAGTGGGCGTTAAGCGAGCATTGGTTGATAGCGAATCATCCTCAGTTGCACAGACGAGCGTGGTTCCAGTAATAAATTCAAGAAATTATTTTGAATAATACTTAAATTTTGGGCTTACCAGTACTGAAGTAAACGAAGGAGAAAGGCCCATGTCATTTGCTCAAAACTTTTGGTAGCAGACAGCATGAAATGTAATAAATTCAAACGACATTTGGAAAAGCGTCAAAGTGAGTACATTAACAAATCCCGAGAATTCTTCGAATTTCATTTAAAATCATATGAAAAGCAAAAATCAATTTTTAAAATTTTTATTAATTCTTTTCTTACTTATTCTTAATTTGTATTAATTCTTTATTAATTCTTTTATTAATTTTTTTTATTCCTTTCTAAAATTTTTTTGTATGTGAATGGAAAAGTTTTACTTACCTCAAACGAACTTTCATATAAAATAGCCAAGTGTAAAAGGCTTCACACTATTGGTGAAAAGCAGGCCGCAGTTGAGATTGCAGAGACTATGATAGAAAATAATTTTGCCGAATAACCTCTACTGACATATTTTGCCTCCATACCTCTATCCAATCATACAGTTACCTATCGAATGCATGCATATTTATTGCATTAGCCTTTCGGGCACTTGCGACACAAATTATTTTCAGTTCAGTTGGATGAGGCAACAGATATAAATCAATAAAGGTGCACATTTCATTGCCTATGTTCGATTTTGGGATGGTATTTCGACAGTAGAACAAAACAATAAAAAGCTTCCCACTATTGGTGAAGAACTTGTTTTGCCAACCGCAATTGAGCTTGTCAAAACTAATGTTTGGAAATAATTTTGACGAATAAGTGCGGAATCGACATCAATTTAGGAATAAATTACTCTTCCAATTTCGGGCCGGAGTGGATGATGAGATGAAAACAAGATCCTTTCCTATTACTATTTTCAACATACTATATTTGCGGTGGCTGCTTTTGTGACAAAATATAGATCTCAACTAAAGAACTCAGAGAGTCTATTTCTACCTTACTTTGAAAAACTTTTCTTTGCGAAACAGGCTCAAGGCAGTCTATAATAATTATTAAACTTGTTTTTAATTTAGTATTGATAAGTTAATTATTAAATACATAGCGCAGTACTGATGCAACTCACCCTGATACCTCGATAAGTGTATTATATCAGTGTAAATATGCATTTTATGTCAGAATGTTATTTTTTTTTCTTTCCTTCCAGTACATTAATCTATTTTTTAAAATAACATAAATGGATTTAACTACATCATTCCCTATATGAATAAATTTCGTAATACTGTTTTTAAATTTAATTCTCGGCATATAAAATGTGCTACTACCTATATAATCTGTATTATATATTTTACTTCTATCACCCTCATTGTTATTCCATTGTAGCTCTTAAAACATTACACACGATGGTTTATGTGTTTTGATGTATTTTATTGCTAGTGTGCGGAAAGTAACGTCATTAAATTGTTAAATTGTTGAAATCGGTAAATAGAGAAAGTTTATACAACCACTTAAAAAGTTAAAAGCCGTATCAAATTTCTCCAATTTTGAAAGTGCTTTTTTAAGAGCACTTTGAATTTTTTTAGGGTTTGTCGTGCAATGTATCGTTTTTTAATGGTTACGCAGCAATTTATTTAAGATAATCGTTACAAAATGTTACACAATAAACATAATGATTATAGAAATGCTTTTTTATTCAAAGGGGTACATTATGGTTAACCATACATCGATAATCATACCTTGGATATCTAAACTTAAAATAAAATATTACATTAAATTTATAATTAGATATGGGACCTGAATGGCCGAGTGGCTAGCGCTCTGGCGCTCAATACCACAGAGTTCGAGTCCCGGCTGTGCCATGGATGTTTATAGTGGTTAGGAATCCACTTTAAACCGTAGGTCCCAGTCTAACATGATCGTTGCGGGGGGTATTGTTACTCCGCGTCCGTAGCTTGTCTTCAAGCTACACGCACCTCCTAGGTAGTGCTAAGTGAGTAACTTCTGTGCAATGCTTGCCTTAAGGTGTCTAAGTGTTTGTCCACTGCATTAGAATAAAAAAAAGTTTAGATATGAATTCTAAATCATAAGGAGAGGGAGAGCATTCTAAGTTTATGTCTAATCTTAAGAAGTCTCTGTTAAAATAAAGTTAACTTTTATTTTAACTAAGACTTAAAAATATATCAAATTCAAAAAGTTTACGCTTCTTATATTTCTTAATAAAACACAGTTTCTTTTTACTAAACTTGAATATTTTTAAAACCAAAAACGTTACTAAACTTATTGAACTCGGGACATTAACTAATATAATAATTATCTCTGATGTAAATAGAAAATTTTGATAAATAAATAAAATAATATTTTTTAATTTATGATGGAGGGATTCATGAGTTAATTTCATTATTAAATTGCTTTCATGGTACAAATTTTTCCTATGTTTCGAAAGTAATAAGGTCTACTTCTGTTATATTCAGTGAACTCAAGTACAGAAGCAAAAAACTCTTAAGCTATATTATTCTCACTTAAAATTTTGTCAACAAAATTTTTTAAACAAATTAATTACATAAAAACAATTATTTAATGAACAAATAAAGGAATACACTTGTCTACATTCACATACATCGAAAACTTTGATTAACTGTGAATAATGAGATATGTAACTGTGTTTCCTCCAACGCACTACAAGAGTGCCCCCTGTGACGTTCAGGAGAAATGGTTAGTAGGCGTCGAGACTCTCACCCATGAGGAAGTACAACGCAACCGTTGAGCTGAGAAATGTTTAGTTTATAATATCTCATCCCGAAAGGAAATATATTTAACGCAATCTGCGTATAAGTTGACCTACAGACTCTCAACCGGAGAGGTAGTATATTCCGCGCAAACTCGAGTATCGGGTTTTCGGATTAGAAGTGGAATCTTTTCACAAATCTAGAACTATCTGTCTTTAAATATGTTGAACATTTATTGTTTTAATTGTATGTGGGTGATGTCTATGCGTGTGTAAATAAAGCTGTAAGTTCTCAAACCTGTGTCTCAAGTGTCAACCCAACCACACCAAGTTACAATCCAACTGCACAACTGACAACACTACAGATATCAATTCCTTAAAAAGGAATTAAACAATTTAATTTAACATGAATGACCCTAATTAAATGTTCCAAAATGGCATCATATTGTTAACTATGATGTGAGAACGTAGCTTTGCTGTTTTCTGCCATTTTGATCCGATTATTCATTTATCGAAGACGTAATTGGCTATGGCGGATTTTCAGTAAATTTTCCTGCATTATTGTATTCATGTGTATCATTTGAAGTCGGATAAATTATTTTTAATTATCTTTTACTATTAGCAATAAGAAATTATTTGAAGAGTTTGAAAGCACAGATAAAAAGTCAGATCGGGACCTACAATTTAGGGTGGATTTTGAACCATTACAAGAAGACATGACACAGTTGGGTTCGAACCCAAAATTTGTGACATCGACAGCAGTCACTCAGCCATCAGGCCCCCAAAGAAACTCTTATCATTTGAATATTCGAGTTTACAGGATCGGTTTGTCGCTCTACGGTCATCTTGTGCCCACTTTAGGCTAAATAGACATGGACCTACAGTTTAACGTAGATTCCGAATCACCAACAAACATCCATGCCACCATTCGAACCTGAAGCCTTCGTATCAACAGCCAAAGCGCTAGGAAGAAATAGTTTAAGGTAATGATGTTCGAGTTATTATGTTTTAGCCGAGAATTTCATTCTGATTTTTGAGAATTGCAAATAAAATTTATAAAGATAGAAATAATTTAAAAAGTAAAATGTGATATGAAATTTCTTTTTTGTGCATTTATGATACAAACACATATTTAACGTTTTAATCACATTGGTATTTATTTAATATGCCTTATACTCACATTTCTCTGGCGCTCGGCACCACAGGTTTCGGGTTCGAGTCCCGGCGGTGCCATGGATGTTTGTAGTGGTTCGGAATCCACTTTAAGCCGTAGGTCCCGGTCTCATATGACTGTTGAGCGTTGGGCGTAGAGTTGACAACTCTATCCCGTAAAAAGAGAAACATCTCTCATCTCGAAATCTAACAGTAGGTAGACGGCCTTGGCCCACACTGGCTGTTGCGCCAACGATGATGATGATACTCACATTTACGGGTTGTGAAAAATATTTTTCTATCTTTAGAGGGCCTTTGAAGTAAATACATTTTGGTTACAAATGAGATATTTTTTATTAAAGCTAATTCAATGCACTTGTCAATTCTTAAATAAAATTTATTTCAATATTAATTATTTAGATAAAATTATATTAATTAAAATTTTTTTTTTATTTATTTAAATAAAATTTTTTTAATATCCGCATTTGTCAATTTATATGCCTTCAATACTTTATTTTGATGCAAGAGGGCATACTTCACATGGTTCATCGTATACAAAATTTTTAAGGCAACATTTTATTAAGGCAATGATAGCAACTTTATTGGCTAAAAATCGTTCTTCATAGTATAATGATATCTTTATAAAAACAGTAAAGTAACTTTTTAAAGAATAATTATTAAATCGATTTGTAAATTTCAACAATTAAATTGATTTTTAACTAGAAATATAACATCTGAACTATAATTATTTTTTGATTAACTCTGAATTACTCAGATTTAATATATTTTTTTTCAATTAATGTGTTTTATCAGATGAAAAGTTTAAACAATCATTAAAAGATTAAAATCATTAAAATTTATCTTTTATACCATACTTAACATTTTAAAAAAAATATTTGCTAAAATTTCTAGGTAACGTGTTTTAAAATAAATCTTTATTAAACCGCAATTTTGCAAAAGGTATTTCATGCGCCTTCGATTTTCATTTTAAAACCCAATCTGTATTTAGATGCTTTTTATTTTAACTGATTAGCTCATAAATGCATACTGCCATATTTAAAAAACAATATACGTATCACATTATATATGCTATTTTAAAGATACTTTAATGTCATTGGTTTGAAAATTTCTTTTTGATTGCCTCCGAAAAAAAAATGTTTTTTTTAAGTACAGATTTCAAATTAATTGCAATCATTTATTCTTCAATTACTCCTAAGTGATTGCAATTATGGGCCTGATGACCGAGTAACTAGCTCTCTGGCGATAGGTGCCATAGATGTTTATAGTGGTTCGGAATCCACTTTAAACCGTAAGCTCCGGTCTAATATGACTGTATAGTGTTGGGCGTACAGCTGACAATTCCACCGTAAAAAGAAAACACTTCTTGTCGCGAAATCTGCCAGTAGACCCACCATAGGGCTGTTGCGCCAGTGAAGAAAAAGTTTGAAATTATAAAATTTAAGGGTAATATTGTTTCAAAATGATATAATTTACAAAAATATGTAATTATTATTTTTTAAATAACAATAAATTCTTTTTATCATTTCTAATGTTATTTATTAATAATTATACAGATATTTTTATTCTTTTCTTAGTAATTATTGTATAAATAAAACGATTATAACTAGGATAAGGGTTCTATTTTAAACTTTTTGAACATTTTCTGAAATTTAGAATTCTAAAACAAAATTCGATAGATGTAGAAAAAATAGAAGCGAAATTTATTGGGTTTCGTAATAAAAAAATTTGGAGTTAATTGTTTAATTACACTAAATATAAAATGCTTATTATTAAAAATTAGTTTTTGTTAAATTGCTGAAAAAAAAATCAAGTTTCTTCTAGTTTATTGGTATTATTTTTTTGTTTGGCTATTCCATGAAGCATTGTAAAAAAATCTTTAATATCATTGAATTTAAAAGGTAAACTTTGTCTAGAACAGTAAACGTTCTTAATCCGGCGCGGCTGGTTGGTTGGTTGGTTTGTCGCTCTACGGTCATCTTTTGCACACGAGGGCTAAACAGACCGGGACCTACAGTTTAACGTGAATTCCGAACCACTCACAAACATCCATGCCCCCGTCAGGTTACGAACCTGAAGCCTGCAGTATCCATGTCCAGAGCGCTAACCAACTGGCCATCAGGCCGCCCCGGCACACCAGGTGCCACGGTTATGCTGGATTAGCGATTTTGCCTGATTATCGAGTGTTAATATAGTAGGGCCTGATGGCCGACTAGCTATCGCTCTGGCACTCGGTACCACAGGTATTTGGTTCGAATCCTGGCGGGGCCATGGATGTTTGTTCGGAATCCACTTTAAGATGTAAGTCCCGGTCTCATATGACCGTAGAGCGTCACAGAGCCCAATAAGACTTCTCACCCACGTCATTCCCAAACTGTAAAGGGGAAACTCAGCTGTAGGCACAGTGATGAGGTGTGGTAGTAGTGTTAATATTCTTTTAACTGGAATACCATAGAAAAATCATTCTAGATAAAAAATTTAAAGGAATAATACAAGCACAAATGTGATGTATTTATTTACATTCTGAATCTATATAGAAACTATAAAAAACTGACTAAGTATTTCGACATTATAGCAACAACAAAATCAAAATTCATGCATTGAACATTCATTTAATTGAATATTCTTGTATCTCTAATAATGTTGAGATTCAACATTCTTGTATCTCTAAGAATGTTGAGATTCAACATTCCCTTGCCAGCAACGATGTTGAGACTTGCGGTGGGCTACGACTGTTTGACGAGCCATCTGCATCACATTGGCATTTTTGATAGTCCAAATTGCCCGCTCTGTGGGAAAGACGAGATCATGGACAGACACCATAATAGCAGGATATGCAGACTCGGAGGGGAGAAGATATTGGAGAGCTAGAACTTTATTGATAAGACATTGACTTTTTTATCTTATTTTTTTTTCTTGTGTGTGTTTTACACTGTTTTGATATCTCAAGAGATTGTCATTTTCTCTTGCCATTGGAAATAAAACAAATATTCTTTTATTGATAAAAACGTAACGCAAAAGAAAAATTAATACTGTACAATAATAGCTAAAACAAGTTTTGACAAACTACTTCATTTACTTTGTTCTACAAGAAAAAAATACTCATGAGCCTGCCTTACTGTTTCAAAAAGTATCTAATATTACGAATTAAACGGAAAATTATGAGTTCTATAGACTTATGATTTTTGCATCGCACTAAAATGAAAACTGTTAGTTACGATAAGCACCTCACGAAAATGCGAGCTGTGTCTCAACCTGTTGGTAAAAGTTAACACCCAGCGAATCCATATGAAAAAATCGAAAAGCGCAAGTTTTGATCGGTGCAAGTGTAGAACCATCGAATGTCGGACTAAAGAGGCCTTACTGTAAGAAATTGACTCCTCATAAAGGTATTTTTTATTTTAGACTTTCTTCCTATAATTTACTAAGAATAAGTACTATCTTCTTTGACAACCTTCCCAATAACCATCAAACTTTTCGTTTTTTGTTTAAAAGATTTTACAAATTAATTATTTTGTAATGAACGTTCATTTTGTATATTTATTTAGCCTGATTTAAGATTCAAACATTCATCTTCTTCAAGTAAGATTATCAATAAGTTAAAAGATATGAATAACAATTTGAAAACAAAAATAACTATTAAAAAAAAATGAAACACATTATTTTTAACTAACTATACTTCTTATAAAATAAATTATGACATTCAGTTCAATAGAAATCAACCATATTTTATAATTAATAAGCGTTTCATTAATAATTAAAATTTTTTAGCTATCTTTAGCAAAATAGCAGCAGAATTTGACGAACATGAGAGTATGATCTTTTATTTACACTAGTTATATGTTATACATTTTATTAGTATAGTAAATATTGCATCTAATTTATAATCCATTTTTTGAAACTAAAAGTACAAATTCATTGAAAGGATATTATGGCTAATGAATTAAATGTTGTGATATAATTTTTTTTCATTTTTTTTTTTTTTACATTTTCACCATCAAAATATTTATTTTGTAAGGTAACAAAATTCATTACATTCTTTTTCTGGGTAAATGTACATTAAATAACACTGAGATCTTACGTCAAACTATTGTCAAAAATATAAAATAGATTATTATATTTACGGTTTTGTGTGTTAATGTCCTACTAGTTATTTGAGCAAAGAATTTCGTAGTTTATTATATGAGATAAAATAAGAGTCGTGAATTTGTTATAGTTTCACAACAAACTCGTAAAAAATTGCACTATATACCGGCACTGAATTAAAATTGTGCTTAATGTGCAAGAAAACAGAAATGTTAGAGTATGCAAATTTTAAACTTGAGATATGAATTTAAGTTAGTGGTTAAATAATATTAACAGTCATTTCCTGAATTTTATTGAAAATATTCTGGTATAAAAATATTCATCAAAAACCTGGAAAATTACGATGGACGGACTAAGTGCATTTAAATAAAATTTACGCAACGTTCCTAAAAATAATTTTGCATCAGAATTTTATATACAAATTAGTGAAGTTGTTATGGTTTAAAGTCACCAGATACGTGACAAAAAATAAGCTTTAAAAGTGTCGGTAGCTTCTGCATGTAGAAACTGTGAAGTGAAATTTCTAGATAGCCATGTCTTTTGGATATGAGTATTTGGCCTTATTTATATGAAGAGTTTCGATGACAAGTTGTTGGCTGAATAGAATGAACAGAATTCAATATGATATAGCATCATATAATTGAATGTGAGCCCTTCTGTAATTCATAGATGATGGAATGCAATTTCTAGAAGGTACAATACAGGAAGACCTATAACTGCAAGTGTAGCAGATGACCCTTATTAACAGCTAACTGAAAGAAATAATATAACCTCTACACCAAACCACCTCAAATCTTCTTTTGTAGCAAATAATATAAGACTGGTGTCCAGATCAATTGTGTGCAGAAGGCTTCACAAAGGAGAGTTATGTGCAAGGCATTCAACATTGAGTGCACCGTCATACCACGCCACCGGCTTACTTGAGCACGCACACATGTCGATTAGAGTGTAAATCAATAGAGGTATCAACTATTAACTAATGAGTCCAGAATTTGTTTTTAAAGCGGCCCAAGAAAGTTGCTGTTCTGACCGCACCTGGGAAACCGCTATTATCTCAGTCATATCTATGATTGAGACAAATTTGATGAGTTTAGTTTATGTGTGTGGGCTGACATTTCTGTGGACGTACGTACTGACCAGTATATCTCCTCAAACGGCACAGTTGCTGCTCAGTTATATAGAGACGACATTTTAGTTTTATATAACTGAGCAGTTTTCATTCTTACACATGTGCAGTTGGTGATTCCTTCATCCTATAATACGTCAATAATAGATCACTCAAAGGAGAATTATCTTTGCAAGGAGGCCATTGTGTGCTATATTTAGTCGACATATTCTCCGGACCTGTAGGTGGCTTATACCCTATTACTCATATTTTGACGTGCTAGGGAACGTATTGCTGCCCTTAACCCTGTCCCTCTCCCTCACTTAACGCACTCCCTCTTCAGGATCTTCGAACTGTTTTAACACAGGAATGAACTTGTTTACCCACCGAGTTAATAAACAGCATCATTTTAAGCATGGATCATCGCTGTCATGCTTGAGAGCTGTTAAAGGAGATCATACTCCATATTGAGCTGACCACATCTTGATTTCGGATACTATGTTTTTTAGTATGTTTTAATTTCGTGAATTTTCAAGACAGACATTTAAGCCTATTTTTTTTATTTTGTATCTAATTTGTGAAGTACTGCTTAAGTGTGTTTTGATAAAATTCATTAAATTTCAAGGAATAGGACTTTCAAAATCTCAGTTTTTTTTATTTTTCCTTAAATTTTGGAAATTAGTATGTGATATGTAGATGTAATAACAAGATTTTAGAGACTTCTTTCTAGTAAAGAAAGTCATGCCTAATTCTTGCTATTGAGCGGATATATAAGTAATCTATGTAGTATGTGCAAATAAATAACATTAAAAATGGTTATGGAACTTCGTCCTTTTGTACTTGTATCAGGAAAATGGAATTTTGGTTGGCTTGTGATAACTTAAATTTTCAAGTAGATTATCGCGTTGCAAACACTTTTTATAATGGTTATGCAAACTACCCCATTTAGAAGGAAAAACTGGTGTAGTTGAAATAAAGCGATCGTAACTTTTTATTGATACTCAAGAAATAGAGTTGTTGAGATGTCTTTATTTATAACGGATGAGGATGTGACATTTTAAAATATACATTATCTTAAAATTTAATAACACCTTATGGTGTAATGCGATTTGGTAGATATTAAATAAAAATACAATGTATTAAATTTATAACAAAAACATATAAAAAATTCATCTTGTCGGCAGTTGATAATCGAATTTTAGAAGGAGAAAATATATTATAAGCAATACTTATTTTACAACATTCACTTCAATGTTAGATTATAATTAATCTTGTAGTGCTAAATACGTTCAATTTGAACAGCAGACGTTGGAGACGTAAGCAAACTGCGGTAGTATGTATATATTTTTAAATCTATATTCAACAACTTTAAATGATTTACTGATAGAAAGATATTTTTTAATTATCTTAGCGTTTCAGTTAAGACTTCAGAATGATTATATAACTGGACTCAGACATCTTTTTCATGGTCACTAGAAGAAATGAGTATTAAAATGAGAATACTTTTATTGTAGTCTAATAAATTTTATTGGCTGATAATTGATGTGCAATAATCAACCAACGATGTTATTTTAAATATTTGGTAAGATCGATGTTATAAATTTTATCATTAACATTATTGGCCCAATGATTCATTTTTGATATTTTTTAAATTCATGTAAGATATGCAAATTAATGCAACTGTGCCAAAAATAGGATTATTAAATTGCGTTAAAAGTCAGAAAATTTGATAACTTCATCATAACTAAAACAACTAATTAAGTAATAATATGTTATCTGCTTTAATTAAATATTTTATGTTACAAATGTATGAATGAGGTATATTAAAGATTATGGACTGCTTAATTAAAGTATTGCGTATATGAATAGCCTAAATTATTTAAGCGGCCTGGTGGCCAAGTGGCTGGCGCTCTGGTCTTTGGTATCCCTGGTATTTGGTATATCTGGTCTTTGGTACGAATCCTGGCGGTGGCATGGATGTTTGTGAGTGGTTCGGAATCCACGTTAAACTGTAGGTCCCGGTCTGTTTAGCCCAAAAGACTGCATAAGATGACCGTAGAGTGAAAAACCAAAACTAACAACCTAAATTATTTAAGAAAATACCGTAATTTTTCATTCATTTGGCTAAATAGAATTTCACTTTGTAATATAATCTTCCTAAGTATCTTTCTTTAAATTATTACCGAATTTTCTATATTTGCTTCCATTAACAAGAAATGTATTGTAATTTACATTTATGATTTGTAAATTTCAAAGAATGAGCATAAGTAACACATCATCATCAAGGCGTAACAGACCCATGTTGGACCAAGGCCATCTGCATACTGGCAGATGTCGGAACAAGAGATGTTTGCTTTTTACGGGGTAAGGTTGTCAGCCCTACGCTCATATTAGGTTAAAAAAGGCTTGAGGCTTAAAGTGAATTCCGAACCACTACAAGTATCCATGACACCGCTGGGACTCGAACCCTCTGGCACCAAACTCCAGAGCGCTAGTCACTCGGCCATCAGACCCCTATTTATTTTTTATTTTTAGTACGGGTAAAATAAAAGGTCAATACTTGTCGAATATTTTTATCTTTAAAGAACAAGTTATATTTTTCTATTATAAAAAGAGTTCTGGCAAGTCTTTTTTCTACTAATAATCGTTTTCACAGACTATTTTAGACTCATTTTTTCTATTAAAAAGTGGTCTTTAAGTCCCTTACACATAATGATTCCAAACAACTTCAATGGAACCACTGAGTAGAAAATTCCACAGCATGCTTTTAAAGGAACTAATTTTAGTACTGTTCTAGTTTAAAAAGAGAGAGCACTTTCCGGAATATTGAAATCCATTGAAATAAGGGGCGCATTTTCTATTGAAATAGTGAGAGTATTTTCCATTTTAAGAGGCAGCACATGTTCCATTGAAAGAGAAAGAGCATTTTCTAGTGACAGAGAGAGGGAGAAAGCGTAGCTTCAAGAACAATACACTATTCACTACCATTATTAATCGCATCTTTAATATTAGAGACATTCACTGAAAGATTTGGTTTTAATGAAAACATTGAGAGTTAGCAAGGGAAGCGATTAAGAGGATGAGATATTAATAAATATAAATCAATATATTTTATATATATTTTATTTTATTTACATTTACAATTACTTAATTTTCGTCGTTGGTTCTACACAAATGTGTTTTAACACACAATAATTTGTTAAGAGCTTGTTGTACATATGCATGTGTATTCCAAGGCTTTACAAAATTACAAGTTGTAATTTGAATGTTTTGTTATTGTATATGACTGTTATATCGCTTTCTATAATGGATACGATTTGCTCCAAACAATTAAATAAATTACTAAGATTATTCCTTTTTTAAATAATTATCTGTATAATCTTCATATAGCTATCAATCATCATATAATTATCTTGGACCTGAATGGACGTCTAGCGCTCTCGTGCTACAGGTTTCGGGTTCGAGTCCCGGCGGTGCCATGGATGTTTGTAGTGGTTCGGAATCCACTTTAAGACGTAGATCCCGGTCTCAAATGACTGTAAGATTATCACGGAGCCAAGTCAGACTTCTACCTTGCTCCATCACAACAGAAGCTGCCCCTTTCCCTCCATCCATGAGTAGATCACTCATGGGATGTCCATCTGATGATGGAGGATGTCACTGCAAGACACTGAGGATTAGTCGCAACAACAACATCATAATTATCTTTCATCAATCAGTAATTCACCTATAACTCTCCATTCACCTAGCTTCTTTTAAATTTAAACATCTATAACTCGACCGACTAATTTGGTCGAAAGACAGTAGAAATTTTTTAAATCTTGCATGTAAGTTTAAGGGACCTTTTCAATAAATAAAGCATATTATACATTATTAAATAAATAAAATTATTGATTGATTTAAACTGATTTAATGTGCAACTGGGTTGGCCACCAGATTGCAATGTTGTCGGTTGTGCAGCTGTATTGTAACTGGATGTGGTTGGGGTGAGACTTGAGATATAGGTTTGATAAACACACATCTTTATTTACACGCGCACAAACACCACATACACACAATCAGAGGCAGACAATATTTAAAACATTTAACGACAGATAATTCTGGATTCGTGGAATGATTCCATTTCTAATCCAAAAATCCGACACTTAGGATTGCGCAGGACGCGCGGAATATATCATATCTCCGAATGAGAGTCTGTAGGTCAACTGTTACACAGGATTGTGCTCACTATCTTTCCTGTCGGGGAGAGAGACTGTAAACTAAACGTTTCTCAGCGAGCATTCAAATTGCGCTGTATTTCCTCTCGGGTAAGAGTCTCGAGGCCTACTGACCATTTCTCCTGAATGCCACTGAGGGCGCTCTTGCATTGCGTAGGAGGAAGCACGGTTACGCTGATTAATTTCATTGACTTAAATTGTACTTTATTAAAATTATTTTTGTGATAATGAAATTTTTGTTGCTGTTAAGAAACTAGTTATTCTATAATGACATCACTGCATGCATTTGTAAATTATACCATTAAAAATATTTTATGTTTTGAATATTTTTTTCCTTGTTACCAATTTTGAATCATATACTAAATTCTTTTTTGTATCATATACATTTAAAATTTAAAATAAGTAAGTTTTCTTCTGTACCGTTACATTTTAGTGCCAACGATATTTAATGTATAATGACAAAAAAAAAAAAAAAAAAAAAAAAAAAAAATTGATTAGAGCTGATATTAAAAATGCACATAAAATGGCTAAAAACATTAACGAAATGAGAAACAAGAAAAGATGATAAAATATAAAATTTTATTTTATAAAATGTAAACAAACGCCAAAAAAAATTTAAGGTAATAAGTATATTAGATAAAATATGCAGAAAAGTAAAAAAAAAATTGTTTACTTCATTTAAGAAAATTTATATTTTGTTAAAAAAACAACTTCTTGTGCAATAGCACATTAGAAGAAATAAAGAATTAACTACACATTTTTTTACTTAATAATAATATATTCAAAAGTAAGAAATAAAGCAGAATTTCTTTTCTGCATTTTTCCGACGCCTAAATAGATAAGTCTTATAATTTTTGTTTAGTTTATTCATTTATTAATACTGTGAATTAAATTCGATTGTTTTTTTTACTATTCGCATAGACTTAATGATGGATCTTAAAATACAAAAGTACTGGCGCCATATTATTAAAATATGTTAAATACAACAGTCTTTAACATATTTTAATAATATGGTGTCAGTATATATTTTATCTTAAAATCTCTCAAGTCTCAAAAAATCTGTATCAGCTTTAGTTTTCAGGTCTTAATAGCTTTAAAATAGCATTCATTTGCTTATCTGAACATGTATTACGCCTCATGCATTATTGCTCATTTATGCGTATTCAATTTTTTTATAAGTGATTTGAAAATTAATGTTTCAGAAATAGGCAAAATAATTAAGATAAAATGGAGAAAAAGAAATTATTAATTATGCAATTATTAAAGTAATTATTAATTATTATTTAACGTTTTTCAAAGAAGACAAAAAAATAATTTTCTACAAATTCTGTTAGAACTTTTAAAACTTTGGCTTTTAAATTCTAAAATTCTACAGATCCTTTAGGATTCAGAAGGTTGGTTCAAGTTTGGGAAGAAAACAAAAATATTTATTGATATTGGCTTTTAATTAAATCTAGCATTTACCATATAAATCTAAGTAATACATTATGTTATAGGGGGCCTGAATGGCCGAGTGGCTAGCGCTCTGGCGCTCGGTACTACAGGTTTCGGGTTCGAGTCCCGTCGGTGCCATGGTTGTATGTAGTGGTTCGGAATCCACTTTAAACCGTAGGTCCCAGTCCTAATAGGATCGTAGAGCGTTGCGGGGGCATTGTTACTTCGAGTTCGTGGCTTATCTTTAAGTTACATGCGCCCCCTGGATAATGCAAAGTGAGTGCGTCTGTGCAGCGCTTGCCTTAAGGCATCCAAGATCAAGCTGTCTAAGTGTTTGCCAGCTGCATTAGGGAAAAAAAACCATTATGTTATAACATAATATAATTATAGATAAAAAAGTTATATTCTACAACTATAGCTATAATTTTTGAGACATAGACATTTAACTAAGATTCTACTCTTAGTGAAAAAGTTGAGTGGAGTTGTGAGAGGTAAGGTGATTGAGGAAGTACGTGAAATAGGAAAAGAAAAAAAAAATCATCTTTATTATATTGGATTCAAATTAAAGCTAGCCTTTATCATATAAATGCATGTAATAAATTATATATTTATATGATAACAGGGCATAATTATATAAATTAAGGTGAATCTGTAGTTTCCTATAGAAATAACAGGTTATTTATCATAAACAATTTCATACAAGATACATTGGTAAGTATTTACTAATAAAATGTTTCATTTTCTTTATTAAATGCCTCATGTATTGTTATCACACATTTTTTGTTAATTGTTTTTACTATAATTTAATTATTTTGATTTTATTTAAAGCATTAATGAATATTCTAAGATGTTGGTCATTTTATTTATCATAATTATATTATTATGTTATCAAAATTTTGCTTAACAAATAAAAATAAACTAAGAATTTATGTTTATATATAATATTTAGAAGACAATATCTGATACTTAGCTTTTTAAATGTTAAATTGCTTCTTTATATTTATTCTATTAAGGAAATATTGACCCAAAATTTAATTAATCTATTTTTTTTAATTATCAGGCACTTGACTTATTTTCCGTTACTACTGGTTTGTATTAGATTTACCTTTACTCACTGTATGCCATAGGTTGCAGTTTTCTACATTATATCATATAAAATCATCATCATCATCATCATCAGTGGCGCAAACAGCCCCATCGTGGGCCAAAGCCGTCAGCCTATTGGCAATTTCGAGACAGATGTTTTTGTTTTACGGGGTAGGGTTGTCAGTTCTATGCACAAAGCTCTACAGTCCTATTAGACCAAGACCTACTGTTTAAAGTGAATTCTGAACTCGAATCCGAAACCTATGGCACCCAGCTCCAGAGAGCTAACAACAAATAAAATAAAGTGCGAAAAATACTACCTTGGTGGAGGTCACAAGGTACATTTGTTAAACTGGAGGAAAACTAAGAAAATATTCTTGTAAATAGTCTGTTATTAAAGTAAATACCACTCTATAACTTTCAAATAGTCTTAATTATGCAGATTAAAATAATGACAAAGTTCGAATCCTTAAACTCTTCCTACAAAACAGTTATGACACTCATCTTGGTTTTGTTCTGTACTAATATTAATTGTTACACCAAATTTTTACCTATTGTTTTATTGCCATTTTAAAGCTTTATAGATTAATCTATTTTTACCATTAATATAATTTTTCTATTTGGTTTTTTTTTTACTATATACATGATTTTTCTGTTTATAATTTTAAAAAAATTTAAATATTTAATTTTTTGATAATTTAAATCAATAGTTTTTAATCTAACACATACATCATAGTGATTAAATTTTCATCATATCATAGTTAAAATTTTATATTGATATTTTTCAAAAACGCTTAAAAAAATTAAATTTATTATAAACGTTTTTAATTAAAAAGTGTTATTTAATTAATAATGAACATTCTTTAAATAACCATCAATATCCATTTAATTTTACTAAAACGAAAATTTTTATAATCAGCTATATTAAAGTTAATAATCCAAAAATGATTTTCTAATAAATATGAATGTTATTTAACAGTTGTAGTGCGAAATTACGAAAATTATCAGTAAAAGTAATATTATATATATATAGTGTACTGTCACCTCTGACGGAAATTCAAACATCACATCCTAATTTTATGGTTTGATTTGATTTGATTTGTCGCTCTACGGTCATCTTGTGCACACCCTAGGCTAAACAGACCGGGACCTACAGTTTAACGTGGATTCCGAACCACTTACAAACATCCATGCCACCGCCAGGATTCGAACTTGAAGCCTGTGGTACCAAGGCCAGAGCGCTAGCCAATTGGCTACCAGGCCGCCTAATTTTATGGAGTTTACCTAAGTGTCGATCAAATGTAAATGCTCCCAACTTTGTGCACTTTTCAGCTTATGGAAAGTCATTTGATAAGTTTCAAGTTAGTAATCTAAGGCATTCAACACATGCTTAATCGAGTTTAAGTCTAATTAATTGCTTCCTAATTTATTCGAGTAAAGCCCACATTTCGGAGGAAGTCGAGAAAAACTCCCACCAGGCAGCCTGACTATCGGTGAAAGATGCTATATACACATTAGCACATTCGCCATCCAGTCTCGTCATTTCCGAAAGCAGTGACTACAATGGACGTCTCCAGCGTGTTCGATGCTGAGCCCTTTTCATTTCTTCATACCTTAGCCCCGTAACAAGGGATATGTAGTCTTATCCCAACTAGAAAGATGATGAGTGTGGGTCTCTTGTATACGACACACAGCCTACCGATGGGCGTTGAAGGGATAACGGTGCCTTTCGGAAGGACTTTTTAAAGGCTCGTTCCCACCGAGGCGTGAGGCGTTGACCAATCACTAGTCTCACCACGTTCGCCTGAAACCGGTTGAAATCCACCGCTTGGAGTTGACCAACTTTCAACTCTCAAATGCTTGCTGCGCCATGTGACTTGGATTGAGCCAATAGTAGATCTGCCATCTAGTAGAAGTAACTGGAACTTCACTAGGCGTAAAGCGATTTCTGCCGCTTCGGTGTGAAGGGATCAAAAAAATTTTCTTCCCTGCCGCGTGATGCATCGCCGCCTCAAGCCTTGGTGGGAACGAGCCTTAAGGGTAACTGTCCCATATTTGCGTGTCGTATGGGAGAAAACGCGGCAAATTCCCACCAGGTAGTCGGACAATCGATACAAGATGCTTTACCCACATTGTCCCAATCGCCCTTAAGATTCATTCTCACTGAGGCGGCGACGCGTCACGCGACAGGGAAGAAATTTTTTTCGACCCGATCACACCAAAACGTCAGGAATCGCTTTACTCCTAGTGAAGTTCCAGTTACTTCTACTAGATGGCAGATCTACTATTGGGTCAATCTAAGTCAAGCATTTGTGAGTTGAAAGTTGGTCAACTCGAAGCGGTGGATTTCAACTGGTTTCAGGCGAACGCAATGAGGCTAGTGATTGGTCAACGCTTTAAGCTTCAACGCCTTACGCCTCGGGGGGAACGAGCTTTTAAATGTCCTAGTTTCTGAAAGCAGCGGCTACAACAAACCCACCAGGGGATTCGAACCTCAGCCTTCCTACTCGCTAGCTTCACATGTTGCTACAGGATCATGAGTCAGGTGGAGGACCCAACCGGTAGTACGTACTACTAGTAGGACCAAAAAAGGAATCGGTTTGTCCTCATGCATGCTCTGGCTTTTTGTATCGCAGGTTTCAGGTTCGAATTCTGGCGGGGGCATGGATGTTTGTTAGTGGTTCGGAATCCACCTTAAAACTGTACGGTCCGATCTAATTAGCCCAAAGTGTGCAAAAAATGACCGTAAAACGATAAACCAACCCTCTTGCGAGCTACAATGCATTTATATTGATTCCCAAATAGCACCTATCAGGTTTAGTAAATTTGAATTATGTTTAATGCAACTCATGCTAATTTAAAAGGCGATTCGTTGTTATTCTACTTTTCACTTTATCACAATTGATTTTCTTATAAGAATCATAACGTATTTGGATTTTAAAAATGTGATGTATCTGACTTATATTGAGAACAACGTATGTAAATAAAATACTACAAACCAATTAGTTGTCTAATCACAAAATTCATGTTATGAGAACACGTAAATGTGTTGACTCCGAATTTCTAAATTGAATATGTTACCATCCGAAATAAGATTAACGCAATTTGAGTTATTTTAGAGGGTAGTTTGTTGCATCTCTTTTACTTTTTTTGCTTTGCTTTCCTGTCAAAAAGACTCAAGTCAGTTGTGTGATTTATGGACTTGCTCTAAAACAGTGAAATAACTCCATTCCACATTCTTTGACTTCAGTGATTTTCTACAGTCCGTTATATCACTCATTAGAACAGAGAAAAGGCTTTTCGGTAAATCATCGATGTTTCTTGTGTCAGCTTTTCTGGAATTTAGCACGCACTTCTAACAAGTCTATAATTTACAGGATAACGAGTTCCCCGGTGATCTATGGTGGGCTCTTTTTGCACTTCCAATGGGCGTTCGGTTATGATTTAAAAAGATTGTTGTTTATCGGTTTCTCCCTGAAGTTGGATTTGAGAATTTTCTTCGTTCCGATGCATTTTGAGTCATTTTCACTTAATTTTAATTCCAATTGAATAAGTAAATCCCTTTTCTTTTAACAATATATCTTACAAATTCGTACAGTAATAATGTTTATAAACTATTTCTTATAATGAGGTATTTTACCAACATATAAATATTAGAGCTCATGCTTTTTAATAAAGGCATCTGATGAGTATTCTAATAATGTCAAAATGCATTTTGATCGTTTCGATGCATTTTGAGTCATTTACACTTAATTTTAATTTCAATTGAATAAGTACTAATGTGCCCAAAAAGTAAGACCAATTATTATTTTTTTTAAAAATCTCTTCATTTATTCTTCCAAATTTATTTCATCGTCTTCAAAGTAATCCCTTCCGGCGCTTATGCCAACTTCTTTTCCAATCCTCAAAACATGCTAAAAAGTCACTGGCAGGGATGGCCTTCAAAGCGCTCGCCGAATCACGTTGAATCTCTTAAATCGACTCAAAACGGTGTCCCCGGAGTAGTCTTTTGAGTTTAGGGAATAGTCAGAAGTCGCACGATGTGAATGCGGTGCTAGTGGAACGATATGGGTTTTCATTTTTGGCGAAAAAGTCACGAAGAATCAATGCAGTGTGAGCTGGCGCGTTTAGTGTTTTCGGTACCAATCGAGATTTGACGCGTTTGAGGTCCCAAAATGGAATTGACCGATCCTTTTGAAATTTCAACATCCTCAGCAAAGTCTTTAATTGTAAATCGACGGTTTTCAAGCACCAAATCTTTAATTTTTTGGACGTGAGCTTCGTCGGTTGAGGTTGAGGGTCGACCAGAGGGCTCTTCGTCTTCAAAGCTTTCTCTACCTTCTTTGAACTATTTATACTACTTGTAAGCATTTCTTTCTGATATAGGAATGCCTTCTGCAACATTCTATATGTTTCAGTTTCGCCGGAATCGGTTTTAGCGTCTCACAAAGCCAAGCGTAAGTCAAACACTAATGAATATTTTGACATGAAATTTCACACAGATGTCAAGGACAGTGCCAGAAATCTAAAAAAGAAATTCCATACGCCCCGGGAATTTTAAATTGAAAATTGGTCTTACCTTTTGGACGCAGTAGTAAATCCCTTTTCTTTTAACAATATGTCTTGCAAATTCATACAGAAATAATGCTTATAAACTATTTCTCATAATGAAGTGTATTGACGCACTTTAACAACATATAATAATTAGAGCTCTGGCTTTTTAATAAAATTTAAGAGACTATAAATTCATCTAATGAGTATTCCAATAATGTCGAAATGCATATTTGATGGTTTCGATTCCTTTTGTGTCATTTACACTTAATTTTAATTTCAATTTGAATAAGTAAATCTTTTTTTCTTTTAACAATATGTCTTACAAATTCGTACAGAAGTGATGTTTATAAACTATTTCTCATAATGAAGTGTATTGAGGCACTTTAACAACATAGAAAAATTAGAGCTCATGCTTTTTATTAGAATTAAAAAGGCTATAAATGCCTCTGACGAGTATTCTAATAATGTCGAAATATTGATGAATAAATGATGCATTTTTTTCATAAAATATAGTGTTTATAATTAATATTGCTATAATGTGACTAGCTATTGATGGAAAATTTCGGAGAATTTTCTATTGTACAGTTTTGACTCCGTGTTATTGTCTTCGAATATTTGCCCTTTACTTTCAATCTTTTATGACATTCTTACGGAAATTAAAAAAAAAATGTCAGAACCGCCTTGCAGAGGGTATTCCTGACTAATACACCTAACACATAATCGATTTGACCGTTTCAGCATTTAGACCGTATATTTAGCATTCCAGTGAATTGCTGGTGGAATATATTGTCGAGATATTTTTTTGTAATATTTTGTATCTTTAAAACATCGATAAATCAATTCTTCGTCCAAAATGGAAGAATAAAAATGAAACAGAGAACAACTTTAATACGAAATCTGCAATTTTTCTTTTTCATTTATTTAAGCTATCTTCTTATGCTCTGGCGCTTGGTGCCACTGGTTTCTTGTTCGAGTCCCAGGTGTGCTATGGATGTTTGCAGTGGTTCGGAATCCACTTTAAACTGTAGGTCCCGGTCTAATATGACTATAGAGTATTGAACATAGGGCTGACAACCTTACCCCGAAACGAAAACATCGCCTGTCTCGAAATCTGCCAGTAGGCAGACGGCCATGGCTCACCATAGGGCTGTTGCTCCAATGATGATGATGATCTCTTTTATGAGAGCTATATACACAGTCCAGTCACATTAATGTGACCACCTGTCAAAAGCCAGAATAACCACCTTTGGCAGAGCGGACCGCTGCGAGACGTTCAGGAAGAGAGTCAATTAGGTTTCTGAAGGTGTTCACTGGGATGTTGAGCCATGCCGACTCCAGTGCCGTGGCTAGCTGCGCTAGATTACGCGGTTGAGGATCCATGGCGCGAACAAGCTGATTGAGGTGATCCCACAGATTCTCGATTGGGTTTAAATCCGGTAAGTTTGCTGACTAGGGGAGTCCTGGTGCTCTACGAACCACGCACATACAATGCGAGCTGTATGACACCTTGCATTGTCCTGCTGGTAGATGCCATCATTCTGAGGAAAAATAATTCGCAAGTAGGGGTGGACATGGTCCGCAAGCACAGATGCGTACTTGTGCTGATCCATCGTGCCTTCCACAATGATGAGTGCACCCAGTAAATGTCAGGAAAACATTCCCCAAACCATAATGCTCCCTCCTCCAGCTTGGATACTTCCAGAAATTGTTGTAGGGTGTTTGCGTTCAGACGTTTCCCGCCGTATAAGCCAACGTCCATCTGTCCGATGGAGCATAAAACGTGATTCATCGGAAAAAGCCACCTGTCGCCACTCTGTGGACGTCCAGTTTCGGTACTGGCGTGCAAATTCCAGCCGCGCGGTCCCATGGAAGTGTTGCTATCGATGGAAAATGTCAGATGTGTATCATGGAAAATGTCGCTATCGATGTGACAAGTGGTATAAGAAAAAAAGTTTTTTAATTTTATTTTCAAGTTTTGTATTTTTAAGTTTTGTTTTAGTTAAAATGATTGACTGTTATTAGCGATACCGATTTTTTCATAATGTAAAACATAAACAAAAAATTATTATTAATATAGTTATTTGTTTTAATTAGGAAACTTCTATTAGTCTAATATTATCTTTATTTATATGTGGTAAAAATATTTATTTTAGAAAACAGTTTAACTTGCGAAATACATTTAACAGGTATCAGAAGGATAATTTCAATAACATTAATATAACTAGCATCAGCACTATCGTACGGATTAGGCTTTTCCATGAAAAAATTTCAAAAATACCTCACCTGCATGATCATATGTTTTCGGGCTTAAAGGGTTATGAGCTTTCAAACTGTTAAATTGTAAAACTGTTTCAAGACGATTGGATCAAAAGCTGATTTTTTTTGCCAGAAACTAGGATGGTTTGTCCCACTGTACGATAGTCTGAGAAATTCAAATCAGGAGATTATGTGTTCGGAAAATGAACTCAATAGAAGATTTAAAAGCTCTGTTAGAAGATAGAAGCTCTGTTAAAATGTTCTGAAGGCAAATGAAGAAAGCTAACTCTACAATAAGTGTTAGAGAGCTTGCTATTGATTTTAAAGTAGGAATAGAAATGGTCTCGAAACATGTTGCAGAGTTTGGAAAGTAGAAAAGACTTGACAAATAGGTACTACACGAGTTGACCAATAGGTAGAAATTGCAACGTTTGCAGATCTGCACATCACTGAGTTACAGGTGGGCTGAAAAGTTCGTAGGCTGACGAATAGATGGTGCTACTAGTATTAAATCCATATGATTTTTAGTTAGCTAACATTCAAAAGACACGTGTATAAATTTGACAGCTGTTGCACTATTAGTATGTGAGTTATAGCATTTTTAGTGAAGTTATAACAATTTTAGTGTTCAAAGTGTGTTCAGTGTGTGCCGTCAAATTTATACACGTGTCTTTTGAAGGTTAGGGCTAACTAAAAATCATATAGATTTAATACTAGTAGCGCCATCTATGTGTTAGCCTACGAACTTTTCAGCCCACCTGTTAGTTGGCAAAGAAATTGTTCCTTTTGGGGTAGTATCATAACTTGCGTTTAAAAGTGGATACTGTATGATATTTGTAAACACTCAGCACAGTGGCTGGATGCAGATGAAAAACTTAAACATGCTCCCAAACCAAGCTTACATCCAAAGAAAACAATGGTGATGGTTTGGTGAATCAGAGAAGAGTTATCCATTACAGGTTACTAGGAATAGGCCAGACAATTAATGCACAGTATTACAGTTAACAAATTGATCTTGTGCATCAGAACATTTTATCATTAAAAAAGAGCATTGGTGAATCGAAAAGGTGTTATTCTTCTGCGTGATAACGCATGACCTCATGTTTCACAAGTTACACTCCACAAACTGAACGAAATTTGCAGTTCTGTCTCATCATCAGATTTGTCTCCTACTGATTACTACTTCTTTAAACATTTGGAAACGTTTTGAAAAAATAAACACTTTATTAATCATGAAGCTTCAAAACTTCTTTTACTGAATTTAATGACTGTTCTTTGAAACTGGCATAAAAAAATTTGTAATCAATGGTAGAAGTACATTAATGTATATGGAAAATATTTTGGTTAAATATGTCTAAGCAATTTGTGTTTGTGACTTTTTAGAAATTGTATACTAAAAAGTATATATATATACTGAAAGATATCATACGGAATAAACCAATAAAGTTCTTTTATAATGATTTACTTGCGAGAAATTCCAGAATTCGCAATCAACCGTTGCAAATTTAATATACTTTGCAGCAGAATGGATTCGTATATCTTACTAATGAAATATAATTTTTTTTCTTAAAATGAGCAACATTTTTCATATATATATATATATATATATATACTCATGTCCATAAATTAAGGATAATGAAGTTCAGGCAAAAGAAACATTTAGAAGTCTAAAACAAATTTGACTTATTTGAATAATTATTTATTAAATAAAAAGCTAAAGAAAAAAAGAGGCTATATGTTTTGACATATTAATTTGCATTCGATTTTTTACATATCCCTATTTGAGCCATTTAAAAAGAACCTATTTACAAAAAACAGTATAACATGGTTAGTATGATAGTTAATATGGAGTATGTCTCCCGGAAGATGCAATACAGGCCTTACAACGCCTAGGCATGCTGAGTATCAAATTATCAATCTGATCTTGGGGAATATTACACCACTCATCAAGCAATGCCCTCCGAAGTTCCGGTTGACAGGTGGGAGGAGGTTGACGGGCTGCAATTTGTCGGCCAAGCATATTCCACACATGCTCTATTGGATTCAAGTCCGGTGAGTATGCTGGCCAATCCATACGGGTGATATCCTCCAATTGAAGGCATTCGTCCACAATGTTTGCACGGTGAGGACGGGCGTTGTCATCCATCAACAGAAATTCAGCACCCATGGCGTCCCGAAACAAACGTACATGTTGTTCCAGAATGACATCCCGATAGATGTGGCCGTCATCGTTACACTCTGAACATGCATGTTAGTTCTGGAACCAAGAATAATTCCTCCCCAAACTTGCCATCCTGCACCACCGAAACGGTGTCGTTCAATGGTATTCTCTTGGTTCTAACGGGTACCTGGCGCTCTCCATATGAAAGTCCGGCGAGAATCAGACTGCAAACTAAACCTGGACTCGTCGGAAAACATCACACCAGACCACTGTTGCGGTGTCCACAATGCATGCTGTCTACTCCAGGTTAATCGCAGGCGACAGTGAGTTGCTGTAAGTGGAACACATCTGACAGGCCTACGAGCATATAGACCAATGTGCCCTAAGCATCTGTACACGGTCTGCCTTGAAACTGTCGTACCGGTAGCTGAAGAGAGCTGACGAGACAGGTCTGATGCTGTGCTCCGTCTGTTTCTTTTGGCAGTAACTGCTAAATACCGGTCCTCATTCTGCGTTGTAACTCGGGGGCGACCCGTGCTGTAACATCTACTCACATTACCATCATCTTAGAATCGTTGCCAAAGCCTGGAGATGACACTCTGGGCGATTCCAAGTTCCTCGGATACTTCCAGCTGGGTACGTCCACATTCCAGTCGTCCGATAATTCTACCACGTAAAAAATCATCCAAATGCTTCCTTTGTGCCATAACTATGCGGTTATTGCACTGAAAGGCTTTTAAAGCGCTTGTGAACAATTTCACTTCTTTGCCACCATTCCTTATATACACCTCTCTTACACTCTCGTCATTGTGACGTACTATCCGCGCCATCTGGTGGTTTCCTGTAATTTGCATATTCTTCTTCAAGATGTGTGTGATAATTCTACAGGTGAAACTTTTATTTTAGAGTTCAATTTCTGTGTGATTCTTAATTATCCTTAATTTATAGACATGAGTGTATATATGTATATATATATATATATATATATATATATATATATGTGTAAATGCATATAGAACAAGGATTTTATACCTAAAAAATATATTGATAATGAAACTATCCTTTTAAGGCACAAAGTTTTAAAACATATTAAGCTTCCTTACATTACACAGATTTCTTAGACAAGGTTCAATGTATTATTTTGAATAATAAGTCAGATTACGACATTTATTAATGAAGTAAAAAATGAATCATTAACAATAAAAGTATGCTCAGGGTGACTTTTCAAAATTTTGTATCAGATCAAAAAGTCTAGAATGTATCCAATTACTATTGAAAAAACTTGTTTATCCTTTAACTATATAAAAGCACTAGATCTATTAAAATGCATGAGCATAAGGGTAAGTGTAAATCTTTCAAATCAAATATTCTTCTTATATTCATTCCATATAATTTGAAGTTCTTAAGCTGCTGATACTAAATAAAAAAATGTAGAGTGATATACATTTTTACAAACATTAAACAAAAAGTAGATTTTATCCTTTATTTATTTTTGCATAAGTAATCACAATTTATTTTTCCATGAAGACTTCCGAAATTTAAAAAAAAAAAAAAAAAAAAAAAAAAAAAAAAAGAGAGAGAGAGCAAAAAGAAAAAAAATTACCGAAGGTCACGAAATTTATATTTGTTAATGTAGTAGGGTTCATGTAGAGTCGACATTAATTTTCAAACCAGTGGGTGAGCTGTTAAACTAAAGCATGATTATTGTTGGGGAAATTTTGGCGAAAGGCAAAGTGACTGTAATAAGTTTTTGGTACATGTGATACATGGACATGAACGATGCCTGGACGCGGAATACATATTCATGATATCAGCAGATATTGGATACGTCTAGTGAAATTCCGCGAGGTTGATTGATCGTATAGTCATATTGGGGAACATATTGGATTAATAGTACTTATGCCCGTATGTTGATGGTACAGGGAACATTCCTACACGAGAAGACATGGAACAGGTGACCACAGTCAGGATGATGAGCGGATCGATCAATGCATAAAAGGAATTGCCTTGTCCAGCAGATTATCAAAAACATCCCAAATTCGAAGTGAATTTGCAATTGCGGTGATCGTGCAAGCAATCCACAACCGTCTACTGGAAGCAGAATTATAAGTATGGAGGATAACTGACTTGGTGTCTATGGAAGGATGGTAACAGGAAATATTGGGAATAACATTTGATATAGGAAAGGCGTCTAACATGTGCCTTTGGAAGGATAACTGACTCAAGCCTCCTAACACCGAAAATGGTAATTGCAGTATCGCCAATGTTTATAATGTAGAACACAATGCCTATCTATCATTTTAAGCAATAAAAGCAGGTTGGGAGCTTCAGATGGTCATATGACGATCGTAAACGCACAGATCCTGCTTGCACTCCACTCTTATGGAAGGTGTCTCATACTCTGCAGTGCATGTTACGATGGGATGCGTTTTCGTGCAAGAATACATTACTGACGCTGGCTGTGGAGACAGACAATTATGTTGTATCGAGAACGTGTGGAAATAAAGTCTTTCCATGTATCTACAGCCAGTATTAATTATTCCAGCTTTATATGTCTATCTTGATGATATTTGAAGATCGATCCGACATTTGACATTTGTAGAACAGACTCCACACCAGAATTACAGAATGCATCCTAATTCATAGGAATTTAACCATATAACCCCCTATTTTCCTGATGAGAGGTGCGTTAAACTAACACTCCAGTACACAATTAGTGCTGTACCGAGTACTTTAAACAGCCCTTGAAACATCAGCAACATAATTTAGCTATTTGTAAAGTACACTCATGTCCATAAATTAAGGATAATTCAGAATCACACAGAAATTGAACTCTAAAATAAAAATTTCACCTGTAGAATTATCACACACATCTTGAAGAAGAATATGCAAATTACAGGAAACCACCAGATGGCGCGGATAGTACGTCACAATGACGAGAGTGTAAGAGAGGTGTATATAAGGAATGGTGGCAAAGAAGTGAAATTGTTCACAAGCGCTTTAAAAGCCTTTCAGTGCAATAACCGCATAGTTATGGCACAAAGGAAGCATTTGGATGATTTTTTACGTGGTAGAATTATCGGACGACTGGAATGTGGACGTACCCAGCTGGAAGTATCCGAGGAACTTGGAATCGCCCAGAGTGTCATCTCCAGGCTTTGGCAACGATTCTAAGATGATGGTAATGTGAGTAGATGTTACAGCACGGGTCGCCCCCGAGTTACAACGCAGAATGAGGACCGGTATTTAGCAGTTACTGCCAAAAGAAACAGACGGAGCACAGCATCAGACCTGTCTCGTCAGCTCTCTTCAGCTACCGGTACGACAGTTTCAAGGCAGACCGTGTACAGATGCTTAGGGCACATTGGTCTATATGCTCGTAGGCCTGTCAGATGTGTTCCACTTACAGCAACTCACTGTCGCCTGCGATTAACCTGGAGTAGACAGCATGCATTGTGGACACCGCAACAGTGGTCTGGTGTGATGTTTTCCGACGAGTCCAGGTTTAGTTTGCAGTCTGATTCTCGCCGGACTTTCATATGGAGAGCGCCAGGTACCCGTTACCACCAAGAGAATACCATTGAACGACACCGTTACGGTGGTGCAGGATGGCTCGTTTGGGAGGAATTATTCTTGGTTCCAGAACTGACCTGCATGTTCAGAGTGTAACGATGACAGGCCACACCTATCGGGATGTCATTCTGGAACAGCATGTACGTTTGTTTCGGGGCGCCATGGGTGCTGAATTTCTGTTGATGGATGACAACGCCCGTCCTCACCGTGCAAACATTGTAGACGAATGCCTGCAATTGGAGGATATCACCCGTATGGATTGGCCAGCATAGTCACCGGACTTGAATCCAATAGAGGATGTGTGGGATATGCTTGGCCGACGAATTGCAGCCCGTCAACCCCCTCCCACCTGTCAACCGGAACTTCGGAGGGAATTGCTTGATGAGTGATGTAATATTCCCCAAGATCAGATTGATAATTTGATACTCAGCATGCCTAGGCGTTGTAAGGCCTGTATTGCATCGTCCGGGAGACATACTCCATATTAACCATCATACTAACCATGTTATACTGTTTTTTGTAAATAGGTTCTATTTTGAAATTTGTTCCAGGGAGTAAAAATTGCAATTTTTATTAATTATGTCAAACATATAGCCTCTTTTTTGCTCTTTACCTTTTGTTTAATAAATAGACTTTACAAATAAGTCAAATTTGTTTTGCTTCTGTCTCGTTTCTTTGCCTGAACTTCATTATCCTTAATTTATGGACATGAGTGTAGTTTACAATGGTATCTTTCAACACGATAATACATCTCACACATGGCACATTCAGCTGAATATGCAGTTCATGGTAAGATATAACTGCCATGACTTGCGCTTTCATTATTTTCCGTTGAGCACTTGTCTTCCCCACCAACATCAACCCTCCACTCCTTATACATTCAGTTTGATTATGCGGAGTACTCAATACCCCAAAGTGATATCGGAATTTTTTACAACAATTCCACGCCGGAAGTGTAAAGTGTGTAGCAATTTATCGAGTACAACCTGTAATTAATCATGTAACCCTGATTTCCTGTTGAGAGGTGTGATAAACTAATATTCTCATACACAATTACTATTGTACCGAGTAAATTAAACAATATTTGGAATATCAGCAACATAATTTAGCTAGTTGTCGGACTATTTGTAAGGAAGGCCTACAATGTTAAGTGACCATACAATATCTTCAAAGTCGACATTTATTTCAAAACCAAGAAATAAGAAATACATTCTTTTGAAATGGCACGGATAGAAAAATATCTGCATCGTCAAAAATATCTATGTCGACAAAATAGGTTCTTGTATTTCAAAAGATCTACAATTTCAATCGCAATTACAAAAAAGATATTTATGTCAAAACTTCCTTTTGAAAATAATGATTGGAACAATTAATTTGTTTCGCTTTATTTACCGGAAAAATTAATTTGTTTTACATAAAAAGAAGTTATTGAGTAATAAATTTAAAAAACTTATATATGAAAAATATTAAAAGCAAAAATAATTAAGAATATAAAAACAAGTTTAATTAATCTATTTATAATCATTTTCACTTTAATTTTTCATTAAATTAAGACGGCAATCGTTTTTCAACCTCCAATATCACTGCTAAATGATGTAGCCGAGCTATATAACTCGGATCTTCTCATTGCATTGCTATGCAGTTTCTCATTACAAAATCTGTCACTGTACAGTCCAAAACATTATTTGATGCTGAGCTACAGGCCCGCTAACATGGCCATGGATTATCTTGCCAAGTGCAAGTTGGACAAAGTTATTAATTTCCTACATGCAGAATGGAATAGCACAGCAGAAATCTATTGGAGAATGAACTGCATTTATAGCTGAAATTGTATTGATTCATGACACTGCACGACCGCATATTGTTGTAGTAACCAAACAGCTTTTTTCCCAATTTCAATGTTAAATGTCCAATCACCTGGGATGCAGCCCATACCTACCATTGAGTAACATTCATTTTCTTTCGAGAACTAAAGAGATATTTGGAAAAACAGCGTTTCGGTAACGAAGAACTTCAAGACGTCGTGGAGATCTATTTCAATACGTTGGCGGCAATCTATTTTGAAGAGGATATTTGTAAACCCGTCCATTGATATTACAAATGTCTCAATGTTCCATGTGGAAAATTAACTTTTATTTCTAGTGATAAAACCATTTTGTCCTTCACGTCTTTATTTTGTGTCCCATCGGAGGTTTAAAAAAACGTAGTCCTCGCACATTTAATGAAAGAACATTCACTAAGAGGATAGAATTTAAAAGTACAATTGCTCTACCACAGTAACTAATTTCAAAACTCAGTACAAAACAAATCATGAACCACTTGTAAAAAACAAATTGAATTAAAAAGTTTATTTAAAGGAAACCTCCAAAGGAAACTATATTAATTTCTTTATCCTCTATTAAATTATATATATATTTTCAAATTTGAGTTTAAAATGCAAAAAAAAAAAAAAAAAAAAAAAAAAAAAATCGTTTCATATATATATATATAAATGGATGGTATGTTCCAGCATAATTGAAGTACTATAGGATTTGGAGTTTCGATTCGTTTTCATTGAATTCACTATTGTGCCATCCGGTGGTGTCAAAGATCTCAGAAAGAATTGTCATAAAATATTTATTTTTTTTAATTAATCAAAATCCTTATTTTGTGCCTAGTACCATCTGATGGCGCAATCACTTCACTTATAGTTTTATTTATATTTAAGAATTTTCATGAAATTAAAATGATCAATTTTTGAAATTTATGTGATTGTGTTCTTTTTTAATATTTTTTTCTGTTTGTTCATATGTTCTATTATATAGGCGTATTCATATTTTATTATTTGAATTCAATTATTGATAAATAGTTTCTCGGAGTAAATTTTTCTTTACAATTTGACAGTTGAAAATTTGTACTTTTCATATATATTTTTTATTTCTAATATTTTACCAAAACTAAAAATATTTACTCAGTTTGACAACGTCGGAACATATCTGCTAGTTATTAATTTTTTTATTAATTTAGTATTAATTATAATTATTTGCTAATATTTGTTATAATTAATTTTCAAATAACAGTAATATTTGTTTACAAAGACTCGAGCAATTAAAAAAAAAAAAAAATAAAATAAAATATTCTCAAAGTAACAGATAAATCAGAATGAATAACAGGTTTATTCATTCATTCCGATTTATAACAGGTTTATTCATTCATTCCGATTACAGGTTTATTCGTTCCGGTTATAAATGTAATCTTAGTGATAATTACAAAACAGTTAATAATCGGTTTTTTTATCGTAAAATATTGTTCATTGCATTGTGAAATGTACAAAGGAGCTTCACTTTTATTTCATTCAAATAGATGTATAAAATTTATTAAATGTAGTGTACCCAAAAAGAAATGTAAAACTTTTCCTAGATTTAAAGATGTACAACTTATTTAAAATTTTTATAGTGCTTATTATTCTCTATTATTTTTATTCAATGAGTAAAACATTGTTTCAAAAAGAACTCCAAATCTCAAGAACATATGCAATCTATTTGAAACGCAGCTACTCTCTCTTTACATCTTGATGATTGATGATTTTTATTTTTCGACACACGTGCAGGCTTTTCTTGAAGTTCCTAATGTTCATTTTTAGAAAATGATAAATAGTTCAAATAAGATTATATATATATTTTTTTTTATCTAAAACTGGTTCTTTCCATTTTGAATTTCATTGTTTACTTTATTTTGTGTTTATATATTAAACATTGTACTTTCTTAGAATTTTTTAACAAAACAAATAATTGGATCTGCTTTTGTAGGATTAAATACTACATACCCACAATGTAAGATTACGTAACAGGTGGGTTGATCAGGTGAAGATTTATTATTTTTGTTATATGTTATCATATAACCGTAATGTAAGATTGTAAGGTTCAATAAACAACAATCATGGAAAATTAAATAAAAGTATACTTAACTATTAGAAATTACAAAAAGGAAATATGCCGTATATTTAATTAAATTCTTAGCTTCCTTAACTCAAATTCAAATAGTATGAAATCTTAGGTAGTAAATTATTTAATGAAGACAGTAAACCGAAATATATTTAATTTTTCAACAGTAGAAAGAGAGTGAAAGAACACAGAATTATTTCAATGCATGTTTTTAATTCAATAAAGAATGAAGAAAGGGCCTAAACACGGAATAAGAAACGGCCATATAACCATTAGAATTTTTAATTAAAGTTTTTAGTTTCTTTAATTGAAATTCAAACTATATGAGTTCTTTCAGCAGGGGTAGAAAGACACAGAAAGAATACTGAGTACGAATACATGTTTCTAATTTAATAAAGAACGAAGAACGCGGAATAAGAAGTAAAACTAGCTTGTTGAATCTCGTGCATCTCAATTCTTTCCAATGACTCTCTCGGAGACCGGGGAGCCTAAATAAGCGGGTCTTTTGAAATGCAAATTCTCGAATTAATCCCAGGTGGCATATAAAAAAATGCCACAGGAACCAATGACACTTCGCCGTTGACGGGCCAGGCAAATTTGTGGGAGGATGTTCCGAGGCCGGTGTCCAATCAACAAGTGATCGCCTCGGGACGGGCCGTCCTCGCGATTCGCGATTCGCGCGCCTTTTTTCTTTTTTGTTGGCACAAGTAGTGGTAGTTTTTGGGGGTGGTCCCCCCACCAAGAGCTGAATGGCATCTGCGCACGGGATGCGTATCGATCGCGGTGGCATTCGGGCGACCTTTCCCTCACACGACTTCGAATCGAGGACGAAGATGCGGCTCCCGAGCCTCCGGTCTTCAAGTTGCTGTTGTGCGGGAGAGTGAGAAAGGCATTGCATGTGCGACAGACATGAGCGTCCGCAGGGTGAGGGGATCTTTCAAGGGATCCCTGAGGCGCTACGGGAGCGTGGAATCCGCCAAGAAACCAGTCCGTCACTTTCAGTGGATTTACAGAAAGGGCGAGTGGAGGATCGCTTACGGTGAGTGACTTCTTTTGGTTCCCCCAAAAATCGATCCCCCTCCGTTTGCGCCAACTACACATTTTCCATCCGAAGTTGTCCCTCCCGGAACTTTGAACTTTTTAGTAGCGACCCGCTCCGAGATTTGATCCCGTCCCAGACGACGATTTATTCCCCACCAGGACAAGAACTTTTCCTGGAGCACGCAGGAAACTTTTCCGCCGGACTGGAACAGTGCTTTCCTCGGGACTCTTCCCGCAACAAAGTTTTGCGGGCGCTTGGCGTTCTCCCAGCCGGCACGCTCGTCCGGCCGCTCACGGGAAAAAGTTCGCCGAGAGGAACTGTTGCTCTCGCGGTAGCTTTTTGAACCTTTGTTGCTTTTCTCTTCGCTTCGATTGCTAAGTAGCCGCTCTTGTGTGTCTTAGTTAGTGTCCGGTAGATCTTGTGCAAGATCAGCTCAGCGAGAAAAAACTTTTTGCCGGCTTTTTAAGAGATATTGCAGACGGGACACTAAGTATTTACCAGAAAGTTAAAATTGAAAAAAAATAAAAAGCGGTGCTTTTTTGAATAAATGCTGAGACAAATGAACTTTTTGAAGTGTCCCACACAAACTTATATATAAATAAATAAAAGTTTGAAACTGTCTTACTCATTGGAAAAAACTCTTTCACAGTGAAAAACTTTGAACTCTTTATAAATAAAAAAAACTTTGAACTCTTCTTCACGGAAAAAAAACTTTGAAATTTACCTCTTGTGAAAAAAGAATTAAGGAAATAAAAGTCTATGCTTTTATGAATGAATATTCAGATACGGGACGTTATTCAAGATCTCTGAAAGCTTTGAAAAAACTGTAAACTTTATCGACAGTGGTGCTTTTTTTGCATGAATGCTAAGATATATGAACTTTGAAACTCTTCATTCAAACAAACTTTCGGAAAACTCTTAAACTACTGCGATAAGCAATTTTATTGCATCTCTTATTTGTTGACTGTGGTTTGTGGCACTGTCACCTCACCGACACGCGTTGGCCATGCGCCTATAAACAGTTTGTTTTCGATACGCATGATGATTTCAACAAAGATTAGAATCTCGCCTTGCACCTCACTCTGGTTGGACGATCATGTTCTCACTCCATTGAGAGAAAAAAGTATAAAGGAACAATAAAATGTGGAGAACTTCAATCATGAACATGAGAGCGGACAAAGGATCCTTTCGGGAGTCATTCAAGCATTATGAGAGACGGGAATCGACAAAAGTCTCTGGTCCCAACCGCCACTTTGAATTAGTTTTCAAGAGAGGACAATGGAGGATTGTTTACGGTGAGTGCTTTTACTTATCCCATGTGTGCGTTTAAAAGCGAAGGACAGAAATCTATTCCAACATCTTCCGTTTCCTAACTAGACTTTAAAAAAAAAAAAAAAGGCAAATTTGGAAATTCAACTAAACCCTTTTGGACGAGTGTTGTTTTGTGTCTCAGCGGAAGAAATGCACCGCTACTAAATTTAATTTAAATCTCTGTGGAGCACCAAACTTAATTGAATACTAAGTATCTCATACTTGAGAACTCCTCACTGTCCCCCTTTTGATAAAGCAATCAAGTTTAATTCTTGCCTTTGTAGTCACTGTAATACTTAGTATTGCTTGGTGCATTTATTTTTTAGCTAGCATAGAAATTTAGCGACAATGCATTCATTTAAGTCAAATTTTGCATAGAATTATTGTTTATATATAGTCTAGTATAGGCAGTTCATTTTCTTCGCTTAAAACGTATTTATGTTTTATTGATTCAATGTATAATGTATTTATTCTAGTTATAGATTTTATTCCTTTATGAGTGATACGAATTAAAAATAATTCATTTTGTAGTTTAGCACATTCTTTTAATATTAATATTAATACAATTTCAAAAGTTCATTAATGTTTTTCATATTGAAACTATTAGTTTTAGAAATATAATAAACTTTTTTTTAAAGCCAGAAAATCAGAAGTTTTTATCAGGAAAAAAGAACACTTACTTTTTAAAAAATGTTTAACTCAGCATAGCATTTTTTAAATTGTAAAGATTCATAAAAAGTTGTGTGTATGTTTTGTTATGTATAAGAAGCAAATTAAGTTTTGTAAGAAACAAATTAAGTTTATTTAATTGTAAGAAACAAATTAAGTTTTGTAAGAAACAAATTAAGTTTATTTAATTGTAAGAAGCAAATTAAGTTTATTTAAGTGTAAGAAATAAATTAAGTTTTGTAAGAAGCAAATTAAGTTTATTTAAGTGCAAGAGACAAATTAAATTTTTTAAATGTACATTTTTTTAAATGAAACTAATTCATTTTCTTAAGTCATCAAATTTTAATTCATGAAGTACTTATGCATGAAGTCTTAGAAAAATATTTATAAAATAAATTGATTAAAAAATTGTATGATGATTAGGAATGTGTATTAAAAATTATAAATTTAAAGCAAAAGTTTGAACATTGAATTTTAATTTCTTTGCAGTAAAATGTTAAGAATGAAATTTGCACAATTTCCTTTCTTTTGTAGGAAAAAATTTCTTAAAAAAGTTTTTCCTTCACAATTTAAAAATGTGAAGGAAAAAAAAATTTCCATCTAAGGTAAAACTTAGCATAAAAAAATTTAATTTGTTGAACCCTTCAAAAGTGCCATGCCAAAATCATCTTTATCTTTCAAACATATGCTTCTGCATTTATTACATGGGTGAAAATAGTTATCTTTGAAATAAATAATAATTCTTTCATTTATTCTTATTTTATAGTATTTGTATATTTTTTCTTCATTAAAATATAAATCTTTAAATAAGTTATGGATTAACAAATTGTTTATGACCCTTAGGCAAACCTTTATGATGAATGTGAAATAATTATTTAAAAATGTTAGTGAAAGATTGAAAAATGGGTGTAATAGTAAATATTTTGAAAGTAAAATGAATTATAATTTAATGATAGATAATAACATAAGTGATAGCTAAATAACATATGTGTTATTAGGCAAGTTAACATAGAATATTGTTAACATAAATTATCACATATTTGATATATAAAATTCACGCAAAATGAAATGTGCAAGTTTATTGAATTTGAGTAATTTATTTTACTAAATACAAGTTTTGAAACGAAAAAAATCATATATTTTTATTTTCAACAAATAAGTTATTTTTCTTTGAAAAACATTATAAATATATAAGCATTTAATACGAAATATTTTAACGTTTTAAAATATCTTCGAAATATCCATCCTTTAAAATGTTTTTATTTACATTGTTTGTTACATATGTTTACATTGCTTTATTAATTTTTATTTCATTTATATGTGAAAAAATCAATCTCCATATTATTAAGGTTATTATTAAAGTGTTAATCTCCTTATTTTAAAACATTATTGTACAACATGTTTTGACAAAGAATTGTATTCGAAACAAGAGTTAATAAACCTTGCTTAAATTTTCTTTAGGAAAAAAAATATTTAAATAAAATTTACAATTAATATTAAAAAATTATTTTGATTTACCTATGTAGGAAAAATAATTTTTTCCTGTGTTATTTTTTATATTTAAATATTCATGTATTTCAAATATTGTTCATACTATACAGCTTTAACAAGAGCTTCTTAATAATTGAAAATATAAAAAATAAGTATTTGAATTTAAAAACAGCATACAAAATTAGTAAAGAAAAAAGCAAGAAAAAAAAAAAAACACCTCTACAATAAAATATATAAATTTGCCACTTTTATAATTTTGAGAATAAGTTTAAACAAAAATAATAATAAGTGTTTAAATATTTATTTTTTGACAATTAGCAACTGTCTAATCCATAATTATTTTGAATCTAAAATGCTTTTGATTCATTTTAGATAACAGAATAAAAATTTTTTATAGATAGTTAAAAAACCTTTCTTTAAAATTTTTAACTGTCATTTAATATCTTTGAGAAACAGAAATTTTAATTGATTTGAATTATACGAAAGAATTAAAAGAATCTTCAGAAACTATATTTAAAAAAATTTATTGTTTTTTAACAACAGCAAAGTAATAAAAAACTACATTTTTTATTATTTTAAAGAAGCAAATTAATAATTGATTCATTTTAGATAACGGAATAAAACATTTTATATAAATAGTTTAAAAACTTTTCTTTAAAATTTTTAACTGTCATTGAATATCTTGGAGAGACAGAAATTTCTAATTGATTTTAATTATACTGAAGAATTAAAAGAATCTTAAAAAACTATATTTAAAAAGAAATTGACTATTTTTTCACAACAGTAAAGTAATAAAATACTACATTTTTTATTATTTTAAAGAAGCAATTTAATACTTAATTCATTTTACATAACGGAATAAAACATTTTATATAAATAGTTAAAAAGCCTTTCTTTAAAATTTTTAACTCTCATTGAATATTTTGGAAAGACTGAAATTTCTAATTGATTTTAATTATACGGAAGAATTAAAAAAATCTTCAACAACTATACTTAAAAAGAAATTGATTGTTTTTTTCACAACAGTAAAGTAGTAAAATACTACATTTTTTTATTATTTTAAAGAAGCAATTAATAAAATATACTAAACTTACTTTTTTTAATACCTTTGAATCTCTCGTAACTACATAAAATCCCTGAAGTATTGAATTACTTCCTTAAATATTTGCATTATTTCAAATATTAGAAATATTTAATTATACGAAAGAATTAAAAGATTCTTCAAAAACTATATTTAAAAGGAAATTTATTGTTTCTTCACAAAAGTAAAGTAATAAAACACTGCATTTTTTATTATTTATAAAATATAAACTTACTCTTTTAATGCCTTTGAATCTCTCGTAACTACATAAAATCATTTAAATATTGAATTACTTTCTTAAATATTTGCATCCTTTCAAATATTAGAAATATTTAATTATACGAAAGAATTAAAAAATATTCAAAAACTATATTTAAAAAGAAATTGATCATTTTAAACAACAGTAAAGTAATAAAACACTACATTTTTTATTATTTTAAAGAAGCAATTTAATAATTGATTCATTTTAGATAACGGAATAAAACATTTTATATAAATAGTTAAAAAACCTTTCTTTAAAATTTTTAACTGTCATTGAATATCTTAGAAAGACTGAAATTTCTAATTGATTTTAATTATACTGAAGAATTAAAAGAATCTTCAAAAACTGTATGTAAAAAGAAATTGATTGTTTTTTCACAACAGTAAAATAATAAAACACTACATTTTTTAATATTTTAAAGAAGCAATTTAATAATTGGAACTTAATAAAAGATTTTATATAAATAGTCAAAAAAGCCTTTCTTTAAAATTACTAACTGTCATTTTATATCTTGGAGAGACAGAAAATTCTAATTGATTTTAATTATACAGAAGAATTAAAAGAACCTTCAAAAATTAAAACCTTTAAGTTAAAAAACCTTTCTTTAAAATTTTTAACTGTAGTAAAAAATTGAATTAAAAATTTTTAACTGTAATAATTAATTTTTAACTGTAACTCCATTGAATATTCCAGAAACTCCAGAAATTTCTAATTTATTTTAATTATACGGATTATTTAAATAAAATTTACAATTAATTTTATAGAAATTATCTTGATTTACCTATGCAGGAAAAAATATTTTTTTAAAACTAAAAAAATCTTTAAAAACTATATTTAAAAAGAAATTGATTGTTTCTTCGCAATAGTAAAGTAACATAACACTACACTTTTTATTATTCTAAAGAAGCAATTTATAAAATATACTACACTAACTTTTTTAATACCTCTGAATCTCTCGTAACTACATAAAATCGCTTAAATATTGAATTACTTTCTTAAATATTTGCATTCTTTCAAATATTAGAAATATTTAATTATACGGAAGAATTAAAAAATCTTCAAAAACTATACTTAAAAAGAAATTGATTGCTTTTTCGCAACAAAGTAACAAAACACTACATTTTTGATTATTTTGCAGAAGCAATTCCATTATTCCTTCATTATAGATAACGGAATAAAACATTTGATATAAATAGTTATAAAGCCTTTATTTAAAATTTTTAACTCTCATTAAATATCTTGGAGAGGCAGAAATTTCTAATTGATTTTAATTATACGAAAAATTAAATTATTACTTTTAAAATTTTAACTATACTAATAATACTAATACTTTAATTTAATTAATATTTTTTTATTTTAATTACACGAAGAATTAAATTATTACTTTCTTAAATATTTGCATTCTTTCAAATGTTAAAAATATTTAATTACACGAAAGAATTAAAAGAATCTTCAAAAACTATATTTAAAAAGAAATTGATTGTTTCTTCGCAATAGTAAAGTAACATAACACTACACTTTTTATTATTCTAAGGAAGCAATTTATAAAACATAAACTTACTTTTTTAATACCTCTGAATCTCTCGTAACTACATAAAATCGCTTAAATATTGAATTACTTCCTTAAATATTTGCATTCTCTCAAATATTAGAGAAGAATACAGAAAGTCTATTTCTATTCTTTTAGCCATCTGTCAGAATAGTAAACGAGGTTCTTTCAAGAGTCCATTTCAAACACTTCTGGTCGTGATATTAAATTTACTGTTGAAATCCTCCCTGGCGCATATCATTTTTCTCGTGTCGACTACCAGTAGAAAATGCAGCAGACCCCATTTTATTTCGAAAGAGAAATGTAAACGAACGCTAAAAGATTTTGTTTGCAGTTAGATGCGAAAGAACCATTTATTTTATTTTCAATTTCTCAAGTCTCGTTGAAAATTATGAAAGCGAGTTTATTTTTATAAAAATGTAGAAAAAGGCATTTATTTAGAACTTAAGTGTGAGACTGAGCTTTAAGTAAATAAATAAATAAAAAAAAATGAAATGTGATTTCGCAGTATAAAACTTGCAGTAAAAGAAACTTGGAATTTTCAGAGGTAGAAAAAAGATTAATATATCAAGGAAAAACGTTAACACATTGCGTTATAAAGGAATATACTTAATGAAGAATTTTAATTTTGGAACAATTTAGTTAAAACATTTATTATAAAAAAGGTGGTTTTTGCGATAAAAGAGTTTTCAGCCAAACATTAATCACAAAATTATTTTTTTTTGACAAAGTATCAGTTAAAAACCATAGAAAATATATATCATTTTGAAACTTCTTTTGTAACTGACTTTAATATATAATAACAATCGTGATTAAATTTTCAAATTTATTACCAACACTATTAATCTAATTAAAAAGTTGTAACATAAATAGCTTTCAGACAATTTATCCTTCGCAATTTATGTTTTTTAATATTTTTTATATGTTTTTCTTTCCAATTTCTTTTTTTTTTCAATTTTAGTAGTTGACATACATTTTATTGATGATTGCTCCTCTGAAAAATGGTGTTTTAGAGATGAAAATATTTTATTTAATTCTAAGATATTTTAAAAATATTATATTTTTAATAAATCAATGATATTATAATTTTAATAAATTTATTAAATAAATAATATTATATTTTTAATATAAGATATTTTATATATTAATATACTTAATTTTATTACAATTTATAAATTTATTAAAATTTTAAATAGTATACATATATATATATATTCCAAAGATGTTCTTTCTATTAACTTAATATCAGTTTGTTACTTTTCGTATTGTTTCAAAAAGTTATATTTTTAAATGGATAAGTTAATTTGTAAGCATAATCAATAAAAAATAGCAGGGCTACCATGTAGAAAAATATTTTGCATCTAAATAAGAACAATCAAGAATTAATAATTATTTATTTTGACTATATTCATTAAGATAAAAATATAAAAATAAATTAAATACATCTTATTTCTATAGTGAACACTTAAGTAAATTTAAGGTTTAAAATCCAATGTTCATTCCAATGCTATTATGATTTTGCACGTTGACTCACAAAACGCATCAAGCTTGTCGAACACTTTAACAAACTTTTTGGATTGAAATTTAAAAGGAATTATTTTTCCCCACAAAATATGACACATTTAGCAATACGAAAGAGCAATAAAATATAAGAAAGAGACAGAGAAAGGAAATGGATTTAAGAAACAATAAATTAGGAATTGATATATTTAAAAAAGGCTGTAAAAGCAGGCATCTTATTAACAAGCTGATAAAAATTTGATGGTCATTTTATTTTTAGGGGTGTCAGCTATTTTCTTAAAATTATTTAGAGTGTTAAGGCCTTGAATAGTTAAAAAATGTGTCATTAAAATTCTACAACCTTCACTGTAGTTGCAAAGATCAGTAGAGTATAAATTAAAACTATTTAAGCAGGAGTTAAAAGTAACATTTCAGTCAAAAACTGAGTATTTCAAAAATAAGAGAAAAATTGAGGAGAGGAAAGCCTCTGGGAAAGAGAGGGGAATATTTCCTTGTGATAGAATTCGTTGATGATTCTATGTAAGATTTATTTTATGGTTTACAGATTTGACTTTGAGTTTTATTTTATAATACGAATTTGGCACATTGACATTAATTACTGTGTCCCATTTGGTAGCTTCATCTCCTAGCCGATAAGCCTTTTCACTGTGGAAAATTCTTGCAATACCACGAAAAAGACGAAAGTTACAATAACATTTTGTTCAGAAAAGATATTAAGAATCTTTCAAATACTTATGATAATATTAATGTACGATGCAATTTTTTCACTGGCTGTATTAAAGACAGGGAATCTGAACAAATTATATATTTTAAATAGGTAGAATTTTCGCTTTTTTATTCATTTTAACGAACAACAGTTCGGTAATTCATTAATAATTATGTATTGATGGTATTCTAGCTCATAAACATTTTTATATGGGACATATACAAAATCAACTATGTTATTTATTTTATTACCATCAATAAAACAAATTATTGGAAAGTCTTCCATAAAATTATTGTTACAAATAATAATGTTAAGTGAATTTTTTAGATGGATAAAAATATCTGAAATTGGCAGTAAAGAGTCATAATAATTTTCAGACGATTGGCTGAGATTTTTTCGTATCTCTATTTTACTCAAAATGTCTATGGGCGAAAAACTAGAAAGGTAAAATAATATCCAATAAATAATTCACAACATAATAAGTCTCTACATCATTCGAAGTAGTTTAAGATTGATCTTTATGTGTAGTACAGAACCCTATACATTGAAAACATAAGTGTAGCACACTTGATTTGAAGGTATCAAAAGATTTTGAAAAATTATTAAAATAACATTATTTTAAAACATATATTAATTAGCAGAATTATTAACTGTTTCTAACTAAGTTTTGATGCTAGATATTCTCAGATTTGAAAAAAAATACAGGAAATTTAATATTTAAATAACTACGAGACAAATTCATTTTATTGTTTTTAATTTTAATAAATTGTATGAATTTGTTCCGATTTGGTATTCTTAGAAGAAATGAATGCTACATTTGAGAATCTATATGCTGCTTTTTCTCCTTACGATGCAGCAGTTTCAAACTATTTTTTAAGCAAAATGATGCTTCCGTAATCTATTTTATGTCAAAAGCCAATAAAAGAGGGCATTAAATATTTTATTGTAACATTACTTGAGGGTTCTCCTGTTCTCATTATTTGTTTATCTAAAAAATGCGGCAATTCCAATGCAGTACTCATGCACTAAATCGACTTTTATGATTGCTAAGTCGTTCGTACAGCTTCAAAGAAAAGCATTTTGAGTAAGAGCCAAAAAAGAATGGTTTTGTGTATGCGCAACACGCATAAACGCAACTAGTGGGATCCACAAAAACCTCTTCATGGTTGACGAAATGCTTTGTATTTAGTTGTTAGCAACTAAATTGTGGACTGAGAAGTCTCATATTAAACGTTTAGTATTCAAATGAAAAAGAAAGCTTTATTGACAGATGAATCATTATGTGTCGTGGAAGGATTTAATTATAAAAGTAAGGCAAAGAGCAAAATAAAAAAAATGCTTATTTAAATGAAATGAAAACCACTGTCTTAGTGATCTTTTGTTCAGAGATTAACATTATTTGAATAATATAGGCCCTGCTGTGATGAGGTATAATTAAGAAGTAAGAAAATGAAGGCAAACTCCAGTAAAACGCTTAAGAGAAAGCAAATATTAGAAACAGCTTGGTGCATATTTTTGGAAATTAAATATATATATTTAATATTATAATATAATATAAAATAAAAATATTAATTATATCTGATATATAAATAAAATAATTAAGTATCATATATAATTATATATACGAGGATATATAATATTATATCATCGTATTCTTATATTTTAAGAATATGGTGTTTCAGCTGTACAGTTGAGTTATAAACTTCATTTTGAAAAAAATCTGATACTAATTATCTAAAAAATTGATTAAGTTATTAATTATTGATAATTTAAAAAAATAGGTAAAATAGATGAAATTGTATTTTTATAATATTGTAATGCTGTCAGAAATTAGGTTATTTACTTAATAGTATTTTTAAAAATAAAATTGAAAAATGCTTTACTAGATTATAAATATTTTATTTCCAATTATAATAAAAAATTGAGTATTTTTAAACCATGTAATTTTCTGTTAAAATCACTTGTTTTTGTGTTTTTAATAAGAAATATAGCGGCAACCGTTAATAACATTAGAAATAGTAACTTTATAAGATTAATTTTTAATAAAATAATGAATAATGAATAAAAATAATTAATAATTAAATAATTAAAATAATAATAATTAATTAATTAAAATAATTAATTTTTAATAGTTTAAAATAATGTGAGAATTGAATTGAAGAAATAACATTTAGACTGTATGGAAAATTTAGAAAAGTTTAAAAAAGAAAAAAGAAAAAGACAAAATTAAAAAAAAAAATTATTTTTATTATAAATTTTAGATTAAGGAAGAAAATTTTTAGTTTCTTTTAAAAAATCTGAAATCATTTGAAGGTAAAACCTATAAAAGGGAAAAAATAGAAAGAAGATTCAAAAGTGGGAGGGGAAATATAATCAAGTATATGAAAAATGCCCAAAGATCGAAAAGATTAAGGGTGGAAAACTTTCAAACTGAATAATGGAATAACCTTTTGTTGTGATAAAAGATGTTTTTGATTTATGAAGGAAACGTTTAAAGATGAAAAAGACCGGCAAATGTGCTCAAGTCAGAAAATACTGGTTTGATGCTTTTTTTATTTACAATGAAACATCATAAAACTTCAAATGTAAGACTTATTATTGAATTTCTATAAAATAGTTTGTCTTAATGATGTGTAGTTAATAATCGGAATGCATTCAAAAACGAGGCATGAATAAATACCAAATGTATGAATTTCTGCTAAAATTACTGTCGTGTATTTATGGAAAGTTTCAAGAATTCCATTGATACGAATTCAAAGCAATATTTTAAAAATGAAACGATGAAATATTACATAATGCATGAAAAAGTCACAGTACCTTAATTAAAAGTAAAAAACAGCATTTTGTTAACAAGAAAACAAGTTGGTAACAGTACTTTTGTGAAAAGATCATGGCATATTTTTTTATGCATTCTAAACATTTTAAAGACATTCGTAAATATGAGGTTTTCTTTTTTTTTTTTTCATTGGAGGGACTATGCAGTGTGTTTTGTTGCTTGAAGTATAATTTCTTTATTGCCTTGCATTGTGTTCTGTGACTCAGTTTCATTTCCTACCTTTCAAATTAAAATAAAAACAGCATTTTATGATAAGAAAACAATTTAGTCACTGTTCTTTTGTGGAAAACTCATGGTAGATTTTTTATGCATTTTAAACATATTAGATATTCATGAATACGAGGATTTGCTTTTTTTTCAATTGAAGGGACTACACAGCGGGATTCTCTTTCTTCAAGTATAGTTTCTTTATTGCTCGATATTGTATCCTGTGAGTCAGCTTAGTTTCCTAAAATCTTAATTAAAAGTACAAAAAGCGTTTTCTGACAACAAAGCAATTCACCGTATTTCACCGTTGTGAAAGATCACGGCTGGCTTTTGCAAGTATTCTAAGCACTCTAAAAACATGCATAAATATGTTTTTCTATTTTTTTTCCTTGGAGGTGTTTTATTCCTTTATTAAGTTTAGTTTCTTTATTGCTCGGCATTGTGTTCTGTGATACAGTTTCGTTTAATAACTTTCAAATTAAAGGTAAAAACAGCATTTGATAAGAAAACAATTTTGTCGCTGTATTCTTATGAATAAATCATGACAAATTTATTTGCATTTTAAATGTTCTAAAGACATTCATAAATAAGAGGATTACCTTTTTTTCATTGAAGGGACTAAACAGCGGGATTCTCTTTCTTCAAGTGTAGTTTCTTTATTGCTCGATATTGTAACCTGTGACTCAGCTTAGCTTCCTAAAATCTTAATTAAAAGTACAAAAAGCGTTTTTCGTCAAGAAAGCAATTCATCGTATTTTACCGCAGTGAAAGACCATGGCTGACTTTTGCACGCATTCTAAACATATTAAAAAATTTGCATAAATATGTTATTTTTGCTATTTCTTTCATTGGAGGTAGTTTTATTCATCTATTAAATTTCGTTTCTTTATTGCTCGGTATTGTGTTCTGTGACTCAGCATGAGTCCTAAAATCTGTTTCAATATCATACGTATTTTTCGGTTTATTCCTGCATTTTAATTTCTATTCTTCTACTTATTTGCATTCACATCTGTGCATTTTGTAATACACTTTAGCGTTTCATTTGAAAATAGAAATTTCCATAATTTTCTACGAAAATTTACTTTTTCTGTCAGCTGTTTTTAATTTAATTTTCCATAAGGTCTTAATCCCGGAAGACCGAGAATATGTGAAGAAATTCTAACAATTCATTGAGTTAATATTTGAATATTTAAAACGAATTTTTCCATAATATTTTTTTCACATAAATGACTTTATTCCTTGATTCCAAGAATACTCCATAAATTCTGTTTGATTTCGTGAATTCTGAAAACAATGAATGTGAACTTTAATATGCAAAATCCCCTTGAGTATATCGCCTTCATCACTAAATATGCTTCAACTTAATTTATTCTCATAGTTCGATATAAAATGCATCACGAAGTTGTATGATTTAAATGAGATTGAATATCAGAACTGAAGCCTAAATTATAACACTAGGAGGTTGCAAAAAGAATACAAAATATTATTATTTTTAAAAAGAGAAGTAAAAGCAAAAATTTCTTATCAGTGGAAGAAAATTATTACAGTTTTAAAAAAATAAGCTAACCAAAGATTTCAATCAAGATAGATTAGTAATAACAAAAAAATTAATTTGTTGCTTTTGAGATCGCGCCTCCCCAGTTATGGACTAAAATCTTGATTTTTGGTTACATTGGTATTTAAAAATCACAAATCTCAATTTTTTAATATTCCATCAGAATTTTTATTATTTATCACGTTAATGTAATATGTAATTTAAAGAGCCTAATCCTACATTATTTAAATTTTTTCTTAAATATTCTTGAAAGATTTAAACTTTGGAACCAGCGAGATAATTACAATTATTACTAGTAGATAATTAAAATTAAAAAAGAAAATTAAAAAAGTTTCATTTTTGTGTAATATTTAGTGCAAAGCTATAAAAAGTATTTATCCCATTTCATTATGATTTATTAAAAATTTACTTAAAAAATATACTTCATTGTATTGCTGCCTTTCTTCTCCAGCTTTTAGAATAGTATCTTAAAAAGTATTTAAATATTTAAAATGAGTTACAAGATATAATCATGGCAAGATTAAATGCATTTAAAAAAAAAAAAAAAAACCTAAAGAAATATTTAAATTGGTTTTTACTAGAGCATACAGTTGGAAAAAATAACGTATGACAAAATAAAAATGAGTTTTCATGCAATCACCAGTCCGAAATCAGTCTGAGTAAAAACAGTTCACGATCGTTTTTTAGTATTCCAATGAAACACTCCATCATACCCTAGCAGCATAAATATGTGTGATTTATCCGCTTGAAACAAAAGTAGCGACTGGTCGTTGAATGAATAACCGATTTGGGAAAACTGGAGTGTAGCTGACTCAAAAACTGGATTAATACCACTTTTTGGGATCCAATCTCTCGCATCTGGAGAGGAAAAAGTTGGAGAAATCGATGATTTATCGAAAAGGGCTGCATCATTGAGCGGGAGATTTCTTGTCAGAAGAATTTCGCGATGGGGGATTTTGTAGGTGGGGCTGAGGGTTTGAGAAATTTTGAATCCGACGATTCCGCATTTCTTGCAATCTATTTTTCTGGAAATCGTCAGCTCGTTCCAACTCGTTAGCTTCGGCCCAATCTCAACTGAGTGTGCTTCTTTTAAGGGTGGGAAAAAATGCAAACCGAAAGAAACCTTCGACTTGTACAGAGGCATTTCAAAATTTTGTTTGCACCGCGAACTCTTCTTGCAGATAGTTTGCTTTTTTTTTCTTTTTTGAAAGAGAACTGAGATTACTGCCAAGTTTCATTTGGTTTTTGAAATTTGTGAAAAGGTGTAGTTTTATATATTCTTTTTGGAAGTAAAATTAGTAGATGGACTTTGATTAGGTATCAACAAAATTACTATCCATAACTTCCTTTCGATCTTATAGAAAATTGTAATTCTAACAAAATGGCTATTGCCAATAATTAGTTATCAAGGAATTATAATATTGTAAAAAAATAATTTATTTTAATGGTTATTGAGTTCCAAATTTAATTACTGAAAAACCAATCCAAATAAAAATATCTGTCATTTATTTTAACGAATTAAAACTTAGCAATATTTTCTCATTTTTAAACTTTTCAAACTTTCCAGTTTTTTTCAGAGTTCGAGGAATTTTATATAATATTAAAGAAGAATATAGAATTTCAGGAGGTTAAATTATTTCCTGCAAATTCCATATTAATTTTTTCATAAGCGCTCATGATTCAAGTAATACTACCTAAAACGATTTGTACAAAAAAAAATAAATAAATTTTAAAAATTTTTAAAAATTGTTTAAGAATAATTGTTGATCATTTTCTTTATATATTTTTCTATAGTTTTAGTTAATAATTCCCATTTAAGAGTTTCTTTTTTATAAAAAGAGCTTTCAATGTATTATTTAACTTGAAAAGTTTTATTTATAAATTAATTTAAAATCATTTTAATTAAAATTTCGTCATATACATAAAACTTTCTATACAAAATTTATTAATAGTTTTTATTTTCTCTGAATTTATGTTTTATTAGACATAACTGATTTCATAGATGCCAAATAAGATATTAAATTTTAGAGAAAAGACAATACTAATTTGTTACTTATGATGTTATGGATAAAATTAAAGAAAAAAATAAATAAAGCATCTTTTTTGAATTTAGATAGCTCCGTTACTACGTCCAAAGCTATGTCATTATTTTTTTGTTTAATCACATAACGAGAGCCTAATTTAAATTATATAAACAAGCCTAACAATTCATATAATACAAAAAAAATTATAAAAAATTATTTTATTAAAATACCTTTTTAAATATTAAGTGGAAATTTTGAATGTTAAAAAATTGTATGTTTTAATTCTTTTTTAAATTTAACTTCCAATTAAGATATTAAACATATCAAAACACATATATCTTTTATTTAAACAAATACCTCAGAATTTGGGATTGTTTTCAGCAATTCGTAAAGGTTTCTCACAAAAAAGGGTACTTTATAAAAGCAATACGCATAAAAAAGAATTCTTGGAAAACGTATAGGTTGCATTTACTTTTGCGGAAGTTTTTCATTCAGAAGCGTGGCTTCTTTATATACCTTCTAAGAGAAACTTTCTGGAATTGAAGAAGAGTATATAGCAATCAGAGGTTCTTTTTTCTCTTAAGGCAAACCCTTGAGAGAAAAACGAAGTCTTGCCTTTCAAAGATCTATGGCAAAACAAATTGTTTGCCAACCCTCTGCTTTCTCCGGAATTACAGTTGTAAAGTAGTAGAAATAGTTAGGAAATATATATTGGTTATGATACGATATTGTTCCTATGTAATTGTGGGTTGTGATGTATATATATATATATATACATAATATATATATGTAATATATATATATATATATATATATATATATATATATATATATATATATATATATATATATATATATATATATATATAGATATATATATATATATATATATATATTTAAGTGAACCTCGATAAAAGTATTTTCTTTCTATGAATTTGTTGCTGAATTTTGATTCTGAAAAAATTATATTTTTTCAATAAAGTATAATTATGAGTGATTACAGACTTTGAGGTATTTTGTGCTCACCTTCAATTAATTAATTTATTCTAATAGAATTCTATAGAATTTCATTTTAGAGCGATTTTATTGTATGAACAATCTTAGATATGCATTTTCCCTGTAGTTAAAACTGTGTTTGGCATAAAAAAAACTATTTTAAATCCCCTGAGGGTGATTCTGAACTCGCTGAAACTAAAAAAAAGCAGAAAAGTTCTTGTAAAAATTAACTTCATATAATAAGAATAAATAAAATGAATGGGAAGAAAATTAAATTAAAAAGGATAATATCATTTATATACAAATGCCAAGAAAATAGCAAGAATTAAAAAAAAAACCATATAAAATAATTATGGGAAAACTACCTTTAAAAGATATCGAAATTGACAGAACTGTCGAATAATTGATAGAAAATAATAGTATACACTGAAGTGACAAAAGTCATGGGATAGCAATATGCAAATTTTCAGATGGCAGTAGCATCGCGTAGAACAGGTATAAATGCGCAGTGCTTTCGCAGAGCTTTCATTTCTGTTCAAGTTATTCATGTGAAGAGGTTTTGACGTGATGATGACCGCACGACGGGAATTAACAGACTTTGAACGCGGAATGTTAGTTGGAGCTAGACGCATGGGTCATGCCATTTCGGAAATCGTTAGGGAATTCAACATTCCCAGATCCACTGTGTCAAGAGTGTGCCGAGAGTATGAAATTTCAGGCATAACATCCCACCATGGACAGCGCAGTGGTCGACCGCCTGCACTTAACGACCGAGACCGGCGACGTCTGCAAAGAGTCGTAAATTCTAACAGACAAGCAACACTGCGTCAAATAACCGCAGAAATCAATGTGGGACGTACAAGGGACTTGTCTGTTAGAACTGTGCGGAGAAATTTGGCTTTCTTGGGCTATTCCAGCAGAAGACCGACTCGAGTGACTTTACTGACAGAACGACATCGCTTGCAGCGACTCTCGTGGGCACGTGAGCATATCGGTTGGTCCCTAGATGAATGGAAAACCGCGACCTGGTCCTATGAGTCACGATTTCAGTTGGTAAGAGCTTACGGTAGGGTTCGAGTGTGGCGCAGACCCCACGAAGCCATGAACCCAAACTGTCAGCAAGGCACTGTTCAAGCTGGCGGTGGCTCCGTAATGGTGTGGGCTGTTTTTTCACGGCATGGACTTGGTCCTCTGGACTGGACTGGACCGAACATTGACTGGAAATGCTTTTGTTCAGCTGCTTGGAGATCACTTGCAGCCATTCATGGACTTCATGTACCCAAACAACGATGGGACTTTTATGGATGACAATGCGTCATGTCACCGGGCCACAACTGTTCGCGATTGGTTTGAAGAACATTCTGGACAATTCCGACGAATGATCTGGCCACCTAGTTCGCCCGACATGAATCCCATCGAGCATTTATGGGATATCATCGAGAGGTCTGTTCGTGCCCAAAATCCTGCACCATCAACGCTTTCACAATTATGGATGTCTGTCGAGACAGCATGGCTCAATATTCCTGCAGAAGACTTCCAACGACTTGTTGAGTCCATGCCACGTCGAGTTGCTGCACTTCGCCGGGCGAAAGGAGGGCCGACACGATATTAAGAGGTATCCCATGACTTTTGTCACTTCAGTGTATATATTTAAATATATATATATATGTATATATATATATATATCTGCAATAATTTAATAACGGGAAAGTAAGTACGAAAATATTTTTTATAAATATGTACAATGTTCGTCTTAATATGTAATAATAAATTCTTGAGTTAATAAATGACAATTGTTATGCAATGACAGATTTGAATTTCATTATTCATAGCATTGAACTGAGTAAAGTAAGTGCAAATGCATGAACGTCACAGGTATTTTGCTTTCCTTATGGGGAATATACAATCTTTTAAGCCAATAAGTAAGTGAAACTACCTAAAATTACTTAACTACTTACCCTACCCAATGAGACTATCTAATTTTCCATGATTAAAACTATGGTTTTAATACTTAAGATTTTACTTTATAAGATAAATTAGTATGGAACAAGGGTTTAAGAGGCAATTTAACTGCGTCACTCACCATTTTTGTTGAGATCATAAGTCAAAAATAAATTTTATAAATGAAATAGAAATATTACAATTTACCATCATATTTTTGTTCATCATTCAAGTTATTATTTGCAAAATTCAAACTATTTGTCTTTTAAAACAACGTCTTCATCATCAGTTAACTATGAACTATAAGAGTAACTAACTTAATATGCGCTCTTCTTTATTAATGAATATCTAGATAATATAACAATATAAATAAGAATACAAGAAAAATAATCTCAAGGATATGTATTATTAATGCCTCTGACCTTCCCTTTTTAAAGTAGTTAATTTAAGATTTAGATTTTCTAAATAATTCCTTTTGAAATCATGGGTGAAAGCAGTTTTTTTATAAAATGATTTTTAATATATTTTTAGAGCAATTATATGATAAGTACTGATGCCCTTTAGAAATCGCATTGAAAATTATTTATTTCTTAAATAACGTAGCTGTAGTTTATCAGAACTTTAAGTATACTATTAAGTCCCTTTAACATGTGGATTGCATGTTAAAACACTACAATTTCTTTTGAAACTTTATTATAATTCTGCTAAACGTTTTGAACATTTTTGGGTCATATTTGCTTCAGTAACTTGCTTGATGAAAACAGAAATATAATTTGGTTTAGATCATAATTTCTCAAAATCATTTGTCCCATCCTGAATCAAAAAACGCTTATCAGTACATTTTTTTTGTAGACTGTACTCTGCAAATTTTTAACCATTACCATCGATTTTCATGGTGATTAATTTACCAACATTGCTGGCAAATTTAAAGCCAGACTTCCTCTGAATCATCAGTTTCTGATGAAGGACACATTATCTAAGATTCCGATTTTGGATTTCTGCCAGACTATGGGGACATACCAAGTCGATAATGGGGCACTGTTGTTATTAATTCTGTGATAAATCTTTTATTCATTTATAGTTGTATCTACAGATATTTTATTTATATAAAGTGTAAAAATTATTTCATTACTTATTTTAAATTACAAATCATTTATACTTTGACGAAAAATTAAAATTGTAATTAAAATCCTATACTTTTCTCATACTTTAAATATCCCATAAATTTTAAAAGACGATTTGTTAAGGTTATAATTACCTCACTATTACATTACTATATATAATTAATAATTATATGTAGTAATATATATATTACCTGTTAATATGGTATTATGATTATTAAAAGGTAATATGGTAACCTTACTTTTAAATAATAATATTGCCATATTACTATGAAAGTATATGGTAATATTATATTATTAAATAATAGTATATTATTATTAAATAATATAATAAGATTATTATTAATTATTATTATTATTATTAATATTAATAATAATATTTTAATTAATATAATATTATAATAATACTGTTAGTATTAAATAATATGTTAATATTATTAATTTAATTAATAATATTACCATATTATTATGATATATATGTTATTTTATCATATTTTAATTATTGCTACAACACATTAGTAAATAACAAGATTTTCATAAAATGTTTTATACATGCGAAAAAGTAAATCATTATTCATTATCTGAAGAAGACAACTTTTATTTGATTAATGCTCGATGTATTGCAGAGGAAAAAAGACCCTCTTAAAAAATTACTTAAAAAAGATTCTAAGGGTGTCAAGCACAAAGAAGAAACACTACCCCCCCCTTAAAAAGAGATTGATTTCGCCTGTCTAAAGCTGTAGTGTCACTGCCATGAAGAAGTTTAAGTTTCAATATCGACTCTCTGCTAAGATTGGCAGGCCTCGTTAGATTGAAGAACTTTTAAGATATAAAAAAATATCTTAAAACGAGGAGAAATAACAGAAGATATATTTTTGAGTCTGGATACTTGGGGCACACACTTAATATAGAAGAAACGGTACTAAAGTAAAATATTATTGTACTCTTTATTTTGTTAAAAATTAATTTACTAATTGCTTGTCACGGACTAATGAATTAATAGTAATAATAGACATAACGAATTTTAAAATTAATTAATTTAATTTAATATAACAGAGAGGCATTTTAGTGCTTTTCAAAATTTCAAATCACAAAAAATAAGTGAAGCTTAAGTAATGCCACTAAATCTGTAAAACTTCAGTATAACAATCAAATCGATAATTTTATTAAATTATGAATTTTTTAAAAATGATTAATATTGAATATTTATTTAATAATTATCATATTATTAATTATCTTCAGTTTTTCATAATGTTTTGAAAATGAATTTTAAGACCTAATAAATAAAATGTGCTGTTATTTGTTCTTAAAGTAATTATAATTAGATATAATTAAGGAATTTGTATAATCTGATTATAAGATTTTTCGAGTCAAAGCTTGATTTCATGAATAAATATTGAGTTTTACTGTAATGAGACTGATTCATTCTGCTAAATTTCCGTTTAATTGCTTCAATATATTTTATTCAGTAACTTACATATCTATAATTTTACTTAACTTTTTTTTTTTACAGAATTCTTAAGAAAATTATGTAGCATATTTTCATGTACTATTTTTCTAATGTTAATTTGGATGAATTATAGAATTTGCAGAATAAATTAAAAAAGACATATATTTTGATATTAATTATTTTTTAACAAACATATATTTTTTTATTTCCTGATTTAACTTAAGAATCTATGCTTCAATAAGGAAGTATGTATTGTTAAATTAAATAAAGAAATATAAAAATATTAAAGCCCCGAAATGAGTTGAATTCGGTAAATATAAAAATTTGATATATTTTAATTTAATTCAAATATTTTTATAAACTTAAATACAACAGCATGTTAGCAAAAGGTATAAAAACAGAAAATGATATTTTTAACTTCTAATTAGGATCTATATTTTATCATATATACAATCATATATGTTTTTTCTTAACGAAGTTTTAAAATTCTTTATTGAAATTTAGACATAGTTTTGCAGGGCATTTTAAAATAAATATATACTCGAGAAAATGAAATCCCGAAATCACAGCAGACATATTACCTTTACATTCTTAGGAAATACTTACTTCGTCTAAAACCATTTTCTTTGAACTTTCCTTTCTTTGGAACTTTTCTTTATTTGTATTTTTCGTCTCAGATCGGGGCAGGAAACCAAGTACGGATCAATTTTTTGTTCAATTCACTTTGTAAAGCTTTCATTGTAATATAAGCAGCATGTAAATAACATAACCAATATCAGTACATTTTCTTTTTTTTTATTAATATGTTAGCGAATTGAATTTAGGAAATACATACATTTAATTTAATTTTAATACTTTTTTGTTTTGTTACTACTTGTTTTTACACTTGTTAATACTTGTTTTTAATTTTAACTTGTATGCAATATCATAATAGCTTTATTGCTTATTATCAGGACAGTCACAAAATAAAGGCTAGTCAATATGTGTTTCTGTCATTGGTTGCTTTTAAACTTGTAAAAGACGTAAGGTCAAAAGTACTGTCGACTTCGTCATAAAATGTTTTCATTTTAAAGTTTTGTAAATCGACTTACTGTTAAAATACAAAAATTTATGTTCTCAAACGTGACATTGCTTGAACTTCTCAAAGAAAACATTTAATGTCAAAACTTTATTTCGTTGACTTTATTTGTGTTTTACACATATCCTAGTTTATCATAAAATTTATACTACATTAAATTATTTTGAATTTATTCCAACTACATAAATTAATAAAATAAATAAATAAAATATTTCTCTAAAGGAAATCAAAATTTATCTATTTCTATATATTCAAAATTTCTCTATTTATATTTACAAAATATTCTGTATTTACATTACATTAAATCATTTTGAATTTATTCCAACTACATAAATTAATAAAATAAGTAAATAAAATATTTCCCTAAATTAAATAAAAATTTCTCTTCTTATATCTCAAATGATTACTTTTAAATTTCGTTATGAAAATAATCATAATCAAGTCAATAATTTCTTAGTTTTTAAAAGTTGCTTTTTATATTGTTACGAGTGTAAATAATACCAATTACATTATACTTTAAGAAGTGGAAACTTATACTTATTGATACGCTTAGCATCCACACATACTTTGATGTCAAGACTTTATTACGTTGACTTTGTTTTGTGTTTTCAACATATACTAGTTTATTATAGAATTTACACTGCATTAAATTATTTTAAATTTATAAGAAATAAAAAATTATAAGAAATAATTGAATTTATAAGAAAATAAGTAAATAAAATATTTCCCTAATGGAAATCAAAATTTCTTTATTTGTATCTCAACTGAATACTTTTAAATTTCATTATGAAAATAATCATAATCATAATCCATCATAATCCAGTTAATAATTTCTTAATTTTTAAAAGTTGCTTTTTATATTATTAGATTGATACGCTTTAATAGTTTTATACTATTAGCCTCCACACATTTCAGACTTCCCTCGAAGGCAGTTTTGCTTTTTTTAGCCACTTCAAGGGAGTCAAAAGTGTCAGCATGTTCCAAGACACGATTTAGTTCCTTGCTCAGCTTCGGAAGCCCTACTTTAATCAAGGAGATTTTGGGAAATGCGTCTGGTGACGTAAATCGATACATCATTGTTTCTCCTAATAACTATGCTAGCACTTTAGCAACAACACTTTTACGAGAAATAACATTGTAACTCTATCCAGTACTATTATATATTATACTCTATTCATTACTATTATTATTTAAAAATATAAAAGAGAATTTAGCTTTATTATTTATTAATGTATAAGATAATTTAAAAATTAAGCAAAACAATTCAAACATTTTGAATTAAGTTGCGTACTATTTGTGTCTTTTTTATGTAGTTAAAAGTTGTTTTTAAAAGAACATCATAAATGACATAAATATAGAATAATAATAGACATGCACATATAATTATAGACAGACATAGAATAATATATAAACATTCCAATGCATTGACTTCCCAAGAACTATTTTGCATAATTTATTTTGGAATTTATCATAATTACTTGATATTATTATTTATTAATGTATAAGAGAATTTAAAAAATAAACAAAACAATTCAAGCCTATTAAATTAAGTTGCATAGTGTTCGTGTCCTTTTTTTATATAGTTAAAAGTTATCCTTAAAAAACATCATAAATGGCATAAATATAGAATAATAATAGACCACATACAATTATAGACAAACATATAATAATAAATAGGCATTTCAATGCATAAACTTCCCAAAAAATGTTTTGTATTATTTATTTTGGAATTTATCATAATTACTTTGTACATAATTTCACTTGAATGAAGAAACCATTATTTTAAAAAACAAAGTGCTATTGACAATCAAAATTTCACATTATTATTATTATTATTATTATTTTTATTAAAGTAGAAATTAAAAACATTCGAATTTTTGTAAAAAATATCAACAGTACTTTTTAGACTAGTAAATTCTAATGATAAAGTTGCAGATTATTTCAAAAATAATTTTATTCATAATATTAAATACAAAATAAATTTTAAAACTAGATATAATTTTTAAAAAGAATAAAGCTCAAAAATAATGTTTGTCATTTAAACCAGTAAACTCAAATGATAAAGTTGTAGTTTATTTCAAAATTAATTTTATAGATAATATTAGATGCTAAATAAATTTAAAAACTAGAGCTAATTTTTAAAAATAATAAAACTCAAAAATAATGTTTGTCATTAAGACCAGTAAATTCAAATGATAAAGTTGTAGATTATTTCAAAATTAATTTTATAGATAATATTAAATGTAAAATAAATTAATAAAACTAGAAATAATTTTTAAAAGAATAAGATTCATAAATAATATTTGCTATTTATCCATTCTTGTGCCTTTATTCATAAAAGTTAAATATCAAAAGGATGCTGAACACGTAAATTTTTTGAACGAATTTAACTGTTCATTTGTATTGTTATATATGGTGAATGAATGAAATGGATAGAAAATAAGTTATATAACCTATAATTTGAACTACCTTTTTTAGCTGCTAAATGTGATCGAATTCATGTAATAATTAAAATTTTTCTTGAATAACATTATGTGTTTTCTATTTTATAAGGTGAGAAACACCAGAACATTAAATGTATAGTTAGAAATTTTAAAATTATACCGTGATGAAATTTTGTGAACAGTGAAGTAAAATGACTTATAACTATAAATATTTAATCACTTCTTCTTTTTTTGATTATTTATTTTAAATAGTGATGATTATAAAGTTTACTAGCAGCTATGTTCCATCATTTTAATTATGAAAAAAATTATACGGAAGCAAATTTGATAAACTATCATGTTTGTGTTATTTCTTAAATGTAGAGATTCGGAAATATTAATTCATTAACAAGATTATTCATATTATTCTAGATATTTTTTTGCAAAAGCAAAGTATTTCCCACTGAGTCAATTTTTTGTATCACATTATTGAGACAATTCTATCATAGTTATAAAGAAGTCTACTATATATTTCCTTCTCATTTATTAGCTTAAAATATTTAGATAAATTATAAGTATTATTTATTATCAATGTTTTTTTTTTATTTAGACATGTAAAACTGATTAACTTTTATTTCAAAATTTATTAAGAATTTGAAATATCAAAGGAAATGAAAACATTTTAGAATAGTAACAAATTTGTTTTGAAAATCGAACCTGTAATTTAAAAAATTCCACAATATTGTGTCGGAGAGTATATTAAATCAATAAGAAATCAGTTTCATTTAGTAATTTCATTATATATATAAAACGCTCGAAAATCAATATTTTAAAAATAATCCTGTTATTGTGTAGAAAATATAAACATACATTGCTCACTAATAAAATATATAGCGGTACTTTCTTAAGTAAAAAATATCTGCATATTTTATACCGCATTCACATTAAAAACCCATATATCAATATACCTTACAATTTATAAATCATAGCATTTGAAAAATATCGCTACCATGAAAAAAATTTATAATAATAATAAATAATAAATTGTAAGGATTAAATAAATGAATTTTATACCTTTATAAGTAAATTATTTCAGATTTTACGATTAATAGTGATTATAATAAAATTTGAATAAAATAGAAAGTTAATGTGATTTGAATTCCTTTGTTTCATAAACAATTGTTAAATATATACTTATTAGTAACTTGTATTTAGTTGTACTTTAAATAATAATTGCTAAATATATTCTTACTGTTGTAACATATGGCTTTATTGGAAATCAATCCATTACAATAAGGATCACACACAAAGAAGGAACAAGCAGAACAAAGCAAATATACAGCAAGACAGTAATTGACAATAAGTCAGTCTCACATATCACAAAAAGTCAAAGAGGGAGAGAGTAAATAAAGGAGGTAGACATTTTATTTCAGCCCATGAAGCCCCTGACCACCCAATAAAACTGCAAGACATCTCCTTGGCGCTGAGACTCCTGTTCAGTCCTGGACATTTCAAAAGATGTTCTGTATTCATTGTACCGACTCTATATATTGGGCAAGTGTTCGAGGCGAGGACACTTATCTTGTTAAGGTGTTCCGCAAGACAATAGTGTCTAGTTCTTAATCGAAAGTTGGCAAACGCCTCTTTATGTGGTCTAGTGTTAAAGATTTTCCAGCTGTCTTGAATATTGGAGCCACTTTTTGGGTTCAGATTTAATTTTGAGATTATCTTTCAGTTTCTTAAAACTGAATGATATATTCTTACTAGTAATAGGACTTGGTAGTACTTTAACAAAAATTATTAAATAATTACTAGTATATATTAAATATAATCGCCACTAGTATTATACTTAATACTAGTGGTGTTTCTCCAAAACCGCATCAATTCATTAAAAAATATTAGTTTATACATAAATCAAAGTGTTGTCCATCTCTAGATACTACTTGTACTTTTCTCTTTTAAAAAAGAAGAATTGCTCTTTAAAAGAACGACTCATCTTCTGAAGCTATATACGAATCAAGTCAATTGTTGACTTTCTGAAAAGAATGAAAATGGTGCTCAGACAGAGATTGCGTCAACGATCGAAAACCAATGATAATCACAAGGAGCAATGTGTGGATAATATGGCGAGTGGGGTGTGATTTCCTATCGAAGCATTTCTGAATAGTTTTTAATTTGATTCGCAGTATGTAGAAAAAAGTTTTTGTCGGGTCTTTCCTCGTATTCTTTCCTTCACCAGTTCAAGATTGATTAAAGGTGATCAGATTTTCTTGTGTATCAAAATCAAATTTTCGAATGTTAAAACCATTTTTGACGAGTTTAACAGTACAGTATACCTTACTTCTATTATTACTAGGTAATTTAATCTGGAAAAAATCAACCCTTTATAAATACACGAAAACGAAATAAAAATACACACTTCCTATTCTTCTTTCTCATACTCGTATATAATGCTTTTCGGTTTATTTCTGAAATACAACTTTCATCGATCCGTTATCAAAGATTAAAAGGCTTTGTGAGCTTTTCTTATAAATCCATTCCCACATTTAAGTACAGAAGTGTTGGAGTAATACTTCTTGTAGTAAAAGATTTCAAATGAAACATTTTATCGGTAAGGAATGATTGCTACGGTGGTTAATAGAAAATAGATAGCGATTACTTTATCTCTTGTACATTGGCCAGAGTAGATAGATAGCAAATATAAGTCCATCTATTCTTTTACTTTTGGCACATGATATTATTGATACTGTGCTTTTCTATTCTTTATTTATAGGAAAAATTCTGTTAAGTTCGAATATATGTTGATGAGATGTAAATTATTTCTGTTTGCAAAATCTATTTGAAATTTTTCTCCATTAGAAATCTGATTTAAAATTGTTTAAACCTCTCTAAGTAAAACGAGATAAAAATTTATAAATAATAGAAATTTTAATAAACCCATTTGATATTTAATTTATTCTATTAAAATTTCAAAATTTTTCATAAAATGAGAGTTTTTCCAACTTTTGTTCAATAATCCTTCCAATTTCATCATGTAGAAATAATTTTACATCTAGATTCATTTCAAGATTAAAAGTCTTAAAACAGTCGAGTTAAAAAATAAAACAATAAAATATAATTTTGACTTAACAATTATTTATTATATCAATTTATTAAAATTATTTATCAATTATTCAAACAATTTATTAAAATTATTTATCAATTATTCAAACAATTTATTAAAATTATTTATCATTTATTCAAACAATTTATTAAAATTATTTATCATTTATTCAAACAATTTATTAAAATTATTTATCAATTATTCAAACAATTTATTAAAATTATTTATCAATTATTCAAACAATTTATTAAAATTATTTATCAATTATTCAAACAATTTATTAAAATTATTTATCATTTATTCAAACAATTTATTAAAATTATTTATCAATTATTCAAACAATTTATTAAAATTATTTATCATTTATTCAAACAATTTATTAAAATTATTTATCAATTATTCAAACAATTTATTAAATTTATTTATCAATTATTCAAACAATTTATTAAAATTATTTATCAATTATTCAAACAATTTATTAAAATTATTTATCAATTATTCAAACAATTTATTAAAATTATTTATCAATTATTCAATCGTAATAATTTGATAGAATTTTCAAAATATCATAAAAACAACGTTATTAATGAATTCAGTATAAAACTATTGTTAAAACCATGTATACATAATAATAAAATAAATTTAACAAAGAATTTATAAACATAGGCAGTGTAACTTTAACAAAGTATAAAGATCTAGTTTTTACGCATGCACACACAAAATTTTAATTTAATTTAGCAGACAAGATAGAATGAATAATTGTCTACTAAACACATTACGATAATTTTATTAGAAATGAATCATAAAATAATAATTACGACTTATTATTATTTTATGATTATTAATTACAATTTATTATTATGTTTAGATAACGTAACATATAGAAGTAAAAATATTTCAAAACATAAAACAGACATAATAAGCAGCAATTAGATTATTAAACATATTTTTTAATACGTGGTAACTTATTTTTATTACATTTTTCATTAATAATTCAATACGTTTTTTATTAATTTAATAAGTTTTTTATTAATAATTTAATATGTTTTTTGGTAATTTAACACGTGTTTTATTAATTATTTAATACGTTTTTTGTTAATTTAATACGTTTTTTATTAGTTATTTAATATGTTTTTTATTAATAATTTAATACGTTTTCATTAATAATTAAATACGTTTTTTATTAATTATTTAATGTTGCTCAGAATTGAATCACTTTAATTTTACTATTTAAACTTTATTTTTTGTTTATAAGATCTTCAATAACGACACTGAACAAAGTTATATTTATCTTCAACTCCCGCAAATGCTACTTGATGTATAACAAATTCGATCTATGACAAATCAAAAGTCTTTTACCATCTGCTTTGTGATATATTTTCTTCCCTGTATCATTAAATGAACACTTTGATCTTGAGTGGAAAATAATTTTGAAAAAAATTCTTTCAGCAAAACTCCTTGAAAAAAATATTTACTGAAAAGGAGAAAAGAAATCAATCAGAAACATCGAAAAGAAAAAATCTTTAGTCGTTGTCACTGATTATTTTGAAGATTGAACCAGCATTGTTTTTCTTCAATACCAAACTTCAAACAATGTTGGAAGAAATTGTCAGAAGCGCGTAACTTCTCCTGTCAAATACGAAGTTACAACTCATGTTACAAATGTCAAAACTCAGTTTCGCTATGAGGAAGTGATAAAATAGGAGAAGGGAGTTGAAAGAATCAGAAGTGGTAGTTGAAAAGACTTAAAAATAAAGCTGGAGTCTAGAGGGAATAGTGATCAAAGCCGATGTATTCCTATAATTGTAAATAAAAAAAAAAATATTGAAAGGAAAAATAAAATAAGAAAAGTGGAAGCTTTTTTTTTACAAGTATGGTCTAGAGGATTTTAAAATCTAGTAATAATATACAGGGTGATTATAATTAAAGCCCCACTTTCTAAATGCTGTAAAAAAAGAACCACTCTTCACAATGAGTTCAAATTTGAACTGTAGATACTTGAAGAAGGGGGGAAACGGTATGGTATCAAAAAAAGTTCCACCGATTTTTCCCATCCAATTTGTTATGACCTTGCCGTGGTGGATGGGCTTTCCACTAACAGTGTTACTACTGTTGAATGACTTGGAAGGTCATATTTTCCGTCAAAAAACCGAAACAATCAAGCACATTGAACACTACAGTTAGTTTAATGTGCAACTCCTGCCAAATACGTTGTAATTTCGATTCAAAATATCACTGGAAGCTGAATTCACTTTCTTTATGCCGCTTACAGCGCCATCTATTAATACACTTTGGAACTTTTTTGATGCCTTACCGTTTCCAACTTTTTCAAGTATCTTGGTTTCAAATTTGAACTAATTGTAAAGAGTGGTTCTTTTTTTACAGCATTTTGAAAGTGGGACTTTAATTATAATCACCCTGTATATTATAAATACTTTTTGAAAAGACTAGATTACACTTTTTAAGTTATGACTATATTATTGTTATGCATATATGTGGTACTTCTTTTAACATAAGATGAAAATTTCTCGTTATTATAAAAAGAATTAAAGAAATGAGATTCCTTAATATAACAGATTCTTGCCTTTCAATAATATCCATTTATAACATCATCTCATGAATTTAATCTTCTTAATTTGAATACTAGATTATTTATTCCTTCTAAATTAAACATTTTCAACTGTAAATTTCTAAATTATGGGGAATCTTTTGTCTGCAACATTAATTGATTATGTATAAAATATCATCTTTGTTTTAAATATAATTGTTTTAAAAATTACAAAAAATCTTATATCTTTTCAAACTCCTTCATTAATTCTTATCAAAAAAGACAGAAAAGAAAAAGTAACTCAAATCATTACATTTTCCACGGTGTATTTTTAAGATTTTATAAAGTAATCAAATGCAGATGCGCTAACTATTTTACGTAATTGGCCATCCGAAATGCTAATGTAACTGATGATCGTAAATGCTAATGTGATTATTGATTTTAAACACCACCACAATTGGAGACCTGCCAATCCTGATGCAAGTCCAAGGCATCAAGTACTATTATAATTGGCCATTTTAACCACTAATAGTAACAGCGAATTTAAGTGCTGCCACAAATCATGATTTTCTGTTTAGTGCTCCTAAATGATAAGGTGTATGTAAACGACTTGATTGCTCACGTAATTGAAGATTTTAAATACTTAAGTAATTGATAATCGCGTAAAATATCAAACAATGAAGAAATCATTATCTGCTTCGTGGCAGATATATGGGAGCATAAGCTTGTTAGAATGACCTTGGAAAGGACAATTTTCTTTGCAGTGAGCGAAACTGTTGAGCTCGTCGGCAGTCCCGTGCTCCAGGATAAAAATAATGAGCGGAGAAAAGGCGGATAAAACGAGCTCATCAGTTGAAACTGATTCTTAGTAATGGCGTTCATTCACAGAATCGATTTTAACGTCGTGGTTAGGAAGGGAGAGAGAGTTCGCAGTCAAAAGGAAGAGTGAAGCAATGACATCCCCTTGCTCTTTTAATACATGGCATCCATCACAGGAGATTTGGTGTCAAAGTTATTGTTAAAATGTTTTAGGTTTTAGGCTTCTTGTTAAAGATTTTCAAATATAGAATCTTATTGTATTTAAAGAAAGGTAATACTGTGACAGCTGCTGCTTAATAGTTTGAAGTCATAGAGTTTTTTTTCAGCAGAGTTCTCATCAAAAAAGATTCTGAAATTCAAGATGATGTAAAAGTGGTTTCATATATTTCTTGAACACCATCATGGTCATAAAAATGAATTGGATTCATACTTGATTTTCAAAAATAAAAATTTTTAATTTTGATAAAGAATAAAAGGAAGGTTGAATTTTAGTCTATGCAGGGTTTGTAAAAGCAGTGAATATCCCTTTGAAATCTAGCAATGAATCAATATCAACAGTAATAACAAGCTTAATCAACAATAACAGCAAGCTTTACTAAATTAAAAAAATAATGAATTAGAGAAAATTTCATTCAAATGAATTATGAATTATCGTTCATATATTTATAAACATTTTTATGTTTTATTGCTGAATATTTATGCAAACCAATCAAAACTAATTTCTAATTAAAAAATATCATATGTAGTATATCCAAATTCTTGTAGAATTTACCATTAAAAATTCCATACACTATTATTACTTAAATAATTCGAAATCTGAAAATCGTAAATGACTACCTTTTAATAAATTTTTTGCGTATGAATTATGAAATAGTTTTAAGATCATTACGATAAACAATTAAGTAGGGTATCTTTAAATCAATTCTCTAATATCAAATGAAAAAAAAAACATTGTCTATCACTATTCATAATAAAACTAAAATGTATCTAAACATTTTCAAGAAAGGATAGTAATATCTGTTGTTTGATCCTTTTTGAATGAATATAGATTATTTATAACTTCAAAATATCTCTTCTTTAATATTTCTTGTTATCACAATATCACATCTATTAATAACAAATAAAAGAATCAGTTCTGTTGATATTTACTTTCTTATTACTGCAAAATCAATTAACTCCAAGGCATATCTCATGAAATGCATTTTCGTGTTTCATCTGTGAGAGACCAAATCCAGCTAGACTAAAAGAGCACTTTCTTAGGAACACTACTGCAGGGCATGGCTTAGGACGCTGTACCAATTCAATCAATTTCTGATGAAAGCCAAGAGATGTTACTGCAATACACAAAAGGTAAAAAGGATTAAATTCCAGGTTAATTATATTAAGCTTTCTGTGTTGCTTGCTAACGAATTAGATTTTGTTTGGAAAAATTACTGCAGATATATAAATAATTTAGGATTTCGAACCCCAGAAATTGCGTGACATGTTAATTATTAATTAATAGATGACATAGTATTGTTTGACTAGTGTGTTATGCATTTTGTAAAAATAGAAGTTGAAATGTTGGTTTTGGAAAGAGTTTATCAATCAGTATTTTTTTCATTTGTCAGTTTGAGATTTGGTATTCTTTCAATATTTTTGCTAATCATTTTTAAATAATATATTTTCTACATTTCAATTTACACTTCCTTGACCTTTATAGAACTGATGTTTTTATTTTGTTGGGTAATAAAAAATTAACTCTCCACACTTTAAAAATTTCGCAATGAAAGAAAAAATCTAAGAGAAGAGTATTGAAACTCTAAACATGAAAATTATTAAAGGGATTTTGCCAGTTTTTCATTTAGTGATTCTTATTACGTTACATGGAAATAAATTTTTAAGTTTCATATTTATTAATTTGCATTCCATAACTTGATTTATTTAAAATTATTTATTACATATGCATTCTAATCTATTTAAAAATTTTTGTCCTTAAGCTGAATATTATTTCATACATATTTAGGATTTATTATTTCATACATATTTAGGACTTAATATTATTTCGTACATATTTAGAACTTAATATTATTTCATACATGTACTTTTAAGTATATAAATATCAAAATAAACTTAATTTTACATTTTTATTTCCATTCAAAAATATATAAATAAAAAAAAAGAGTATTCGTTTTTTAAAATCAGAAATAATTTAATTGTAATAAATTATAAAGTCTGAGTAAAATTAATGATTCATTAATAATATCAAATACTTTAGAGTTCAGAACACAATTCACCTTTTAGATTCTTTGTGTTTTCTCACATAGGCTTGAAAACCTCATTAAACCAGTTGCATCTTAAAGTATTTGAACCATGTGACGTTGAATGATTTCTTCATTTTTAGCGTATTGACAATCTAGATAATTTAGTTTACGCAGTTTTTTAAATATGAAAAAAAGTGCTTTGTTCTTAAGCATTGCAACAAAACTTCATAAGAACGACTTTATCAAATTGAGTCCAATTTTTATAGGAACGGTGTTTAGAAAATCTTAAAATATGATTTTTTGATTTTCGTTTGTATAAACATAAAAATCAATAACATGTTTAAATGTTTCCTCTTTTTTAATCACCAAAAACATTTCCATGAAATTTTCTGGTCCTTATTGACTACAATAACAATATTATCAAATAAATGTAATGAATTAGTTTAATGTTGTCATTCACTTAAAGACTCGAGAATTTTTTAAAATATAATTGAAAAATATCATGTTAAAATTATTAAAAACTGTTTTCTTATTCGGTTTGTGACAAGAATTTTAGAATTTTGAATTAGTATAACGTTAAAATATTTTAGTTAAAACTATGTTTTACCCAGAGAATCAGTAAGTTTGTAAAGAGTATCTGAAATCAGTTATTAGTATTACTTTTGGGCGTAGCTCTAAATCTATTTTTATTCTCTTGAAAGTGTTTTCATTAAAGTTAACTCCATTGTTAATAAAATTTTGTAACTGTAAAAAATGAATAAACAATTTCTGTATAATTAATGATTGCAAAAAATAATATACAGATAATCGACTTTATTCTTGACAAATTATTTCAATAAAAAATTTTTCATGTTTTTGTTTACAAATGATTTATTATTAATTCGTTTTAAATGTATTAAAAATTACTTAGCTATTCAAAATTTCGTTTTCATTTCTATTTTGTAAAAATCAATATATCAGCACTATTTTTATGAATTCTATAACTATGCCACTATAATATGCTATAAAATAGTTCATAAATTTAATTCTTTACAAAAAAAAGGCACTGAACTCCGTTCCTTAAATTGGGAAAAAAAACCCCCCAAAGTTTTAGAAATAAAATAAGTTTTAAACGATTGCTTCTTTCTTTCCAAAACAATTATATTCATCTCAAATTTACGAAAGCTATCTTGCATTTCAATAATGATGGTGAAATTTTATACATAGATATATGGTTTAGAAAAATTATACCTGTTATAATTTATAATTAATAAGTGTGTATAATGTTTAGGAAATATCAAGCTGGTATCCTAGCTCAGATTCAATAAACCCAGTTTGTAGGAGCTATTAAGTATCTCAATTGAGCAATTTAAAATAATTGGTGAGTATAGCTTTTCAAATACTGAAAATTACATCCATATTGTCCGCCAGGTTTTAAATTGCCAATTATTTTAAAATATAAATCCTCTGTAATAGAAAGGCTTTTGCCCGTGGCAAATATCTGATTTCTCATTATTAAATGTTGTTACCATACTTTCCATTTAAAGACTACACTTGGTATTTTTCTTTGCCCTTTAATAATTATCTTTATGCATTCGTCTCTTGGAAAAGTCTTATCGGCAAGTATCCCTGGTAAGCTAGATTCGTGGAAGAACTCAGCCACTTACTCTGGAGCTTTGGAGAAAGCCATTTTTTTTCTTAATGCTTTGTAATCTCGCTAAGTAAGGAGACATGAAAAAAAGAGACAGCCTTTCGAAAGGAAAAGTCATTTCTTTTTAAGGGAAGATGTCAGGTTTGATAAATCAGATAGCAACCTTACAAGAAATTCGTCTCTGTCAAGGAGAATAACAGCTTTTGATCCACATTCTCCTGATTTCTTTGAGTGTTAAGGCCACTATACAAATATAGCTGCTAAAAATATTCTTTGATAAATATCAAAGAGTATGAAACAAACAAAAAGTGAGAAAAAAAGCTTCTTAGTGTATTTTCTTTGCAATATCAAGCTTTCAAGCTCAATTTCAATCTTTTTAGTGTATTTTCTTAACAAATCGATTTGATGAATGATTTGCTGAATTGAAGAAGATCAAATGAATTCCCAAGCTTTTTGAGCAATGAATCAAACAGATTAATGAATTCACAAGCTCTTGATGTGAATTTTTGATCAATGAATTCACAAGATCTTGATGTGAATTTTTGATCAATGAATTCACAAGATCTTGATGTGAATTTTTGATCAATGAATTCTACAAGCTCTTACAACAAAAAGAGAAAATTGCGGTTACACGTTCACTTATATTTGGCCATATTTCATAAAATTTTGGAATTTTCACAAAATTTGCTTATATGCGTAAAACATATTTTGCATTAGAAAGTGATATCATAATAGTAGTACTATATACATATTATAACAACATAAGATATACATAATAATGTTGTCGTTTAACTTTATTGCTCATGTGATTGAAAATGGCTTTTCGTTCATTTGATCTGCTATCAAGGCGGACTTTTCAAACTTAAATCTCCATGCTTGATAGATAAGCCCTATTTATAATTTTTAAATTTCGTTTCAATTAAATTATTAATACTACTTAGTAATATTTCAATGATGAAATTACATACATTTTCGGCAGGAAATAAAATGGGGAAAAAAAATAAAAATACATTACTGCTCAGTAATTCAGTAATATATAAATATATACATACATTTTAAAAATCAGTGAGAAAATAAATGCAATTAACAAACTTCCGAAAAACCAAAATTTGCAAAAACGATAAAGACATTGCTTTTTTTGAGTTTACTAAACTGGTTTACAAAAACTATAAAATGCGAAAAATAAATGGAACTGCGATTACTTGACATTGTATTTATAAAAATTACACAGCAAACAAAAAGTAATGCTGCATCAGTTATGTTATAAAATCAATGAAAAGTCAAAATTAATAAAATCAATGCAATAAAAGTATTTGAAAAGCAATTATTCTAAGAAACGTGGACAAATCTATTTTGCTAACAGGCAACTTATTTAATTTCATAAAAACTTTTTTTTTCTGAGTAACACAAATATTAAACAAAATGAAAAAATTTTATAATGAAAGAAGTAAATGTATTAATCATACCATTAAAATGTTGTAAAAATTAAGAAGTAATAAAAAAACGGCGTAGTTTAATTAATTAATTAACATTATTTTAGGATTATTGCTTCCAGTTTATTGAACTTTGGCAAGAGTTTAACATTCAGTATCGTAAACTTAACCTTTATCTACATTGTAACGGATTTTATGAAACATAAAACGATGAAAAAAAAAAGCTTTATGATATGAGGAGCATTAATGAAAATTCAAGTGGTTTTAACGAGGCAGTGAGATTCTAAACTTTTATTATTTTGTAAATTACGAGGAAGGAGTGGAATACATGCACGTTTATTTAGTTTTAATCTTACGTTAAAATAAATTACCGTTCGTAGATTTCTACTTTTATTTTTTTTCCTGCCTTAAAACATTATAAATCCATTAACTAACGTACAAGAGCATTTGGTAAACGTCAATAAGTGCTTTACGAAACAAAACAGTTTTTTTTCTTTATTTTGGAAATTATTAAAATATTGAAGGATCATAATGAATAAAATTTTTATAATTCCTAATTAATTGTATTTAATTATAAAAGCGGATCAATTTTTACATCAATCAATGCATTCCAGATATGATAAAACTTTAGTACTTATTTGATATAGTAATAAGAATATTAAAATTAGTTATTAATTTGAATAATATAAATGATATATATTACTATATACACTTCTTAGATTTCTACTTTTATTTTTTTCCTACCTTTAAATATTATAAATCCATTAACTAACGTACAAGAGCATTTGGTAAGCGTCAATAAGTGTTTTACGAAGCGTATTTATTTTGGAAATCCTTAAAAAATTGAAGGATAATAATGAATAATAATATTATAATTCATAATTAATTATAGTTAATTATAAAAAGAAATCAGTTTTTAGATCCATCAATGCATTCCAGATATAATAAAACTTCAGAATTTATTTTTTATAGTAATAAGAATATTAAAATTAATTATTAGTTTATTTGTGTAATTGGAATAGTACAAAGGATATAAATATAACATTATAAATCCATTAACTAACGTACAAGAGCATTTGGTAAATGTCATTAAGTGTTTTGCGAAAAGCATTTCTTTATTTTGAAAATCATTAAAAAATTGAAGGATCATAATGAATAATATTTTTTTAATTTATAATTAATTGTATTTAATTATAAAAGCGGATCAGTTTTTAGATCAATCAATGCATTCCAGATATAATAAAAATTTCAAAACTCGTTTGTTATAGAAATAAGAATATTAAAATTAATTATGTGTTTAATTTTAATTGGAATAATATATATATATATATATATATATATATATATCATTTATATTATTCCAATTAAAAATAAATAAATAATTAATTTTAATTAATTAATATTAATTGTAATATTTATATAATATTAATTTTAATATATATATTAATGTTTTTTACAAAACGTATTTGTTTATTTTGAAAATCGTTAAAAAATTGAAGATCATAATGAGTAATATTTTTAAAACTCATAATTAATCTCTCTCTCTCTCTCTATATATATATATACATATATATATATAATCAATCTTCAATGCCTAAAATTTTATCTTAAACATTTGAGGGTGAAAGGGACTTTAATGTTAAAATAAAATTCTGCTGGTTTAAGTTATTACAGTCTAGTAGTCTAGTTTAAGAAAAAGAGTCTACGTGTAAAAATAGTCTCATGAAGAACTATTTGAAACTTCTTGAGAATTCATGAAAGAAAATAAACAAACCTCAGGGGGGAGAATAATTTTTACCAACTTACTTCCTTTCACAAAGTCTAATATTAAGTGACAGGTTTTTTCTATAGTGCAGGGAATTTCAACTATATTTATAAATGTTGAACAGCACGTACTTTTAAAGTTCAACTCGTGATCTGAAAGCATACAAGAGAGTTCAGTTTTGAATCAATTTCATCGCCCATTGGAGTCAGTGCTTTCGAAAAAGAGGAGACTTGTTGGTAATTGGTATAGACATCTCCAACCATACCAACAATTGGTATAGACATCTCATATCAAGAACCATATTGCCTAATGAGAATTTTCAATATTTTCTCGCATATGAAGATGTTACCAATAAAAATTGGAGTATTTTTATAGGTAACATCTTCATATGTTGTATCGGTATTTTTTGGAACATACATCAATGAAACACTATAACCTCTATTTAATAAAATATATATATATACATTTAAAAAGAAAAATTTGAAAAATAATATTTTTTACAATCTTAATGAGATCTCAACTTGTGGTTTGAAATCCAGAGTCCTGTTCTTTAAACTTGATAAATTTTGAGGCATTATTATCTCAACTTTAACAGTTCCCCAAAAAATTTAAAATAATAATGTGGCACATTTTTTTTTTGAGTGAGGCACACTTATGTACTACTGAAAAAGAATATAAACATATAAAAGGGACAATTAAAATTTTTTTTGTGAATTTCATTGAGATCTTCAATTGTGGTCACCCCTCCAGAGTAATGTTCTTTAAAATTGATACATATTGTGACTTATTACCCTATTTTTTACAGTGCCATGAAAAATTTAAGATAAAAATGTGGGACATTTTTTTTTGGAGTGAGGCACACTGATGTACCTCGAAAAAAGAATATATACACATAAATGGAATAATTAAAAAATAATCTTTTTGTCAATATTCTTGAGATCTTAACATATGGTCATCCCATCAGAATATTATTTGAACATTTTGTTAAATATTGTCACTTCTTGTCTCATTTTTACAGAGAAATGAAAATTTTAACGCAGAAATCCAGGGAATTGTTTGGATGACATCTGTATCCCAGTTTAAGATAAGATTTTCTCTCCATATCGCGAAAGCTGTCAATTTTATTTTAGCTCAGAGACCTTTAAATCATCTTCCCACACAAACTACAGCTTATATAGCACTCAACCGTTTTTGTTGAACTTCTTTTTATTAAAAACCTTTTTTTTCCTGATATACAGCAAATAACACCATTTCGCTTTGTGATAGTCAGGAATCCTGAGTAACAATTAATATGCACAAGTAAATTGTTTTTCATCCAGAAAATAAATCAATTTTGTTATAACTTTTTATATCCAACTCACCGAAAATTTATAGCATTACGTTACACAATAAATAATAAAAATTGCAGAATTGACATTGTTTTTTGAATAGACTGCTTTATTTTCATTTTAAAATTTTTACTCTTAATTAGTTGTTAATACGCTGAAAATTATAAGTTTCATAAAAAATTATGCATCTTTATAATGTAACTTTTTGATGATTAGTTACAATAACGAATATTGCATAGTAAGAATGGATATTATGAGAACGTTTAGTATTAAAAGTTTTTACAGAAAGCATATGAATCGAAGAAATAAGATTTTAGCCATTGTAAACATATATTTTTTTTTTAGTATTAAATTTTAAAGTATGTTTTCGTACTATTATTGAGACACTTTTTAAGTATTATTAGAAAAATAAAAATTCCGATTAGAAAAATTCAAATTGGAAAACGAGTAATAGAAACATTCCCATTGTTATAATAATAATTATTTAGCATATATAATGCAATGAAATATTTGTAAATTTAATTCATATAACAAAAGAAACTGTTTTGGGACTCTATTTTAAGTTATTTTTAAAATATTATTTAATTAATAAATTTTTGCGTACAAACAATTTTGAAATGTCTGCCAAAGCCGAAAAGATCGGTCAGCGTATTATAGAAACATTTGAAAAAAATGATGTTTTGTTTACATTATGCAAAAATGAATTTTCAACAATTTTAACAAATATATGAAAACTCTTAATTAACATATTAGAACTATATTCTTCAAATGCTTAATGTTTATACTTTTCTAAGAAAGTAAGTAATAACATGCGTTGTTATCTAAGAAATATAAATCAAGTAATCGCTTATATTTAAAATTAAAAAGAAATGCGATTTGATTTTATTAAAGTTAGTAATACCTTATAGGATTGACATTTTTTATTATTCTTTTAATGAGGTGAGAATTTAATAGTAATACTAGGAATCGTCAGGATCCACAATTGTGCTGACGAATGGAGAAAAGAAACTTGTAAGCTGAAAAAAAATATCGAGCTGTGGCTAAGATAATTTTTTAAAAAATTAACCACAAAAAATTGGGCGTCAGAGTGAAAGACTGAAATAGGGCTAATTATGATAGTCTTCAAGTTATGTAACACCTATTTATTGTATTTTTAGTTACATACGGATAAATATCAAAAGCTAACAACAAAATAAAAATAAAGGTGTGACATTCAATCACACAGGACAATTCTTGTCCATATTGAGGAATTTCAGCCAGTATAAAGATGGTGGTATTATTCATTGCCAAATATATGAAAAGAATGGTTACATTACTAAATTAATTTTAAACAAAAACTTATTAATGGTATTTTTACTAAGCTTTAAATATTAAGAAAAAAATTACGTAATCTTGTTTAAGAAAGAAACAAGTATGAAAAATAGAGTTAATATAGAAAAGATCTTAATTGTTTTTTCATTAAGAGGAGTAAAATTGTTTCCAAGTTCTGAAAGAATAAAAAGAAAGATTAATTGCTATTAAAAATCTTTCTTTTCAGATATTAATGCAAAGATATTTTAATAAGTTTTCTTTAGCAGGAAATCTTACTAAATATGAATAATTAAGAAATGTTTTACGCATAAAGATTTTTTTTTGTAAGAACTCCATTTTTGTTATAAAATTGTAAGTAGGGCTTATCGGATTTCCCTTCATTCTAAAATATTAGAACAAATAATTCCTTACGATTATTAAAATACATCAAGCATTAAAAGATTTTTCAATTATGATTTCAATCACTTTTAATTAATTTTATATTAAAATTACGTTTGATAATGCTTAAATGTGTGATAAAATGTCTTACATTTCCGATAAAATTTTTTTTAAGATTACAATTCTCAGGATTCAGATTACAATTCTTACAATTCTCTTAATTCAGACAATATTCATAAAAGATTTCCAATTTTTCTTTGATCTAGACAGTATTAGATTTTCATTACAGTCTTCTTTTTATAAAAAACCCTTTTAATTAGAAATTAATTGAAATTTATTGCTGAAAGGCTTTTAATTAAATGTAACTGTAACTGTTTAACAAATAAATTGTATCGCTCTATTTTTCTCTATCAAGTGATGAGGAATTTTGAAGTTTTATTATTTTTAACAATTTGCCTATCCAAATCATCGCAATTTTCTTAACACAATCCAATAATCAGTACGTTAATTCTATTGCATTTACCTGAGTTAAATATCTAAATTATCAATTTTTTATATATGCTAGATTTTCATGTTTTTGTTTTGGTAATTGACAGCAGATCCTTTTATTTTTTTAATGTAAAAAAAAGTATTTGAGATTATAAAAATATATTGAAAAATGTCGAGTTTTACAACTTAATTGTTAAAAAGTGACCAGTTATACGATATAAAAGTCATTATCAGGAAATAAAAATTTTCACTTTTATATAAAATATTGCAATGATGAGCTATGCACTGTATTTGAATATTCATGTTGTTGCTATAAAAATAATTTATTTTGGTTATGGAATGTCTAATTTCTCATATTTACTTAAACTGTCAATAATTAAAAGAATTTTGAAAATATGATTGTCTGTACGATTAAGTAATCCTTTCCTTTATTATTAATATCTATATTATTATAGTCTTTTTTATATCAGTCCGAGGTTTTTTTACCAATTATTTATATGCTTGAATTTATATATATATATAAACCCGGAATTCTTGTATGTATACACATGCAAACATTTTGTAAAAAATAGCTTTCAGATGAAAAAGTTATAATGAGTAAAAGAGTCATGTATATAAAAAAGGTATGAAAATATATTTCTATATCTGTCTTTTTTTATATCTATAATCTTTTCTACAGCCATAGTTCGATCATTTTTTAAAATTTATATGATTATTTTCTGAATTAAATAATAAGTTAATAACTTATTTACACAGATTGATATTCTCAAAGTTTATGGACATATTTCACTTTAGGTATATATTCATTTTATAAATGGATATTTACCAGTTTATATAAGGTAGAGAGAAATATTCATTTTATAAATCTATCAAACAGCAAAAACAGTGATGTGCAAGATAAGACTGCAATTATATAATAAAGTACTCGACATTTTTTGAAATTATTCATTAGAAAATAACATGCATATTGTAATTAAATTTCTAGGAATGACATAAAGAACTAACAATTATGAAAAAAAAAATAAATAGAAAATAGAATAACAAAATTAATTAAAACTGACTTAAACATACCATAATTCAAATTGGTTTTGGTACTTTTAAATCTAAAATATGTCTGAATATATATATGAAATTTATTTATATTTAAATTTACAAAATATTTTAACGATATTAAATCATAGTTGTTAAAAATAAATATTTCGTTAATAATAATTTCAAATGAATAATTTTAATATAAAAATATTTTATACTAGTACATTCACATGTGAATTATTCTAGTATATGTCTAATCGTTTAAAAGGCCAATATACAACTGAACACTTATCTCAGATTAACTATCTTAAATTAAATGGATTAATTTAAAAACCCTTTAGTAAACATTAATAATGTATGAGTAACGTATTGTTCGCTATTTATTAGAAAATTTCATCGATTAAAAAAAAAAAAATCACAATTTTTTACATTTTTTTCAACATAAACAAGCTTAAATTGAACGTATTGGTATTATCAATAAGGTACGAAAAATAAAAATATCATAATTTTACACCTTTCATGAAAATTCGTAAGTAATTAAATAAGCTTTCGTAACTTAATAGAATCTATGATTCAGCTAAAAACAGCAATTTGCAGTTTTATTAGGTTAAACTTTTGCAAGGTAGTAACTCTAGGTAGTAACAATTTTTACTGAAATTGATTAATCTAAGATTTAGTTAAAAGCTGCTGTTTAATTAGATTACGCTCTTTCCAGATAGTATCGATTATTTTCTGAAATTGATGAATCTAAATTCACATAAAATCTGCTGTTTGATTGCGTTACTGTGACAATTTTTATTCTGAAATTAATGCTATTTCTGTTAATATCTACTAGAAGCCCTAATTGATTTGTTCAGGTAATAATAATGAAATCTATATAATCACAGAACTTTTCTTGAAAGAAAGAAAGAAATAAAAACAGAAGTAAACAGTTTTCTTGCCAACTTTGAGGAACAAATGATGTGCAAGCAACAGAAAAATGAATTACTTACTTAGAATCCCAGTAATGTCTTTTGTAGTCAAACGTGGGTGTGGCCAGATTGCAGCCATCTGTATTTCTTTTTCTCTTTGGCTTTTACGCCGATGTTCAGTTGTTGCTTTCATTATCTGCATTCTATTCTTCAGAAGGTATTTTCTACATTTATTCCCTACAATTCAATTACATATTTTTCTTTTCATAATCACAGCCAGGTGTTATTCTTTTCCCATGTATTTTCATTAAAAGTCTGAAGATATATCATATATATAAATTTACTAAATATTTTAACGATATTAAATCATATTTAGTTAATAATAATTTCAGATGAATAATTTTATACTAGTACATTCACAAGTGAATTATTCTGGTATCTGTATGATCGTTTGAAAGGCCAATATACAATTGAAAACTTATCTCAGATTAACGCTTTCAAATTAAACGAATTAATTTAAAAACCTTTTATTAAAAAATAATAATGTATAAGTAACAGCATTGTTTGTTATTTATTAGAAATTTTATACATTTAAAAAAAACCAAATTTTTAATTTTTTAATATCTTAACAAGCTTAAATTGAACGTATTGATATTATTAATTAGATGTATAAAAAATAAAAATATCTTAATTTTACACTTTTCATGAAAACTCGTAAGTAATTAAATAAGCTTTCGAAACTTAATAGAATCTATGATTCAGCTAAAAACAGCAATTTGATTAGGTTGCTCATTTGCGAGGTAGTAACAATTTTTACTGAAATTAATTAATCTAAGATTCGGTTAAAAGCTGCTGTTTGATTAGATTACTCTCTTTCCAGGTAGTAACGATTATTTTCTGAAATTAGTGAACATAAATTCACCTAAAAGCTGCAGTTTGATTAGGTTACTCTTTTTTCCAGGTAGTGACAATTTTTTTCTGAAATTAATGCTAGTTCTGTCAATATCTAGGAGAAGCCATAATTGATTTGTTCAGGTAATATTAATGTAATTTGTGTATTCACAGAACTTTTTTTTCTTCTTTTTTTTCTTTTTCCTGGCGAACTTTGAGGAACAAATGATGCGGAAGCAACAGAAAAATGAATTACCTACTTAGAATACCTCGCAATGTCTTTTGTAGTCAAACGTGGGTGTGGCCAGATTGCAGCCATCTGTATTTCTTTTTCTCTTTGGCTTTTACGCCGATGTTCAGTTGTTGCTTTCATTATCTGCACTCTATTCTTCAGAAGGTATTTTCTCCATTTATACCCTACAATTCAATTACATATTTTCCTTTTCATAATCACAGCCAGGTGTTATTTTTTTCTGATGTATTTTCATTAAAATATGTCTATATATAAATTTACTAAATATTTTAACGGTATTAAATCACAGGTAATTAATAATAATTTCAGATGAATAATTTTATACTAATACACTCACATGTGAATTATTCTGGTATTTGTTTGATCATTTAAAAGGATAATATGGAATTTAACACTTATCTGAGATTAACGCTCACAAATTAAATAGTTTAATTTTTAAACACTTTATTAAAAATTAATAATGTACAAGTAACGGTATTGTTCGGAAATTAGGAAATTTATTAGGAAATTTCATCCATTTTAAAAAAAAAAAAAAAAATCCTAAATTTTTTAATTTTTTTCAAGTTTAAGTTTTTTTTTCAAGTTTTCAAGTTTTTTTTCTTTTCTAACAAGTTTAAATTGAACGTATTGATATTATTAATTAGAAGTACTAGAAATAAAAATAGTATAACTTTATGCACTTTTGATGAAAACTCGAGAGTAATTAAATAAGCTTTCAAAACTTAATAGAATCTATGATTGAGCTAAAAACAGCAGTTCGATTAGATTACTCTTTAGTGAGGTAATAAAAATTTTTCTGAAATTAATTAATGTAATATTAAGCTAAAAGCTACAGTTTGATTAGGTTACTCTCTTTCCTGGTAGTATCGATTATTTTCTGAAATTAATGAATCTAAATTCACCTAAAAGATGTAGTTTGATTAGGTTACTCTTCTTTCCCGGTAGTGCCTTTTTTTTTGGAATTAATGCAATTTCTGTCAATATCTGGAAGAAGCCGTAATTGATTTGTTCAGGTAATATTGATGTAATTTATGTAGTCACAGAACCTTTCTTGAAAGAAGGAAATAAAAACAGAAGTAAACAGTTTTCTTGCCAACTTTGAGGAACAAATGATGTGCAAGCAACAGAAAAATGAATTACTTACCTAGAATACCCCGTAATGTCTTTTGTAGTCAAGCGTGGATGTGGCCAGATTGCAGCCATCTGTATTTCTTTTTCTCTTTGGCTTTTACGCCGATGTTCAGTTGTTGCTTTCATTATCTGCATTCTATTCTTCAGAAGGTATTTTCACAATTTATTCCTTACAATTCAATTATATATTTTCCTTTTCATAATCACAGCCAGGTGTTATTCTTTTCTCTCATATATTTTCATTAAAATATGTCTGAAGATATATCATATATATATATATATATATATATATACATTTACTAAATATTTTAACGATTTTAAATCTTATGTGTTAAATATAAATATTTCGTTAATAATAATTTCAGATGAATAATTTTATACTACACATGTACATTCACAAGTGAATTATTCTGATATTTGTCTGATCGTTTAAAAGGCCAATAACAATTGAACAATTATCTCAGATTAACCCTCTGAAGTTGAACGGATTAATTTAAAAACCATTTATTAAACATTAATAATGTATAAGTAACGGTATTATTCGTTATTTATTAGGAAATTTCATCCATTTAAAAAAAAATACAAGTGAACATTTTTTTTTTCAATTTTAACAAGCTTAAATTGAACGCATTGATATTATTAATTAGAGGAATGAAAAATAAAAATAACATAGCTTTACTCTTTTCATGAAAACTCGTAATTAAATACACTTTCAAAACTTATTAGAATCTATGATTCAGCTAAAAGCAGCAGTTTGATTAGATTACTCTCTTTCCTGATAATATCGATTATTTTCTGAAATTAATGAATCTAAATTCACCTAAAAGCTGAAGTTTGATTAGGTTACTCTTTTTCCAGGTAGTGACAATTTTTTTCTGAAATTAATGCTATTTCTGTCAATATCTACGAGAAGCCATAATTGATTTGTTCTGGTAATATTTATGTAATCACAGAACTTTTCTTGAGAAAAAGAAATAAAAAACCAGAAGCAAACAATTTTCTTGCCAACTTTGAGGAACAAATGATGCGGAAGCAACAGAAAAATTCATTACTTACTTAGAATACCCCGTAGTGTCTTTTGTAGTCAAGGGTGGGTGTGGCCAGATTGCAGCCATCTGTATTTCTTTTTCTCTCTGGCTTTTACGCCGATGTTCAGTTGTTGCTTTCATTATCTGCACTCTATTCTTCAGAAGGTATTTTCTCCATTTATTCCCTACAATTCAATTACATATTTTCCTTTTTATAATGACAGTCAGGTGTTATTCTTTCCTCATATATTTTCATTAAAAAAATGTAGTAAGAAATAAATCCGAAGCTGTAGGAAAAAAAATTGCAAAAATATTTCAAAATGTTTTCTTGTAAAATTATTGTACTAATATTTTCTATAATTGTGTATTAGTCTCTTAAAATGCATTATCTCAAATGAATATGTTTTGTGTGAAAAATTGAAGTTTTTGTAACTGAAAAAAAAATCCTTTTTGAATTAAAATTCTCTATAAAAGCAAGTCACATGTCAATAGTGATATTTATTATGTAGAATAAATATTGAGCATTACTTTTTAAATAATCTAATATTTTCTGGTTGTTAAATTTCTTTCTTAATAAAACTTGTTTGATCCGTAAAAAAATAAAAAATGAAATAATTTCTTCACTATAAACAATTTGTCCTTGAATAAGTTAAGCTAGAAGTTTAAAATTTTATTAGATTATTCGTTAGGATTATACAACAATTGCTTGCCGAAACACAACAAAAATTTCCTAGGGGGTAAGGTAGCAACTGAGGTACCATGGTACAGCACAGAAATAACTAAAAGAGTAAAATATATATAAACATTGCAATTGGTTTGTAGAAAAATAAAAGTAAAAATGATTGTAATATTTGTCATTTAAAAAGGCCCTTTTAAATTAGATGCACCATAAAAATTTTTTAAATTTCGCTGGATTTCTTTATGTAACATCGTAATGAAGTATTATTTGCCATAATTAGGGAAATGTATAGTGGTTGTAGACTTTTAAACTATTTACGGAAAGTGATAAATTATTCTGAGTGTTATACGTTTAGTTCACTTCTGGAGTTAAATTTTGAATAAAAGTAACGAAACTCCTTTTTAAAATGAACTCTTATTTAAGCCGTATTCACACCAAGGTGTTGAGCAGCAAGGCCGGAAATACAGACCAATCAAAAATCCCGGATTGTGACTCCCGTGGCTTGTGATTGGGTGACGCTCCACGTCTTGCAGACTCAATGCCTTGTTGCAAATGTGGCTTTAATCTTTTACAACAAATACAAGTCTTTATTTGATATCAACTATATTACATATTAAAACTATATACTTTTCATTTCCTTTAAAAAAATTAAATAGACTAATATAAATAAGTTAATAAAAAAGCGATAACACATCTCTTAAAGTCATTATAAAAGGAAAATAATGCAAATTAAAAAATAATGCAGAAACAGATTTTAGAATTTTAGATTAAAACAGATTAGGTTAGGATAAATTGATAAAAAATAAAGATATTTTTGTTTTGTTTCTGAAATGATTTTTTTAATTTAAATATCAATTCAGTGTTTTAATATTTAGTGAAGCCACTTCATTTTTATCCATCGATTCTTTTACGCAACAAAAGATAATGCTTGCAGACTTCAAACGTTAAAAAATGACGTTGTTCTTGGAAGGGTATTGTTTTAAATGATAAAATATTATGCAGCCAAAGAATGAAATTCAAAAGAAATTCTAAAAGGCCTTAAGCTTGTTTGCATTTTAAAATATTTCTATTAAATTCTTCACAAAAGACAAACTTTCCAAAAAAGTAAATTTGAAATGTCTTTCATCGACAGAATTTTTTAAGAAGAATAGAACATCAAAAGGATAAGTTAAACATTTGTTTTACCTATAAATATTGAAGTCAAATATACTTTCAATAAATAAAATATTATAGTTATATTAATATTAGTTTAATCACACAATAGTATTAATATAATAATGCATTAATATTCATTTAAAGATATATATAAATATATAGTCTTGAGGGGCTTGATTCTGGGATAAGTTTGAAATATAGTAAGCGTTACTTACTTCGACTTTCGATGGTTCAGCAAATTCTATTATCCGGCATCAATCGATTCTTTAACTTTTGGATTTTTCATGTTGTTTCAGATGTTTGTCGACTTTCGACAGCGCCATTCGTATTTTACTGAATGGTATTTCCGTCATTTTGTGCGGCCTGATGGCCAGTTAGATATTGCTCTGGCCTTTGGCACCACGGGCTTCAGGTTCGAATCCTGGCGGTGGCACGGATGTTTGTTAGGGATTTGGAATCCACGTTAAGCTGTAGGTCTCTGTCTAATTAGACTAAGGTTTACAAAGAATGGTCGTAGAGCGACAATTCAAACCATCATTTTGTATCATTAGTAAAAGGAAACTTAAAAACGTGGAATACCAGAAAATAATTATGCACTTTAATTATAAAACAATTCTAAAACCTCAACTTTCTATTTCTGATTAGATTTCCGGCAATATTTTTGTAGACTATTTTCCATCAAATGTCACTCCCGTAATTCATCCGATGGATCAAATGTAATTTAAAATAGAAAGTGTTTGTATGGAAGATCTTTTGTGCAAGGAATTTTTGATTCTGATTTAATCTGTATTCCAAAGACAGTTTAATGTCAAATATGCAATTTTTGCAATTGCTTTATCGTGAAGTCAGGGACAACAAGCGACAAAATACAAGTTCAGAACATGGGTTTGAATCGTTTAAATTATTTTAAAGAATGATTTATATCTGATGTCGTTATTAAAACTATAGTGACACTTGATAAAGCAGCACGGTTTGTGGTCCCGCACCTGCTGGATTAAACAGCTGTTTCTGTAGGATATGAGAAAGATAAATTGATAAGGAGAATTGCCCATCCATTTAATTCAAAGAAGGAGGAGAAGGATGCAAATCGTTGTTCAAAGTTTCTGTAACAAAATGTTGACCCACTGACATGGTGGCTCGTTTGTGAAACGTTCAACGACTTCACCGATTCATGGGCCAAATGCGTAGAAAAGTAATCTATATATTTATATATTTACAATTATTTAAAATTAAATAATGATAATATTAAAAAATGTTTTAAACTTTATATATAAATCTATGTAAAGGTAAATGAAACAGATAATATATAACAGCAAAACAAAACAAATAACATCAAATATAAATTTCGTATGATATAGACTAAACAATTTAGAATTCAGAAATTTAAATTCGCAAATTATATTTTATTTTGTAACCGAAAGACGTTTTCTAATCTAAAATAAAGTTCAATTATTTTTTCTGTGTTTTTCATGATTGAAAAATTTCATTCAAAAATTGGTTCAAACCGTAGCACATTCCGTAACACTGAAAGTGAGATCTGATGTACTACAGACATTCAGATAATTGGTCTTTCCGTAAAACTGTTTGAAAAGCCCTGGACCACATTAAAATCCTTCGCCCAAAAAAATTAAAAAAATTTTGAAATTGAATAAAAAAATAAAGAAAATTCAAAAATGTTATTAGTTAAAATGATTACTAATTCCGTACTAGGTACATTTTCTTAAAGCAAATATGACTCCAGTTCCTTCACACACGTACGCATATATATACACTGTTCAAAACAATTAGGGGATTGTGGGTATAAACTGTGGCGAAGGAAATGTTTTAATGACTGGTAAATGATGTACAGGTGTTGTAAGATATAATAAAAGAAAAAGAAGCAGCAAATAATTAAATTCTATTGATGATATTTGTTAATAAACAAAAAATATACAATTCGTGCGTATTATACAAACAAAAAGGGGATTTTTCGGACACTAATGAGTTTCAATAAAGGGTATGTTTCCCCTAACTGAAAGCAATGTCGCACATCTACTAGGTATGGAATCCATGAAGGACTGGGGTATTCTATTCCATTCCTGTAGAAGAGAGCTATTCAAATTGTTTCTGAGGGTGATAAGCGACTGGCATCTGTTCTCTCTAGAATGTTCCAGACATATTCTATTGGGTTCATGTCTGGGGCATATGCTTGCCAATCCATTCGAAGGATTCCTTCGTTGAAACGGAATTTGTCTACTAGCGGAACACGATGTGACCTGACGTTGTTATCCATGAGAAGGAATTCATCCTGATTGTGCAGCGTAAAAGGCCACAATGGATCTGAGGAACTCACCCTCATTTCGCGGAGCCATTAGTGCTCCATTTCTGATAATGTGTAGGTCGGTTTGGCCATTGGTAGAAATACACGCCCAGACCCTTCCTCCGCCTCCGTCAAATGGGACACTTTCATGCACAAATGCAGGAGCATTTCGTCTATCAGGTTCTCTCTAGTTGAGAATCCGCCTATTGTCAGGTTGTACATTAAAGCGGGACTTGTCCGTGAAGAACTTGTTGCTCCACGCAATTTTTCTTCATCTGAGATGCTCCTGTGCCCACCTACTGCTGACAGCTCGATGGTTCTGTGTCAACGAAGCACAAACTATAGGTCAGCGAACATATAAACCCACATGGTGGAATCGGTTTCGAACAGTGTGAGTCGAAACTCTGGTACTAGTAGTTCTCTGAAAGTGCTGTTGCAAGAAAGTGGAGTTCATAGTGAGGTTTCCTCTCGTAGCTTATGTTAGATCTCCATTTTGTGTTGTTGCACGAGTACAACCTTGTCCCGACCTTCGGTGAACATTTCCAGTTTCCAAAACCAAGTTCTACTCCTACAGAAGAAATGGTGCATGTCGCTTTTTCTCCTTATATAAAAAGCATAGTTTTCGACGTCATAGACAAATTTGCATATTCCAAACTTTGTAAACGTTATAATATTGCTTTTTGACCTCTTCTATTCCATGTCGATTATACGGTTATTTCACACCGAATTTACCATATCGCCTACTAGTTTTGAGCGATATATGTATATAAATAAAACGCTAATAAAACATACAAGAAATACGTCCAACCTTCGGTACACTAAAGCTGCTATATCAGGACTAGACAGAATAATTACAATTTTATTACAAATAAATATTAGTAAATATTTCACTGTTTGCTTCATGTTATATTGTAATAAAATTTCATTACTACTACTGTGTTTAAGGCTTTTTCTAACCCACTCTGTTCTTCGCATTAAATTTTCTCATATTGGTTCGAAAAACTGGTCATTTCAGACTCTGGCAACAGGTTTCCAGAAAAAGTTTCCAGCTTTCTTTTACACGGTGACTTATCTGACTATTAAAAACGCTGGTAACCCGGTACTATTGTATAATTAGGTTTTAGTTTTATTCTTGGTTCTCTGGTACTTCTTGATTTAAGTATTTCTTAGTTCCATGAGGAAACACAACAAGTTTCAATAATTAGAATTTTTAAATATTAGAATTATGTATATATCCTGGATGCCTCGTTTCTCATCCTGACTTTGTATATACTTACATTTTTCTTTTTTTTCCTTCTTTAATATGCTTCACTTGAAGAGTTTAAATTGATGTATGCTTATGTTGCATGCTATTTAGTTTCGTTGCTGGAACTAGTAGCATTTCGAATCTTGAATTAATTTTTTATTTTTCTCTTAATCCCTTTTTTAATAGTAAAGGCTTGCAGACATATAATAATTTTTGCATCATGAATGCTATTATATGGTTTGGGTATAGAAACGTTTATGCTCTGGTAAACCCTTGACACCACGTTATTTTCTTTCTGCCTTGTATCCACCATGTCTTGAGGATTTTCAAAACAGCCTATAATATATCCATATTATAATAAATAACAATAATCCATATGTATATATATATATACATATATACATTTATACATTTATATAATAGGTCAAATGATAAAGTTTAAACATAAATTGCCACATTTAATCCCTGATGAGAAAAATAATTATTTATCTCGTATTATAGTGTTAATTGTGAGAATTATTATATTAAATTTCATGAAATTCAAATATGAATTTTAATTTCTAAAATATATTGTATATTTGATATATTCCTATCATAGTATGAAGATTTCTGACAATTGCCATTTTACGACACACACACAAAAAAAAAAAAAAAAAAAAAAAAAAAAAAAAAGATGGCCAAACGCAACATCATAATCACATTCCTCATATTTTAAGACCCTCAAATAATTGAAACATTAGCAGGAAAAGTTATTCTAAATGGTAAATAATTTCTAAAGATAATAAGATATAAATTAATATAAACTTAAATAAAATACCATCGAGATTTAATTACCTTTGACATTAAATTAATATTGTTAATTTATTGACTCTGCAGGAAAAGAGAAGAAATTCTGAATCCACAGCAAAGATATAACACTTTATTAATGGGTCTACAAACAAAACTTTTTTCAATAAGGAAATGGTCCCCTACATAAATCTACCACAGTTTTTCATAAATATCTTCTTAAAGTTGTCGTGCCTTCTTAGTTTATTTCTGAAGTAAAACACGCACATATATATAACATTTCTGAATTGGTTTCGGTAAAAGAGTCTCGATTTTACCGTTCTTAGTTTATTTGATTTTATTTTAGCAGAAAAATTCATGTCCTAGAGGTATAATTCATATTAAGTCCGGAATAAAAGAAAATGTCGTTAAAAGTTAAGAGAGTTTCATCCCGTGTATCGAATTCGGAAGATGAATTGGTTGCCTAGGGGATTATAAGTAAAATGTTGCAGGACTGGAGTGAAAACGTAGCTAGTAGAGTGGAATGTTAAAATTGCATTTGACTGCCGTGTAATAAATTTACTCATTAGTTAAGTATATATTGAAAAAATATTGTCATTTATTAGGTTTATTTGCATTTCTGTCTTTGAAATCAAATGAGCACTCCTTTTTGAAAATCTGTAGGAATTTTTTTTTTTTTTACTTATGAGAAAATATTTCTAGATCTTCTAATGTAGCTTCAAATTATTCATACATTTTAAACGAAAGCCAATAAAAGTCGTGTTTAGTAACTTTTATTTAAGTTGAAGATGCTTAGTAAAACTTAAACGTTTTTAATTTTTAAAAAATCATTTGGAAATAAGAAAAACAAATTAAAATTTTTTGTGATGTCACAATATAAAATGAAACAATATACTAATAATAAATTTAAAATTCATTATGTAAGTATTTATACAAAAATTGTTTTATTTATTAGCTTTATATTGTGTTTCGGCTTTTGAAATCAAATGAACTCTCCTTTTTGAAAATCTGCAAGAAATAAATTTTTTACTTGTGGAAAAATATGTCAATATATTCTAATGTAGCTTCAAATTATTCATACATTTTGAACGAAAGCCAATAAAAGTGGTGTTTAGCAAATTATATTTAAGTTGAAGCAGATGCTTAGTAAAACTTAAATGTTTTTAATTTTTAAAAATTCATTTGGAAATAGGAAAAACAAATTAATTTTTTTGTGATGTCACAATATAAAATGTAACAATAAACTAATAGTAAATTTAAACTTCATTAAATATGTAGGTATATAAAAAATTGTTTCATTTATTAGCCTTATTTGTACTTCGACTTTTGAAATCAAATGAGCACTCCTTTTTGAAAATCTACAAGAATATATTTTGTTTGTGAGAAAATGTGTCTAGATATTTCAAAGTAGTTTCAAATTTTCTTACATTTTAAGCGAAAGCGATTAAAATCTTTGCTTCGTAGAGTGTTCTTAAATTGGAGTAGTTAATAATAAACACTAATCAGTTTAATTTTTTTAATTACATATTTAAAAAAAGGAGCAAAGGCCTTAATAGTAGACTGAAATATCCAAATTGTATTTAGCTTTCGTTTAATAAACTTACTAATTAGTTAAGTACATATATCGAAAAATATTTTCCTTTATTAGTCTTATTTGCGCTTCGACTTTTGAAACCAAATAAGCACTCTTTTTGAAAATATATTCGATATATATTTTTTACTTGTGAGAAAATGTGTCTAGGTATTTTGATATAGCTTCATATATTTCATGCACTTTAAATGAAAGCAAATAAAGGCTGTACTTTGCAAATTGTATTTAAGTTAAAGCATTTGCTTATGAAAACTAATCTAGTTTTAATTTTTAATAATATATTTAAAAATAGGAATAATAAAATAAAATAAAATAATAAAATAAAAATAAATTAATATTCGTTCTAAGGTCGCTATACAAAATAATTAATACTCTAATTGCTTGCTACAAAAACTTAAAGGTAAATTAATATTTATTACTCAATAAAATATATAGGTATTGTTTTAGGAGAGGGGTTTTTCATATCCTTGAGCATTTTCAATATTGGATATTTTCACAGAAATTTGTAATTTTTTAAAAATTAATTATCCATAATAATTATTTACATTTTTCGTCTTAAAAAGTAGCTACGAATCAGTTTTGCACAAAAAGAAAAATTAAAGTTTTTAATGACTGTTGCAATAATATGCATATTTTTAAATTACTCAGAGAATCTTGTTAAAATAAAGCTTAAACAAAATAATTGTGTGGTGATTAAATAATTTAATGGGTAACCAGCACATCGTCCCATCTGATTAATTTAATTTTTTTAAAAAATAATTCTTCATCTAAATTACTTGCATCATTTAGAATTTAACAATGGAATTTTTTCAAACATAGCTAATTATTAACAGTAAGTCATTCATTGTCGTAAACTGACTTTATGATTTCATAATTTATCCTGATGTTTCGAAAAGACATTGTTTTACTGAGATGAATTTAAATAAGTTTTGAATTGAATATTTCTTCTGAGCTGGTACATTAATGATATATTTAAAATCTGGTATTTTTTTCTAGCATAGCGAGATATATTTAACAAATTTGAATGTGATAAAAATGATATTTATTATATTAATTAAACTAAAATTTTTAATGTTTTTTTTTATAAGGTTGAAGAAAATGTTAAAAAAGAAACGCAAGTAAATGGGTGTATTTATATAATCAAAGTAATATTTTTAAATCTTTCTAAAATATAATTTTAAGTGCAAATATCAGTAAAACATATGCTACTTAATAATGTCTTAAGTATAGAAAATTTCTTAACTGGGAAATGAAATATAAGTCTACAATAGAAATGCTTATCTATTGTTAAGCATTGGTATCATATCCAAGTTTTTGAAAAGAACCAAACTGAAAGATTCTTAAATAAACATTTATATATAATCAAACAAAACTTTTGCTTAAACTTTTATTATTAGCTAGAGTATAGATAATTCATAATGCATTATATATTGAAGAGAATATGATCTGTACAATAATCAATTTGTTTATTTACAATATTTAATTTGTTTATTTATAATAATCACTTTATTTATTTACAATAATCAATTTGTTATTTTATAATAACCAATTTATATGAGACAATTTGTTTATTTACAATAATCAATATATTTATTTACAAAAATCTATTTGTCTATTTAAAATAATCAATTTATTTATTTACAACAGTCAATTTGTTTATTTACAATAATCCATTTGTTTATTTACAATAATCAATTTGTTTATTTACAGTAATCAATTTGTTTATTTAAAATAATCAATTTGTTTATTTACAATAATCAATCGAATATATTTCCTTGAATAAACATTTCTGATAGTTTAATTGCATTCTTACAAACATTTTAAATCCACATTGAAATGAGCTTTAAGAATTAATTTTTATACGTAACAGTGTACGTAACAGACATTTTATTTTTAATTCGGTCTTAATTGAAAATGTATTTTATTAAGATAATTTTTACATGCCTTCTCACCTGATCACTTAATATCTGACACTATACAAATTTAAGTTTAGACAGTACATCAAAATTTTATGGATATTAATATTGTAAAATGAGTTTCCTTTTTTCCCCTGGAAAAAATGAGCTTTTAATAAATTGATAATTAATACGAGTGTCCTAAGAAATTAGTTACAAATTATTTAAATTAATAAATTGTACATGGTATCTTACTCCGCACTTAATTAGTTTTTTACTTCTACTAACTTCACTAATTACCTTTTCAATGAAAAATGCAAACGATCCTCTTCTTACGATTTTCCCATAATTATCGTTACTTTGTATACACATCTATGTCTGTCAACTGCAACAAAAAAAAGTAACTTTTTCAAACGGATTTCTAATTAATGCTTATAATGTACTACTTTTATTTTTAAAGAAATTTTTGTAACTTCATCAACAGATTAAGCATTTTTCGTTAATTCATTCTGAGATGGTGATAAAAAATATTTAAATGGCGCCGATTTTGTTTGAGTTATTAAAATTTCATATATTAATTATCTACAAAAATGAAACATTTGAAAAAATGAATTTAGTTTGAAAATCATATTTATAATATTCCTAAAATCCTTTCCAAATTATAATTTAAGAATTACAACATCAACAAGATTCAAGAATCATAGTTATTTTGGCTTCAGGGAAGTTCTATTGTTGTTGCATTTATAAGCAGAGAAATAAAATCTTTAGAAATTTTGTTTGCTGAATTTTTAATTTTGTTTATTTTAAACCTGAAACCATTTCGATAGTTAATATTCAGTTAAGAAACAGTGGCAACACAAAAAATAGCGGAACTAATTTTATAACTCAAATAATCATTATAAAAATTGTTCCAATGAGTTGAGAACTTGCAATAACAAATGCCTTGTGAAATTAATGAACAATTCAATTATTTCCAGAAGTTTAAAAAATAAGGATTAGTTAAAAAAATTGTCCCACCCACAAATAATGAACCATATGTCTAAAAATATTAAAACATTTTCACAATGTTAAAATTTTACTCAAACAGTTAGAAAATACTGAATGTTAAGCATACGTAGCACAGATGCTACTAACCAGATTGGCCTACTACAGATTGGCCATAGTCGCTTCTACAGAAGTCGCTACTCTAATCGCTTCTATTTCTAAGCAACTAAATGTAATGCATTTTGAGAACCAGTTCATTTTAGTAACGAATAAAAATTTAACTTGAATGGTTCAGATAAGAAGCAAAAAAAGCAGTAGATGTAATTATAAACCTTATGTGGGACTTTTCAGTAGAAAGATGGAAACATTGCATTGAGTTATTTAAGTCCTTCTGGAGTGGGAAATCTTAAATTCATCGAACATATACTGTTTTAAATCCGGCATTCGATGGCTCATCAGTTTCTATAATCCAGTACCTATGGAGCATTTTTTTCGTATGCATTCGAATTGTTATTGACCTTGATCGCAAGGTCACGATACAACTCTGATTGTATTTCTGCCCAATTTTCCTTTCAGTAGAACGTAGAACTCATAAATCTGCTGGTTTCAAAATTTTGTGTAAAATTTGCAACTTTTTCTAAGGATGAGATCCCAATCACAAAAACAACGTGATACTTCTTTAAACACTGAAGCAGATCTGATACTTTTTAAAACAGTTAGGCAGGCTTGTGCGTATTTTTTCTTGCGAAAGAATAACTTGTCCCAAGTTGTTTTAACTATCATTGTGCAATATTAATTATTTTACTGTGTTTTTTTATCAACCCAGGAATAATCAATTAAATTAATGTTCAATGTATATATTTAATTTTGTAGTTGATAGAAGTTAGTAACTGCGTAAACACATTAAATATGTACATGTCTTAACGGTTTAAATTTTTATCAAAAATGATTTATATTTGATATCCGCGTTAAAAATATATTAACGTTCGTTAATCTGGTAAAATAGCATTAGCTATTTTACCAGGTTTTTATTATTGTCAGAGCCATGGTCCCGAACATGCTGAATTAAAAAGCGTCTACTGAAATAGTTCAAAAAAATTTCCCTCATCGACAAATAATTAACCATATATTTATAAATAGTCAATATTATATTATATAACATAATTGTATAGAAATCTCTTTATTTTATGTTTGATTCATTAAAATGTTATTGAAATTTAAGAAGTTCTATTTTTAAAAGCATTTTTATTAAATTTGCCTGAAAGTAGGCTATACAAATATCTAATAAAGGTTGATTAATTAATTAATGTAACGAGAAATAATAATTTTAAGGTAAAAAGATTATTTACCTAATTATTAAAAGATTAATTAAAAGATTATTTTCGTAATCTTTAATTAAGATTAAAATTATTTACCTAATTATTACAAGATTATTTTACTTAAGTTACTGTTTAGAGGCTTTAAATCCTGTGTTATGAATAATTTAAAAGTATTAAAACTTCTTCAAAATATTTTGATATTGATTGATAATTTTATCAAAACTCGAAATTATGTTAGTTTTGTATGCATTGAGTACTGTATATAAAACTTAATGAATCCATCACTTCAAATAAGATTTCCATATTTTTTTTTTAAGATTTAGATACTCGAAAATCTAAAATTTGATATCTGCATTATTTAAACGAAAAATGAAAAAATGTTCCTGGTCAGTGATATTAAAGGTATGCATCATGATAAACAATTCATAAAACTGGATCAACAAAATATTGAATTCCAAAGACAGGAAAGGAAAAAAGGAATTTTGCACTTTTAATAAAAGGTAAAATTAATTAATGTTTTTGGAAAACGTTAGAGATTGAACTCCAATAATAACCTCAATAACCCCCCTTTTAGAAGACTACAGTTTTGCTAAATCATTAATAGCAGTTTGGCTTTGAATTTTAAGCATAACTCATTCATAAATTGATTCAGTAAATGAAAAAGATATTTTGTTGGCATTACTTTATTTTTAAGTAATCATGTCACTAACCAAACACATTTTATCTCACAGATAAACGTCTTAAACTAAATGATTTTTATCAACTGTATGGAATTTTTATTTTTAAATCGACTTATAAAACTAATAAGAAATGTATATATATATGTATATTTGTAATTTACTTTTAATTAATATTTGTGTTAATCTTTACAAAATATTTGATTACTCACTGTAATTTTTTTTACATAAGCCATGATAGACCAATACCATTTTTGTTATATAATTTAATTTTAGATATTATATGCGACGAAGAACAAGTCAAAAAAGAAAAGTTATTCTTTTTTTGAAAATTTTTCGATTGTGAAATCTTACTCTAAGATATGGGAGGAATGACATGCTCTTTCTCATTCGTTCAGAAAGGAAAGTATTTGTAGGTGAATAGCAAGCCAAAATAATTCTGAATACAAATGTATTGTATATGATACTCCCTCCAGTTATTTAAAATGCTTATGAAAAGGTTTAATATAAATGAATGATCTGTAAGGATAATATGACAAGAAAATTCAATTTTTATTGATAAAATATATAATAAAATAAATCTTTTTTCTAAAAACTAAAATTTATATTCACATTACCGGAAAAAATATTGATACATGCTTGGATATAATTTTGAATAGAAAAAGAAAATCAGAAGTCAAAACTGTATTAGTACTTAACAAAATAAAAGAAAAAATCATTAAAAATTAATTAATCTCAAAATTTAACGATAGAAATTAGTTTCCATTTACTAAGTTCTTGGAAATATTATCCAAAGACTATTAAAACCTTTTTTTATTTATACAAATTACCCCCAACATTGAAAACAAAGAACTATCCATTCATTACAATATGCAATATTTTATTCTAAAAAACAAAATTACTTTATAAATATTGTAAGGTTAATCAATCTATGTGACTATCACATGAAATTTAAAAATCCTCTATGAAATCATGACATGCTAATACTAACTCTCCAAATTTGTAAAAAAAATTGTTAGGAATCTATGCACCCTGAGACAACCCCCCTTTTGTTCGTAATTTTTTTACTATTAAGATTCGACTATTAAACATAAGGAAATTATTTGTTACATATTTTTTTTTTCAAATTTGTTCCGTCACACCAATTTGATAGTCGATATAAAAAGAATAAGAATCTTGTCATATAAAAAAATAAATAAATTTTTTCATCAACATAAAAAAAATCATTCCTAAAGAGGTTAAAGCACATCTACTTAGAATAATATCTTTGAGAATGCTTAGTCTGAAAAGAAATTAATAATTTATTAATTTATTTACTATTAAGGTGCGGCTATTACACATGAGGAAATTATTTTTTATATTTTTATTTTTTCAAATTTGTTCCGTCACACCAATTTGCTAGTCGATATAAAAAAAAGTGTAGGAATATTGTAAAATGAAAAAAAAAAAAAAAGTTTTTTTCCTCAACTTAAAAAAAATTCGTTCCTAAAAAGGTTGAATAGAATACTATCTTTGAAGAATGCTTAACCTGAAAAGAAACTAATAATTTATTAATTTATTTACTATTAAGGTTAGGCTATTACACATAACATAACATTCCTATTTTTTCAAATTTGTTCTGTCACACCAATTTGTCAGTCAATATAGAAACAAGTAATATAAAAAAATTTTTTTAGAGTCAATTCCTACTTTTTTTTCACTATATTGCAGAAAAGTCCTTTACAAATAAAGTTGAAATTTTCCTCTTACATCTGGAGCTATCTATTATTAGATACATGCAACTTAAATCTAAAAAAACCTAAAATTAATTAATTAAACTTAATTAATGAATTAATATTTGAAAAAACTGTATTAACATTAAGTGTCATCCACTACAAGTTCAAAAAAATGTATTTGAATTTGAGTGGATGAATAAAAAGTATTTTATTAACAATTGAAAACTTGAACAAGATATATATAGGGAGAGTGTGAATTAATAGTAGGAATTGAAAAAAGAGTAGGAACATTGTCAAATAAAAAAATAAATACATTCTTTCATGAGCTCAAAAAATTCATTCCTAAAGAGGTTAAAGCACATCTACTTAGAATAATATCTTTGAAGAATGCTTAGCCTGAAAAGAAATATTTCATTTTCGCTGAGCAAAAAGCGGCCCAAAAAGATAAGAACCAAAGATGGCGCGCGTGCACGGTCAGAGGAATCTGCTTGCTTGTCAGGCTCTCAGGGAAGAGCATTAACAGGGCTTTTATCGAACATTTTTCTTCGATGGCTTGTCAGAGTGGGAGGAAATATATGACTCGGAAAAGTATCCGAGGACCGTACATTCCGAGCCGCAGGGAAGAGAAACAGCTTGTTCCAACTGTAGCGTGGAAAGAAAGATGGAAATTCGCCTAGGAAATATAGTAAGAGCATTTAGAAATTGCGAAGCACTTGCTTCTCCATATATTATTGAATGTGGCAGAAGAAATATTCGAAAAACAGGGAAAGAAAAGGGAAAATCTATCAATTACTTTATTTTTTATCACTTCCGTTATGGTAATACTACCTTATCAAAATTAATATCTCTCTTTTTCTGGTTTGATGAACTTCTGCGCATTAGTCCATCAATCCATCAATAACACTTGTTGGAAAAGTATCCGAGGAGGTGTCCCTCGGTACATTTCTAGCTTTCAGAGAAGAGAAACAGCTTGGAAACTTTCCTTTTCTCAAAACACTTTCCTTATGCTAATAGTATCTCATCAAAATTACCTTCTATCTTTTGTTGGTTTGATGAAATTCTGTACCATCCATCAGTTCTTACACTAGTACAATTAGTACAATTACAATTAGTCCATCAGTTCTTTAACTTGTTGGAAAAGTTTCCGCGGAGTGTCGCTCCCTACATTTCGAGCGTTCAGGCAAGAGAAACAGCTTGTACCAACTGTAGCGTGAAAGAAAGATGGAAATGCAACATTCACCTAGGAAATATAGTAAGAGCATTTAGAAATTGCGAAGCACATGCTTCTCCATATATTATTGAATGTGCGAGAAGAAATATTCGTGAAACATGGGAAGAGGAAAAGAAATCTATCAATTACTTTATTTTTTATCACTTTCGTTATACTAATAATATCTCATCAAAATTAACATTTATCTTTTTTTTTGGTTTGATGAACGTCTGTATATTAGTTCATCAATCCTTTACACTTGTTGGACAAGTATCCGAGGAGTGTCCCTCGGCCCATTTCTAGCGGTCAGGGAAGAGAAACAGCTTGTGCCAACTGTAGCGTGACAGAAAGATGGAAATGAAACATTCACCTAGGAGATATAGTAAGGGCACTTATTGCGAAGCATTCGCGTCTCTATATATTATCGATGAGTGAAAAAATATTCGTAAAACGTAGGAAGAGGAGGTTAATTTACTGATTATTTTAATCTGTCTTATCTTCCCTCATCGTGCTAAAAATTAGACAGTGTTGCATTCATATCAAAATTAACCTGCCTTTTTTTAAACAATGAGTTTTTATACTTTGGCCCATGAATCTTTTAAACATGTTGATCATTTTGTTGTAGGAACATTACTTTTTTACGCCTACGTTGTTGCCTAGGGCAGTGATAGTGGAGTAACGCCTTTCACAGAACTGTAACTCTAACTGACTAGTTGTACTGGAGAAAACATGAAAACTATTTGTTTTTTAAAGCAATGCACCCTTCTTCTCCTTCAATGCCACAACAGCTCCATGGTGGGCCAAGGTCATCTGCCTACTCCCAAATTCCGAAACAGATGTTGGTGTACCCTAACAACGGATAAATGATTAACTTACTGAAAGGAATATAATATTTAATGGTATTGTACCATTCTTTGAAAGTGAATGGTAATTTAAATCAACTAAACAAAATAATTGAGAGGTTTTCTTTTAGATTGCAAAAACATGGTGGAATAAAAACAAACATATCTAGAAAAATTCTAGATAAAACCTTAAATTAAATTTTTTATCTAATAAATGATGTTTTGAGATATTTGTGAAATATGTTTTTAGTAATATCGATAAATAAGTATCATATTGCACATTTCTTGTATTCTCAGTATTCTTACAAGTGCTGGTTGTTTCTAATAAGCAAAGGCAAATCTTTTTCAAAATCTTATTGGTCAAGATTTAAAGAGTCCTGGATTTTAAATAAGTTGGACAAATTTCATTTTAATTTTCATTTAAATTTAATTTTCATTCAATTTAATTTTAATTTCATTCAAATTTAATTTTTAATGTATTTACGGTTTGCAGCAACCATTGAAATTGATATTCTATTTAATCATCTATTAAAAAAGGAAAGTAATCGTTGTAAAACAGGTTTTTTTAATTGTTGGAAATAATTAATTTAAGTTAAAAAAATCACAAAAACGGCAATATGCCTTTGGTGAACTTCGAGTAAAAAATCACTATCGTTAAAAAAATCACTATTTTATAAATCAGTAGATTTGCATATTAGATTCTTTAAATTATACAATAAAATTGCATTTAATCGATGGGGTTTTCAAATAGTATAAATAACTTTGATAGAATATTACAGAAAATTACTTTTTCATAAAATAAAAGCAAATTAATTAATGAAAAAAAATTGATTCTAATTAATAAAAAAAACTGCATGAAATGAAAAGAATTAAAAAAATATTCGTAAAATATGCGTGATATTAATTATTGCAACATATTTTTGAGGTATATTACATGAGATTTTATAATTTTGCTTGCTTATCTCATAATTAAAAAACATAAATTCAGCAGTATACATAAAATTACAAAAACCAAAACAGGCATTATTAAAGCTTCTGGTGTATGTTGTTTTATAGGTAATCTGCTAAATAGAGTGTTGCCCCTTGTCACTTTAGGAGATAAGTTTGAAACCGGACAAGCGACGCCGAGTTAAAAATTTGTATGTTTATACCATGGATGGGCCCCGCATCCAAATACATAGTCCGGAAATCTATGCCCACATTCGTAGCTCGGAAATCCATGTTCATATTCATAGCTGGAAAATCTGTGCCCATATTTATAACTCGGAAATCTATGTTGTTATACAAAGCTTGAAAATTCATGCCCATAATCATAACTCAGAAATCTATGAACCTATACATAGCTCGAAAATTCATGCCCATATCCATAAGTCGGAAATCTATGTCGTTATACATAACGCGGAAATCCATGTCCATATCCATAGCTGGAAAATCCATGCCCATATACATAACTAAGAAATCTTTCCATTACGTTTGCAGAGATGGGAAAGAAATTGCGAACATCCATATGCCCTTCTTGAGGTGTTCATTTTTAAGTGTAGTGACAGAATATAGGGGCAGTGTAGCCCTCCTATCCCTTGATGAACCCGTGCAACGTTAGATCCACTTCACAAAAAGTTAAAAGTTTAATAGTCTAGCGACCAACAGACTGGCATATTGCATACAATATAGTATCCCCTATCCCATAACAATACATTAATATTTTGAACGTGAAATACATTCCCAAAGTTGAAAACAAATATAGGATTTACCCTTCCTTTTACGCCTCAATTCAACTTCAATGAAAAACATACCAGAAACGTAGATGCTTTTATTAAAAGCAACCAGCATTGAAGAGATTCGCTGGTCAAACTAAAAGCATAAAACCAAAAGTCACTTCCCAGCCCCTATCAATAATCGTAAAACCCCTCTTCGAAATTCCTTGTAAAAGAAATAAATGCGTTCGGCAGCAGCGGAATCATAATGGGACGTGTACTCGGGTAAGGAACTGACAGGAATGAGTCCAGTGATGATTATTTACACAAGCATCCTGCTACTGATACATCCGTGGATAACTTCAGGCTGTGAGGAAGAGGAGATAAGTCAATGTTGACTTTTTCGGGGTTTCGATATTAACAAACTTTCTCTGGATGTCAATTAGTATTCGAACGCTAAGTAATTTGAAACCTGCCACTCAAGTAAAAGTTCATTAAATTTAGATTTATGAATGACTCGAGTTGGATACGCATTCGCTCGATATGCTTCTTTTAGTGTTGAATATTTTAACAAATTTGTGATGGTTTTAAATAGACATTATTTATATGTGGATATTGTATTAATGTTCTTCATAATATTTATATTTATATAGCTATAAAGTTATATTTAAATTTATAAATAGCCTGATTCGAGTATATATTCATTTAATTTGATACCTGTAATACTAAATAAAAAATATCCGGCTTTTTTCTACTACAATGACAAGACTTTATTTTTGTATAAGTATTTATTCGTCAGAATAATATTTTTTTTACTAAGTGGTTATATTATATGCTTCCAAATTTCACAAAAATTACACTGTGAACTAATTTTCTGCTACTCAAGTAAAAGTTCATTAAATTTAGATTTATGAATGAGTCGAGTTGGATACGCATTCGTTCGATATGCTTCTTTTAGTGTTGAATATTTTAACAAATTTGTGACGGTTTTAAATAGACATTATTTATATGTGGATATTATAATAATGTTCTTCATAATATTCATATTTATGTTGCTATAAGGTTATATTTAAATTTATGAATAGCCTGATTTGAGTACATATTCATTTAATTTGCTCATGTAATATTAAATAAAAATCGCCGACTTTTTTTTTCTTTTTCTATTACAATGATTTTAAATAGATTTCATTTTTGTATAAGTATATATTCATCAGAATAATATTTGTTTTACTAAATGGTTATATTATATCCTTCCAAATTTCACAAAAAATACACTATGAGCTAATTTTCTGCCACTCAAGTAAAAGTTCATTAAATTTAGATTTATGAGTGACTCGAGTTGGATTCACATTCGTTCGATATACCTCCTTTAGCATTAAATTTTAACAAATTTTTTAAACAAATTTTTTTTTCATCTTGATGGTTTAGAATAGACATTATTTATATGGGGATTTTATAATAAGGTTCTTCATAATATTTATATTTATATTGCTATAACCTTATATTTAAATTTATAAATAGTCTGATTTGAGTATATATTCTTTTAATTTGCTCTCTGTAATATTAAATAAAAATCCCTGAGTTTTTTCGTTTTTTACTACAATGACTTTAAATAGGCTTTATTTTTGCACAAGTATTTATTTGTCAGAATAATATATTTTATTTTACTACTTGGTTATATTATATGACCCTGATGGCCAAGTGAATAGCGCTCAGTGATCACAGGCTTAGGATTCGAGTCTCGGCGATGCTATGAAAGTTTGTAGTGGTTCGGAATCCACTTCAAACTGTAGATCCCGGTCCAATATGACTATTGGGCGTAAGGCCGATAACCTTACCCGGTAAAAGGAAAATATCTCCTGTCACGAAATCTGTCAGTGTGCAGACGGCCTTGGCCCACCAAGAGGCGGTTGCGCCACTGATGATAATGGTTATAATATATGGGCCTGATGGCCGGGTGACTTGAGCTCGGTGCCACAGGTTTAGAGTTCAAGTCCCGGCGGTGCTATGTATGTTTGTAGTGGTTTGGAAACCACTTTAAACCGTAGGTACCGGTTCAATATGACTGTTAGGCGTAGGGCTGACAACCCTACCTTGTAAAAAGAAAATATCTCTTGTCTCGAAATCTGACAGTAGGCAGACGACCTTGGCCTACCATGAGACTGTTGCGCCATTGAAGAAGAAGAAGGTTATATTATATGCATCCTAATTTCACAAAAATTACACTATGAGCTAATTTTTCTATAATTATTCTAAACAGGTAGCTAAAATCTTTCTGAGATTATTGTTGAAATATAATTATTTCAAGAGATACAAGTTTTCTAACATGTAAGTAATTGCTAAGAATCTATTATCAGAAGTAAATATAAGCATTTCATTTTTTATCAAAATAATCAAAAGGTAATACTAATTTATTTTATTTATTTATTATTAACGATATTTATTAAAAAATTATAATAATATAATTTTTTATTTCATAGAATTTAAATTCTTCTTCTTTTTTTAAACTGATAAAGATTTTATTACATTTATTTTCTAATTACAAAATTTCACGAGAAGAGAATAATTCATTTATTAAATTTACACAAATTGTTTAATTAAAAATCAGAGCTCTTTAAAATCTCAGTTATGAGAAAATAATGTAAATAGCAAATCAAAAAATACGAATGCATTAAAAAATGCAGTTGGTTATAAATTTAATTAAAAAAGTATTAGAAATTCATTTTAATCTAAATTTATAAAGGAAAAAAGGACGTGTCCCATTTACTGCTTTAAATCTTTAATACTTTCTGAATTGTACGCTTTTTTAATAACTCTTTTATTTAAAAGATAGCATATTACTAACAAAAAATTAACACAATTTTATAAATGACACGCATGCCCTTATAATTTGCATAACAGTAAAGAGATTATACAAATTTAAGACTTATACCACGTAAATCCTGACTGCTATTTGTATCTATTATTTAAAAAAGTCATTCAAATTATAATTTACTTTTAAAGCTTATAAAATTAGATTTTAAAATGTAATACTCTAAAGCATCTAGTTCTTGAAAATTGAATATCTTTCGCTAATTAATTTTGGCATTTGGGTTATCGAAGACATTGAGTAGAAAAATAAACATGGATTTTGTATCAAACGCAAAGCAAGTTGAGCGGAGAGTCATAAAAGATGTATATAATAACGAAAACTTAATTAGTTGAGGCTGTTAAATATTCAGTGCTTAAGATTAAACATTATGAATAATGTTCTTTTGATAACTCAAATACTTGGTTTCGAAGAAAACCGAGTAAATATTTGATATTCGGTTCATGGTTGTCGATATTTTTCGGGCTGAATTATTTATCGAATATTCCTTATTTAATTTAATTAAGCTCAATTGTGTGGAACATCGCGAAAAAGGAATTACAATTTTTAATATTAAATATTTTTTTTTAAAAATGTAGAAATATCGCTGAAAGAAAATATGGAAAATTAAAATTCAGTTTTTAGTAATATTGTGAAGAAATTATTTATTTTCAAAATTAATTATTTTTCGTTGTTTCTAATGAAATTATTCAAATTTAGAAACGCTGAAATATTTTAAATGCCATTGGTCTTTTTTATTATTATAAGGTTTTTGTTGAGTTTGATTGAAAATCTTGTTTAATAAATTGCACATGCATTTCCATAACAGCGTTTTATTGTAAACTATGAAGAAATTTATCTCAAAACGTTAATAAATTATGGGTTTTAATTAAAAGAGCAGAAAAGTCACATAAATTATTCAAGTTACTGTATCAAACTGTTATGATTTTCGCTTAAATTAATTTTGAAAATAAAATTAAAGTGTTCTCCAAAAAAATATTTAATTTAAAAAATGTAAATATGTAAAATGTAAAATATTTTAATTTTTACCCTGTACATGTGCTATGCATGTACAACAATGGTATCCAGTATAGTTATTAATGACAAAAGTTTATGTTTTATATATACATTTGTTTATATTCCCTATCCACTTGACAGAAAGCCTAAACACAAACATCTTATACGAAATCAAATAACTTATCTAAATTATTAGGTTAGTTAGAAAGTTTTGTCGTTTTTCTGCTGCTCAATTTGAAATGTTCTTTATTTCGTTGTTCTTTGTGCAATTTAGACAATTTTGGTATTAATCAAAAGATATTTCCATGTTTTTATATTTTTTATTAATTTTTTTTTATTTATTATAAGGGGCCTGATGGCCGAATGGCCAGCGTTCTGGCGTTCGGTACCACTGGTATCGGGTTCAAATCCCGACTTTGCCCATGGGTGTTGTAGTGGTTCGGAATCCACTTTAAGCCGTAGGTCCCGGTCTTAATAGGAACGTAGAGCGCTGCGGGGGCATTGTTACTCCGCGTCCGTGGCTTACCATCAAGTTACACGCGCCTCCTGGGTAGTGCAAAGTGAGTAACAGCGGTGAAACCCTTATGGCGAAAGATCGCGGTCTATTTGCCAGCTGCATTAGAAGAAAAAAAATATTTTTTATTATATGTATTTTTTAATCATTAAATTTTGAGAAATATGGATATATGATGGATCAAGAAACACTTCATTTTAGGCACTCTATGGTTTATGGGCTCCAACTTGGTCATAATGGGCCGGGAGCTCATAGAAATTAGTGTCTCTTCTTTGGACCATCTAAAATTAAACTCTGTGTGATCCAAAGACAATTTGAAAAATTAAGGTTCCTCGATGTGAAACTTCAAAATGAACCTCTCACAGGAAGATCAAAGGAGCTTGATGACGATGTTCTGAAGTCTTTAGTGGGTAATCAGCCACTATTGACTACGAGAGGGATCGGGAGCTTTGCTTACAAATGGTGTCGTTAGATCCCCCGTGAATTAAACGAAAAAAATTTGGTAGATCGAATTTCTGTTGCTTGTTCGACAACAATATAAGTGCTTGGATCGCCTGATTACTGGTAAAGAAAACTGGATAGTGTATGACAGTGTAAAGAGCCAAGATAATGCCAGGTAGTTCACCTCTTTCCCTTGAGAAGGCGAATTTACACCAAAAAAAAGCTAATGCCTTGCAATCAGTGGAATTGTCGAGGTCCTATACACTGAGAACTGTTGCAATTAGCTCAAACTGTAGAAAGGAACTAGGAGACCATACCGTGATCATCTAACCAACTAGATACAAAAATACGGGCACTTCGAAGGTGACGGGACGAAGGTGAAGCTGCAGGCTGTTGGCTATGAAGTTTTATCACATCTTCCATATTCAGCTGAACTGGAACCATCTGACTACCACTTGTTCCTATCAAAGCAAACTTTTCTTTAAAGGAAAAAAAAAAATCGAAATTTTAGGATTTTCAGAGAGCAGTGATAGATGATATATGATATTTGATATTTGATACATCCGGCAGGAATAACCTTGTTGACAAACGGAGGAAGGTCATAGAGAAGAGTGGTAAATATTTCATTAATTACTCTCACTTATGAGCATAAATATAATCCTGAAATAAAAAACGATATAACCTTTTTTACCAACCTAATACTATTGCTAAAAGTAACACGATTTTCTTTTAAATTTTGAATTTAATTTAAGTTTAGAAAAATTGAAAGATGCAATGTTTAAAACAAAATATATTTTGGTAAAGAATATAAAATTATAGTAATTGTAACAGTTATATATATATGTGTGTGTGTGTGTAATTTAAAATTAGTTTTACCCAAAATTTGCGAACATAACAAGTACAATGTACATTAAAATATCCTTAAAAAAATTCTAATAATTTCAATTTACATCATCAGTATGTACATTGAAATAAATAATGTAATCAAATGTTGAAAATAAATAATATCTTACTTTAAAAATGTATTTTGTGTGTGTGCTTTAACTTTGCAGTTAAAAAACAACCGAGAGAGAAAACGAAATTCCTGCTGGATGAGGAAAACGAAAAACACAATTTTTAAGGCATCTCTGAAACTAATGCAATCGAGATTCACTACAAGTACTGAGCGTATGAAAGATAGCGAGCGCAGTCGGTAGTAATTTAATTTCAGAAGTGTTGAAATCTCACCCACGCTCTCTCCGAAGTGATTCCAGCATTCTGAAATTCAGTTTCGATCATTAATTACGGGAAGAGCCCGAGTATCTTTTATCTGAACAGTTTGAAGAAGAAAAAGTAATGGATCCATTTTTTTCCTTCTAGATTCTAGAAATCGATTCCTGTAACGTTGAAGCTGGTATTCGCATGTGAGAAAAATAGATCTGAGACTGAAAACCTTTCAGTTCAGTTGAATTTTTTTCCGAAAGAAAACTGGGTTTTCAGTGATAGATCCGGTGATAATTGCCCACATTTATTTCTCGTTAAACTCTAGTTCGAAGGGTAATAGAGATACATTTAATAGAGATACATTTTTTAAAGTATAAATGAATAAGCATTGATGTACAGAATACAGAAACATTAAACATGTTTCTGTATTTGTGTTTGTATTATTTTGAGGTTTCAAAGGCACATTTTTCAACCTCCCATGGGGCATTAAATAAAAAAATAACGATTTACTACCATAATCACCGCGTACATTGAGAAATTTGCCATATTATTGGACGAGTATTCCAATATCCTGCTCATAATAGGTTGCTGCCAGCGTATTGGGACAGATCTCCAAAGTTCTTCGTTGGTGTGGAAACGTTATGCTACCAGATCTCCTTTTCACTCTAGATGTGGTAAATATTCAGTGCCAGATCTGGACTATTTGTCTGGGGATCTAACACCTCCCAGTGAAATAGAACAAGAAACTGTTCGTTTAACACGGCAGTATGCAGCCATCCGTTGCCATGGATAAAAACAATCCCAGCCATAAATGCAGCTATTCCACTGACGATTTTCTGCCGATCTATTCTCTTCTGCCTGTACGAAACGATTGTCACTGTACAATTCGCATTTGGCGGGAGAATTAATCTTGGCCATGTTAATGGGTCTCCAGCTCAACTCTAATTAATGTTTTGGCTCGTCAGTGACAGATGTTACGGTGAGGATGTTGCACAGTAGCGCTGTGAGCTGATCCGCCTTGTGTAGTTGTCCTTTAGCACTGCTATCAGAGGTTGAAAAAAAAATCTTACCCTCATGTATATTGGTGGAAATACCATTTTCAATTCCTGAATGCGATGAATTGGGATTAATGTTTGCTTTTTGGTAGATCTTTCCTGGCCGATTGCCTTGCATTTGTGTCGTATGGGAGACAATTAAGTAAATTCCCAATAGGCAACAAAACTGTTGATCTAAGAAACTCATGTATGCTGTCACTCTTATAAGTCATTGCTGCAGTGCACATTGGAACAGATTATATCATGCGTTCTTCCTACACAATAGTTGCGTACCTTACCATTGTGTTACGTGTTGAAAAAATGAATAATGATATTAATGTTAAATAATTTAAAGGTAGGATCAGCTTAAGAAATATAACTATTCAACAATAACTGCTCTTTTCTTCTATTAGGTATTAAGAATATTTGATCAAATCATATCTGTATGTACGTGCTACAATGTTAGTAATATTTCGCACAAAAAGTTACAATTCACGGAATACTTAATTATACTTCTTTATCTGTAAGTTTCGGAGGATTTAAAAAACTTATATAATTGAGCTAATTGAAATAGATTTAATGGACAAAGGGATTATAAAAATATTTAGAATTTAGTTAGAATTTAGTGAAAAAGTTTTAAAATAAATTATGGAAATTAATTGATGACTAAAATTAATATTATTAAACAAAATCACAATCATTTTTATTTACGATGTGAATAATCCTACACACATGTAATATGACGCTTAGATTCTCCAAGCGTAAGGTTTCCAAAATAAATAATTGTATTTTATGGTAATTAACTACACATAATTTATATATTTATAACTTTTTTAAATTTTAAATATAGCAAAAACCGTATATTATTTAACAAAATAAATTAATATTTATATTATCCAATTGCTTTAATTATTAATTAACTAAATATTTTTTTAAAGTCTGCGATATGAAAATGATGGATCATGAAGTTTTAAAAGGTATTTAATATTTTTTTCTAGATTACATTTAAGAAACATTTAAAATGTCCATGAAAATACAAAAATTTGGTAAAAATTCTATTTAATATTATTTATCCTTTTTCATAGATGATGCATTTTTATTAAACAGTTGTAAGAATATGTCTAAGCCACCATTCCGCTTCTTATGTGCAACTATATCGTTAATCATTATCTAATATATTATATTAGAGCGACGAAATGAGAATAAAAAATAATATTCATATAATTTTGCATTGAAAAATATAATATTTGTATTGCTATTAAAATTTATAGAAATAAAACTAACGTGGCTACAAAAAAGCTCATTCAAATGAATTCCAGAAGCCTTTCATACTAATTTTGTACCATTTTGAACATTCTTAAAATTTATTTGGTTCAATGACAAAAGGAATTCATTCGCAGCTCTTTATAACTATTTCTGTACTATAATACTTTTGTAAATTTTAATTTTCGATATCAGTTATCTATATATATATATATATTTATAGTATATCAAATGATTAATAAAAAATAAAATAAAATGATTTGTTTCATAAAACTTTCTTTATATCAATGATTATTTATGTTTTAATTTTCCTTAAATTCCACTTAAATGTTTAAAAAATTACTATTAAAATTTTTGTATTGCTATTAAAATTTATAGAAATAAAACTAATGTGGCTACAAAAATGCTCATTCAAATGATTTCCTGGAGCATTTCATACTAATTTTGTATCATTTTGAACATTTTTAAAATTCATTTGTTTCAACAACACAAAGAATTCATTCGCAGTTCTTTATAACAATTTCTATAGCATAATACTTTTGTAAATTCTTGTTTCCGATTTCAGTTATATATATATATATAAAGTATATCAAATAATTAATAAAAAATAAAATAAAATGATTCATGTCATAAAAGTTTGTTTGTATCAAAAATTATTTGTGGTTTAATTCCTTAAATTCCATTTAAATGCTTAAAAAAGAACGTATAAACTACTGACAAAAAGGCATATTGGCAAAGAAACAGTATATATCAAACCAACCAAACAGACAATAAAAGACGACATTTTTGTTTTCTTTCCACTGATTTTTCAGCTCCCTCCTCTCTCTTAACTCACTTTGGGCTTTTGAAGAAATGAAATTGTTTTCCAATGAGCTTTAGATCTAAAAGCACCCTCTAATCAATAGCTTTATTCTAGTATACATTCTGATGGTGACAGAAGCCTTTTCAGCTCGATTCTCCCAATATTATTGTTGCGGTACCAAGGAATGCAATTCATGCTTTTGTACAACGAAATGAAGGTTTGAAATTCTTTTTATCTACTAAAGAGTTAATTGAAAAAATGTCAATTCTGTCGTCACCCAAATGAGAGGGTGAATGATAAGTATGTAGGCAATAAAAGCTCGCAGGCCTTATTTCAATTCCATTGGGAATAAACAGAGGGTAGCTCGCATTCTCTTACTCTGGAACGCAATTACTTCTTTGGCTGTTTACTTTCGGAAGAGTTGTTTCGTGTAGATGGGGCATTTTTCTAAAGATCTATGTTCTGGAAGCGAGGCTGGGAGTTCATTTTTGTACATATGTGCTGCTTACAAAGAGAAAGAATTCGTTCGACGTTTTAACGTAATAAGATATTCTCGATGCATTCAGGGGGCTGTAGATTAACTTTCTTTAAAATGTATGTAGATCTATTTTGAATTGGAAGACAACTGAATTCCTTCTCTTCAATGAATTATTGTTGACATAAATCTCAGAAATCCAATAACAGTTTACACACTCCTATAACATAACATAATAATTTACAAATACATTTAACATAACATAATAATTAATAAACTCCTTTAATATAACATAAATAATTACAACTCATTTACTATAATATAATAATTTACAAACACATTTAACATTACATAATAATTGACTAATTCATTTAACATAACATATTAATTTACAAACTCATTTAGCATAACATAATAATTTACAAACACATTTAACATAACATAATAATTAATAAATTCATTTAACATGACATAAATAATTTACAAACTCATTCACTATAACATAATAATTTACAAACACATCTAACATAACATAATGATTGACGAATTCATTTAACATAACATAAATAATTTACAAAAACATTTAACAAAGCATAATAATTTAGAACACATTTAACATAACATAATAATTAATAAACTCCTTTAATATAACATAAATAATTACAACTCATTTACTATAATATAATAATTTACAAACACATTTAACATTACATAATAATTGACTAATTCATTTAACATAACATATTAATTTACAAACTCATTTAGCATAACATAATAATTTACAAACACATTTAACATAACATAATAATTAATAAATTCATTTAACATAACATAAATAATTTACAAACTCATTTAATATAACATAATAATTAACAAATTCATTTAACATAGCATGAATAATTTACAAACTCATTTAACATAACATAATAATTAACAAACACATTTAACGTAACATAATAATTAACAAACTCATTTAACATAACATAATAATTAACAAACCCATTTAACATAACATAATAATTTACAAACTCATTTAACATAAGATAATAATTAACAAACTCATTTAATGTAACATAAATAATTTACAAACTCATTTAATACTAAATTCATTTAACTATGCTAATTTTTATGAGGCTAAAAATTATTGCTGTGATTACTTAAAAAAATGTACTCAAATTTCCCTTTTTAAAGCCATAACAAATTAAAGAACTATAATTATGTAATATCATCAAAAACAATAACGATTAGAATTCAAATTTATATCATATAATACACCATATTAGATCTATTTTGGCATTCATAGTGAAACTAACCTTATCTTAAAATTAGATAAACAACACTTAAATATAAAAATAAACAATTAGACAACTTTACTTTGACTAAGAAATACAATAAAATGATATTCTAGACACTCTGTTTTCTTTCCATAACAATTTAACTAAAACAAATTTAATTATTTTAGCTGTAGTAATTGGAATTTAAATAATTTTTTATATAGACCTTTGGTATCAACATGATATTTAAATATATAAATAATTGCTAAAGCATTTGTTTCAATTTAAGAGGGCGATATTTTATTTTAGAAACTTTATATACAAAGGGGCTTATCACGAGGAACTTAAAAATTTCACTACATTTGGCTGGCGTAGTGGAAGATAAAGAAGAATGGGACAATCTCTTTTCTTGCAGATACCCAGAAAAACAACACTTAGATATAAAAACAATTCCTACTTTTTTTTATTATATTGCAGAAAAGTCCTTTGCAAATAAAGTTGAAATTTTCCTCTTAGATCTGGTGCCATCTATTATTAGATACATGCAACTTAAATCTAAAAAAAAAAAAAAAAAAAAAACTAAAATTAATTAATTAAATTTAATTACTGAATTAATATTTGAAAAAACTGTATTAACATCAAGTGTCATCCACTAAAAGTTTAAAAAAAATGTATTTGAACATGAGTGGATGAATAAAAAGTATTTTATTAACGATTGAAAATTTGAACAAGATATATATAGGAAGAGTGGGAACTAATAGAAGGAATTGAAATAAACAATTAGTCAATTTTACTTCAACTAAAAATATTATTAAATGATATCGTAGACATCCTGTTATCAATAAAAATTTAAATAAAACAAAATTAAATATTTTAGCTATAGTAATTGAATTTTCAAACATAAAATAAATATTCATAAATCATTTTTTATATAAACCTTTGGTATTATCATGATACTTAAATATTTGAAGCATTTGTTTCAATTTAAGTGGGCGATATTTTATTTTTGAAACTTTATATACAAAGGGGTTTATCACGAGGAACTTAAAAACTTCACTACATTTGTCTGGCGTAGCGGAAGATAAAGAAGAATGGGACAATCTCTTTTCTTGCAGATACCCAGAGACTGAACATGGCAAGTGAAACAAATATTCACTCGAGTCCCTGAAGTCGTTCATTAAAATGGAAGAGTTCGGTTGTGGTGGAGATTGCAGAGTGCAGTCGAGTAGGCAGGTCACGTTTCGGATGAAACTTAAAAGTATTTTTTCTTTCTTTTTATGTCGAAAAAGAAGTAGATACGACTTTTCATAACTCATTTTACCTTAAAGAAAGTGAATTCATGTTGCTTTACGAAATTGGATGATTCAGTCCGTTAGGTTTCATCATTCTCTATTTATTCGATTAAATATTTAATGCAGCTTAAATTTAAATATTAAGTTAAAAAATAAACTATGAATTATGTATTTTAAAGACATATATATATTTGTATGTAGCTACTTTGAATGGAATAGTTTTAAAAATAATTTTTCAAAATAATTTTTTCAATTATTAATAATTATTTAATAATTATGAAGATAATTGTTTCGTCAGCTAGTAATATCAATAGCTTTTCCATTTTTAACAATAAAATGTTTTCGTATATTATTAATATGTTGTTTGGCTTAGAATAATTTTATATTAATATATGCAAAAATAATCCTTTAAACCATATAAAATGTCCTATTTGGTAAAAAAATTTCTGTTTCTACAAAAATGGTCTGATTTAAATTAAAGAATTTAAATTTATCTGAAATATGCACTATTTATTCACTTAATTTTCATTATTATTTACGACCGAAAAGTTGCTTAATATGAAACGAAACGTAATAATTGATAGCTTTTATTTTCAGTAATTTCGTGAATCATTTTAAAAACTATAAAATAATAGTTACTGTGAAATCAGGATATATCACAAAATGATTATGATATAGTAATCCCTTTTTATAATAAACTAGTTAATTGACAAGTTTTAAATGTAGTTTATTTAAATTTTCAAGCTTATGTATTTGATCAATAATTTTGATAAAGTTCTTTTAGAAGAAAGCAATTGAAAAATTTCTTTATTTCAAATTGATGTAAAGTTTTATTCATTCATTAATTGAACTAGAAATCACACGTACTACATATGGATGTAGCTTCTATTAAACTATCCGAAGGGATATATATTAAAGTTGTATTAGAATTTGATTTACTTGATAATATTTAATTGCATATGCTGGATATTTACTTGGATCTACTCTAATAAATGCCACAAAGTATCAATACAGTTAAAATTACTTGAAGAAAATGGTAAGCGATAAAATGAAAATTAAAATATATTTAAAGAAGCATCTTTATTTAGCATTTAAAATCCCAGCTCTAATTCATAAACTGAACAAAATAAAGAAAAGAAAATATAATGTTTATTTAATTGACCTCTCATTACAACCAATTTGATGCATTTGAATTCACTAATGTTATTACAAATTATAAAATACTAATTTTAATGAAAATTTATTAAGAGAGACAAAAATATTTTTAAAGGGGTAAATAAATACAAATTTCCATTATTTATAAATAATATTTATGTCTGTTTATCATAAATAACGGTAATTTTATCCATTATAACAAATATTGGTTTTCAATTATATTAAGATATTTTTTATTCAGGATTAATTAACCATGAAAGGATAAATGTCAGCTAATGTTAATCTACAGTAATTATTTAAATGAGCCATAACTTGTAGATTTTGGAAAAGCTCCAATATCTTGAATAAATAGACAATGTTTTTTACATACACTGACTCAGTGATGCACAGATTTATGATGTCTGCGGGTCACAGAAGTAATAAACTTAAAAGTTATATCTTTTATATTTATTTCATTTATACAAACATTATAATGAAAAATAAATAATATAATTTAATAATAATAAACTAAATTAATTTTGAGACGTGATATTACACTGAATAAATAAGTATTTTAGTATTATGTTGGATTTTTGTAGTAACTAAGCACACATGAGAATAATCAAATGGCTTTTATTTGTCAAGATTTTATTATTCATGATTGAAATTGTTTGTTCTGAAATTGAATTGTCTGTTCTCCTGATATCCAATTAAGCTAATGCATTGCCTAGAAACAACAATAACTATTTTGTTAAGCACTTTAAAATAAAAAAAAATTTCTTTGATAATCCCATAAAATACGAAATGAATTCTTGTAATAAACATTTACCCTTGGAAAATGACAATAGCTAATGGATAATTTATCAAATGAATGATTTAATGTGGATAATGATTGATAATCCTGTGAGAGGGCAATTAAAAAAATGTTGATAGGGATTCTGAATACAGGCAAGAGTGTAATTGTATTAAAATCCTAAATATTTATATTATAATCCTAAACATTATTTAATATTTCATAGTATCTACAACACAAGTGGTCAACCTGTTTTAGATCGAATTTATCAGTGAAAGACCATTCACTATCAGCTTTTACATGATCTACTAATCAGATACCCAAATTCATGTTATTATGAATTGATGAAAAGTTATAATGCAGTTTAACTGGAAATAAAACTTGCGATATTTATTAAGTAAAGCACATTTTTAAAGAAGGACATTGTTGTATATTTTGAATCTGATATCTTATTAACGATTTTTTTTACTGCGAAGAAAGGTAGTTTTCTCAATTAGTACATCAAATTATTAAATCCTGTAAACTTGCAGCGATTTTAATGCAAGTGTATAAAAAATATTTGCGCTTATTTCATGAATATTTATTTGCTGCAATATTTCATAGAAAATTAGAGATGAGTAACGAATATCCCGAATAACTTGACAGGTGGTTGAATTTACTATATAGTATTGGTAAACATAATTGATTTTAAATTTACTAAACTTCAAGAAACTCGTATATCATTTTACTATATAGTATTGGCAAACATAATTGATTTTAGGTTTACTAAACTTCAAGAAACTCGTATATCATTTTACCATGCATATTTCTGTAAATGAAATTCAGTATTGTTATTTACGAAAATGTATAGCAAATGATGAACTTTGAAGACTAGTTGGATGATTAATTTTGTAATTGGACGGATTTTAATATATTGAGCTCATCCGTAGTTATTCTAAGTTAATATAGAAGCACAAAAAACAAAAATAAACTATGTTTATTTAAATCTTACAAACAAACAAATGCTTATTTTTCAGAATAATTTTATTTAAAATTATTCTTATAATTGTTTTGCAAATAAATAAATATAAATGAATAATTGAAAAAAAACTAATGTAATAAACATCATTGAAAAATTTTACGAAAAAATTTACATTTATTTTTATTTAATCTTATTATTCTTTGAAAAAGTCTTATCTTCTATATTTATAAAAGACTTCTTTATCAACTTCTTTATTTATAAAAGTTTTTAATCTTATTCGTATATGAAAATTATTCATTGATCATTTCAAAATCTACTTATTTTTAAAGCACTTTAATAAATGAAGTAATAATGAATAATGAATAATAATGAATAAATAATATGATTATCTTAAAATAAAATATTTTTTAGTGTTTGAATTTCTATTTAAATTTGATAATATTTTAATGTATAATACATAATATATAATTTTATTTGTTTAAAATTTAAATTTATTTACAATCATTTCATTTATTTTTTAACTATCTTGATTACTATCAACTGAAAAAAAAACTTTTGTAAAAGGTAAACAGAAAAGACCGTCAACGCCATTCGTCGCTTTCATCTCACTGGCTGAGTGTTTTTTGCCCATAAAATTACGGATATTGTTTTCGAGATATTCATTAATTAACGGTTATTTTTTTAAAATTTGTTTCCTGAGCTAACAATTATATAATTAAACAAGTAATATAAAAACAAATTTTTTAAAGTCAATTCCTTCTTTTTTGCACTATATTGCAGAAAGTTCTTTATAAATAATTTTAATTCCTTTTTTTAAGTTTAACTGGCGCCATCTATTTGTAGATATATGCAACTTAAATCTAAGGAAAACCTAAAATTAATTAATTAAATTTAATTACTGAATTAACATTTGAAAAAAATGTATTAACATCAAGTGTCATCCACTACAAGTTCAAAAAAAAATGTATTTGAACTTGAGTGGATGAATAAAATGTATTTTATTAACGATTTAAAATTTGAGCAAGATATATATAGAGAGAGTGTGAGCTAATAGAAGGAATTTAATAAAGTAAAAATGTTATAAAAGCAAAGAAATTTTTATTTGAAAATGAAACTTTTCAAGAAAAGAAAGTCCTTTGGAATTTTATAGTTTTTTATTTCTTAAGATTGCTGTTATGCATTTTGTTCTTTAAATTTTAAATTTTATTGGTAATAACCTGTATATTGGCCCAGACATTTATAGATTTTTTTAACCGACTTATAAAATGGAGTCTAATTATCATTAAAATAACTTCTGAATGTCAATTCCGCCCAAGAGGAAATGTTGATACACAGAAGGAATTTTTTTAATTGTAGAGGTCAACGAATTAGTTGATTTTAAAGTTTGAATACTTTTTGCCTGAGACAACGAAAGCTGGTAAGCAAATCAAGAGGGTACAGGCAAGAGGTGTGAAAAAACTTTGCAAGATTCAAAACCGTGATTACCTTTATTTACATATAAATACTTAAATTATATCTTAATTTTTGACCAAAATATCAGATTTTTTATTTATTACTTTTTATAAGCGTGCATTTTAAACTTTTTATATATGTTTAAGTTTTTAGTCTGTCAGAAGTGATCAAGGACATGAAAAACCCAGCTCCCCAAACAAAATCCATATATCTTATGGGCTATATTGTATATATCATTTAAAAAGTGAAAAATAGTTGGTTGCATATAATTTTCTGAGGAATTCACAATTATAATGATTAAAAAATTAGGTAGAATTTGTTTTCTTCTTTTGTGAATAAATTGTGCAATTATTATTTTTCATAATTGCACTGACGACCTTTCCTCCTGTCTTTTAGATTTCAAATCCATCCATTATCTTACAATATGGAAAACGTTAAAAAAAACAAATATAAAATGTAGTTTGTGAGTGAATGACTTATTTATAATTTTTTTCTTTTTAAGCGCAGCAATACATATTTTACTTATTTATGATAGCCTATTAATTATTTACTAATGTTGCCCGAGATATACACTTAAATTGAATATTTTTAATGTATATAAGATAATGTATGCAACTTGCATATATTATTCCGATAGTTGTCAGCCAATTTGCATTTGAGCTATTCTTAGAAAAAGATCATTCTTTACCATCCTTCTGTTCTTGTCCTCTTTGATCTTTTTCATCATTAAATTTAATAAAAACTTTGAATGTTTATTCATTTCAATTTATTTTTGCAATATATAAACTGAAGAGCTTTTAAACTCAATGTTATAACAATAAGAATGTTATCGGATCATACAAAACAATGAATGCAAAATAATGCATAATAACTAACTAGAACAAGGGTTCTCAAAGGGTGCGCCCTAAAAGATTTCCTGGTGAGCTCTGTGGTATTCCAGAGAAATATGTGTTCACATAAAAAAGTAAATATAGTTACTCTTTTTCTTGTCATTTTCCAATTCAAAGAAATTTTTTATTTTAAACGACTAGCTTTTCTGATTTCTTTTTTTTTCTTTTATTCACATAAAAAGTGCCAAATAGCAGTAATGCATTTGCACTACTCTTAGAAAAGATCCTTTTTTGCCATCATTATATCTTGTTCTCATTGATCTTTATCATTAATTATAAAAACATAAAATGCTTAATATTGAGCTTAACTGCTATAACATGTTTCTGAGAAAATTGTATGCAGTGTGCGTACAATTATTTGTTGGATTTTAATTGCGCTCTGACTTCAAAAAGTTTGAGAACCATCGAACTAGAATCGTGCAAAACAAATAACTTAATTTCTTTTCTTACTATAAAAATAACCAAACATTTTAATATTTCATCAATAATCACTGAAAAAAAAAACAATTATTATTAACAATATTTTTGTCTTATTATTACGACAAAATATTTTAAAATTATTTGGAAATTTTTCGGCTTTACTTGTGAATTTTTTTTACCATGTGGAAAATGAAAACCTGCCATCACCTTAATAAATCGTTCTGAAAGGAATCATGTTTTTTTATTGTTCTAAAATGGAAAATTGAAAATAATTTATGAATTAGACTCTCATTATTTGCATATTTGAAGTTCATAATAATCAAACTCTGCTTTTATCAAAGAGTTCTTCTATATTATTTTTTGTTAATTTATCATACACTTGAAATGTTTTACTTTCTATAGATAGAAAATTTGTAGTGCTCCCTTTTAATATATATTTGAGCCCCACTTTAGAGTCTCACCCCATGGTTTGAAAACCACTGGATTAGGCAATCAAGATAAGAGATTGAACGGTTGTGTTAACAGTATTTTAAGCCCTCTTGTCTATGGAATTTTAAAGAGATCCTTTCCTATTTTAAAACTAGATTTTGTAAACTTTATTTATTTATACTCTATTCATTTATCATTATAACGCCAAGCAATTTATATTCCAAATAAATGCATAGTATACTTATTGAATAAAGTTATTATAAAGTAGTATTATGTTAACAATTTTTTTTTCAGAATGGTATTTTAAAGTAGAAGGGGTTTATAGTGAGAGCTCAAAGTGCTCATTGAGCAAGAAGGCACTTATAGACAACGGTGGATTAAAAATAAAATTATTATTTTTAAATCATTATTATTTTAATAATAATTATTATCATTTTAATTAGAAAATTTAAAAATGAAAATACATATTTTCAAATGTATTTCTATTTTTTAATTTTGTAATAATTCAAAAATAAGGTGCAATTGTTTTATATCATGTTAATAAAAAACTAGTTAAAATAGCTAACTAATTACGCTAGCTATAGCTAGCTAATAGATAACTAATTACGTTAAATATTTATTAAAATTTAGTGATATTCTGATACAAAATTTAAATAAATATACATGTATATATTAATAATATTAATAAACATTTGAATTCCAAACGAGATTCTTAAAGTCGGAGTAGAATACCTAAGATTGTATTTAATGCCTTTAATTTTTATACTTATAATTTTATGTAATTTATTTATATAGTTATATTATATACATAATTATTAGTTATATTTTTAGTTTTTATTTTATATATTTTTTAGTTATTTATTTCATAGTTTTATAGTTACATATTTTATAGTTTTTTTTATATGCATAAAATTTTTTTATTTTTTTTGTAAAAGAAATCATATCAAAATGTAAATATAAATAAAGTAAAGTTTGCATAATAATATACCAGAAATAATTCAATGTCGTAATATTTATCAATAAAATCCTAGAAATAATGAACACGTTATTAATGAAAAATTAAGCATTCAAATCTTGATACTAATGCTTTGATAAAATTCTACTCTTAAAATGTGGTAAATTTGTGGTAGAGTTTTCCACTTAAATACTCCTTGTACGAATACGAGATTTGTAAGTGCAATAAATAAAGCTTAACAAGAAGTGTTTTCGAAAGGGATTTAGCCTCCTCTACCTCTTAAACCTTTGAATCTACGAGAAACAGAATTGGCTGGAGTCTGAAGGTCGCCAGGGTTATTTGGCGATCGATGACTGTCAACCTTTCCCAAGAGCAGATCTTTTCGTCTTACCTATTTCATTTAGGCACATTTCTTAAGCTTTCAACACCCAGCTTATAAAATATTCTGGGGTCCTATATATTGGAAATTTAGCAAACCTTACAAAAAGGATTTGACAGAAGCATCCGAAAAGAATGTATTAGACTTGAGTTTCCAATTTAGTTTTGTCGTGGAACAATTTCAAGTCTATAAAAAAATAATGAAACAGAATAAAATTGGATCATGCCGAGTTAAAAATGAAAACTTTTGAAGATAAGAAAAAATTACTTTAACTGCTAAACCTATTATTTCAAATATGATCCGTAAGTATTGTAATTAAAAAAATTGTTGAATGCAATTAAATTATTGAAATATTATAAATTAAAAATAAGTAGTTCAAAAATTTGTATACAAGTATTCACATTGCTGTACTTACAATAATGCATATATAAACAAAATTATTTTAATTAAGTATTTAAAACATCGATAAAAAAGTTGCATATTTTTAAAAGAAAGCAATGGACAAAAACTGTTGCTTTATAATCTATAAATAAATCTATTGATAATCTATTAATCTATTTTTAATCTCTCTTTTAGAGAGAGATTAAAATTTCATATAAATAAAATCCACATTAAACAAAAAAAAATTCCTCTACCTCTCTATCATTAAGTAAATTAATGGCTTAAACAGCAAAGAAATTCATTAAATATGTTTTTTAGCTAGAAAATTAATCGCTTCTATTCTCCAAAACTTAAAATATTCATATAATAAATAATGATTTAATTATATTTAGTAATATTTTAAATATTCATATTCATAAGAACACATGAAGAAATAATAGATCACAACACTGCACTTATTATTTTTATCGGTATTGTTTCTATCTAAGAATATAAACACTAATTCAAATATCTAAAGCAACAACAGAAATATTAAAAAGCATCATGAAACTAAACAAAAGTTGTTTTAGATAACGCGCGACACGAGGACCAATATATGAACAAAAAACAATATTACCATCGTAATTATATCCAAGCTGTTTGTCAGACAAGATATATATGAGGTATGACAATACAGCATAAATCAACTAAAACAAATATAGGATCTATTAGTTTGAAATATGACCGTTACGAATGACCTTATTCCCCTCATTTATGCTATCAATGTAATAGCATTCTGATTATCTTCTTTATCAGAAATTCAGACTATTCCTTTTGTAAGAAACATGATTAAAAAATCCCAAAGTTGTTCTTTGATGTCCTAACACTTATTTTTTGGATTAAAACTTAATACAGTGGAACACATCCTATAATTCTCGTTTTGAAGACATAAATCAACCAATTTAATCTTACATAATCGAGAATCAATAATGTAAATCAGATTAGCCTTAACTCTGGCAATTTTAATATACTTCTCTAAGTATCGTTTCAATCTAAGTTCTATTAAAATTGATGTGTATCATGAGCTCTTTTGAAAGGATATTTGAAAAATATTTTGATAAGCACCAGCTTATGTACTTTAATCCAGTTGAATTTTTAAACATTCATCTAATATTATTTATTATACAAAAATAATCAGATTTCATAATTAGATAATAAAATTTATCACTAAAACAGATTTTTTTTGAATTTCTGAAAGCAATTGAATGACTTTTCCAATCTGAATGTTTAAAAGAAATTTCACAGAACAATATCATCATTCACGGCACATAATAAATTCAATAGTTTTTCTGAAAATTGATGGTAATTAGGTTCATAATTCAAAATGTTTATTAAAATTTTAATTATTTTGTTATTTGTATAAATTTTAATTCATTTTGATTCATAACGAATGCAAGAATTTGAAGTGAATCAAACGTCTTTGTAATAAAAATGCGACAAAGCATCGGAACTTGCATATCTCTTTTAATTTGCCGAGTTTACACAATGCGGATATTTTGACTACGCGCATCGTTTACAGCTGCTCATAATTCTGCTTTGCATTATCCAGATGCTGTTTCTTTTTTTTTTAATAAACAAACGCGTTACACAGAAAGCTGTTATGGCGAGGAGATTTTTCCTTCCTATATTTAATCATTATACGCTTAGAACACTCCCCATTTCTCTCAGTATGCAGTCAAGTGGCAGAATCAATATGTATATAAACACAGACAATTAGATTTTCCCTCCCGAATGTAAATAATCAAGATGACAAAATGTGTTTTATAACGCTTGTATTCTGATGAGAGGAAGAGGGGAATGGGAAGATGACTGTGTTGACAGATTTTTTTTTGCATTTATTTATTTTCTTTTTCCGAAGGGAAAATAATGAGATTTTCCCTCCCCCGAATTTGGTTGCAGTGAAGTCGAGATAAGGCGCTTCAAGAAGTATTTTATTTTTTAATTAGTATTCACTTTGAAACAGTTATAAAGGAGCCATGCACAAAAGTCGTATTTCAATTTGTTCAGTGTAAAATAGCTGCCGCTTTTATTAAAATAGGTCGATTTAGATTTTTGTCTCAGTATGATGTCTGAAAATTCGTGGAACCGTTTTAACGGAATAATGATTCAAGTCATTTCAGTCTTTACAATTTTTTTTTTTATTTTAAATTCATTTCATGCATGAAAATAACTGTTTAACTTTTTATTTAACAAAGACGATTCCAAAACTGTTATTGAGAATGATGTTTGATTACTTTTTATGTGAATTTTTCATTTGTATTTAGAATCAATTTGAGTATTATAGCTACAATAATAAATCAGCAAAGAAACGAAAAGCGATATTAAAAATTTATTTCGAGTATTTTCATTCCTTTTATTTTATTTTTCTAAAAAAAAAAAAAAAAAAAAGAAATAAAAATAAAAATAAATAAATAAATAGGAATGTTAAATGTATTTTAAATGCTTACAATTTTCTTTGAAGTACACATTCCATTAATAATATAGAAACAGACAAAAATTGTTTTTTAATTTTATTTTACTTTTATAAACGATTTGATTGTCTTTTGCATAAATTTTTATTGATGCTGATTTTTCTGAGTGTTATTTATTACTTTTCTAAAGTATTTATAATCAAGACTTTTTTTAGATCAAAAATAAAAACATGTGTTAATAGTTTCAATTGCAATTTCGTAAATTTTAAATGAAGAAGTTTTAGGAAACTAATAATTTCTTCTAGTTGACTGATATATTTAGTTTGTAGTTGCTTGTTTTGATAATTTGGATGACAAAAATGTATACGTTATTTTGCTTTTAAGTATTTTTTGGATGGATCTCATTTTATAATGTAATAATTAGTAAATTGACATTAGCTACTAAACTGTATAATTCAATATTATTTCAATGGAATATAAAAAGATGAATTTATAATTAAATACTCTAAATATACACTCGAAATCACAAGAATTATTATGGTCGATATATTACTTTAAACAATGAATTCATTTTTCATTTTAGTTTTAGATATCGAATTATTAAGAAATTCAGCTATTCAAGGATTGATTCCTTTCAATTCCATTTATTTAGAATTTTTGAAGAATTCAGTATTAGTGATGTTATGTTAATGAAAATCAATATGGTAATAATATTTAAAATTTATTGTAATTTTAATGACATTGTTAATGTAGAGGGTGAAAGGACATATTAAAAAAAAATTTAATTTGTTGATTGCGAAATTATGCCTCTAATGCATAATTAATTTCATACGTCGCAAATGCTCCATTTATGTCATGAACATTTTAAAAATTGTAAGCGCACTCCTCTGCTGTACAGAATAATGCAGAAGAAAAATAAAGTTTAAAAAAAAAAGAAATGATGTGTTTCTAGAACATAAGTTAGTAAGATTTTAACGAAATTAAAATCTAAAAAAAAAAAAAAAAAAATGAGTAAATAGATATGGGTAAATTAAAAGAATTACTTGAATTAACTATTAAATACGATTCTCTAAAAAATAGATAATGAATTAAAGCTCCTTCATAAGGAAGAAGATATTGAAACTAAAATTTAAACTATAGCCGAATGTAATGAAAAAGTTGCTGTTTGGAAGTTTCTTGCGAATGAGACAATTCATTTGTTAAAAAAATTATGTGAAAATAACAACTTAACACATGCCGAGTAAGTATATAATTAAATGAATAGAAACAAATGAATAGTGTATGGATAAAATTGCCAAATTTAAGATTTCTACATTTTATGGTTATATAAATCAATGGTTAAAATTTTGGAATAGTTTTGAATCTGCCATCCATAACAATGTCTTATTAGATAAAATGGATAAATTTAATTATCTGAAAACACATTTATGTGGTACTAACATAATAGCCACATCTCAAAAAGCAATAAATATAGAACAGAAAGCTTTTCTTCTGCTATATAATTGATTCCAACCATTCTTAAAGAAAAAATACATCAAATTGCTTTTTTTGTTAACACTAGATAATTTTATTTCTAATTGGAGATAGGCGTTTAATTTATCTTTTAGAGGAAAAAAAATATTTAAATGAAAAAAAGATCTTGTTTTAAACGATTCGGAATTAAAAAAAATATTTTCTCGTTTTTGTAAGAGTTGTAATTTGTCCAGGGAAACTTTCTTCGTTAACGTGTTTTTTGAATTATAAGCAAAAACAAAATGATGAATCTTTTGAATCTCACGAATCAATCATCTTTGAATGAGATTTATTTGCGAAAATTAATAGATTGAATTAAAAATAAAAGAACATTATATTCATATAAGAATTGATTCTGGATCACAAAGAAGTTGTATATCAAAATTTGCTACTGAAAATATTATTATTATTTTTTTACCAAAAGAGAAGAATTGGTGATTCGTGGACTATTCGGAGGAATCGAAACAACATATCATAATGGTCATTTGATGCAATCTTAATCTACACTTGCTAAAACTCAAAAGTGGGAGAGTGTTGAAAAGGCTTCATTTATATCTTGAACACTTTAAAAACTATAACCGAACTCCTCCATTTACGAATTTTTTTTTACTTTATTATAGGATTTCATCCGGTGAAAACATCTTTTATGTATATCTTTCGCTGTATATATCGTCATTTGTCAAATAACGATTACGTAAAGCATCATAGGAATATAATTTGAATACTACAAACACATTGGAAGTGTTATATATTTAGAACATGTTTTGATTAACTACCGACAAACTCCACCTCTGGAAATACTTACTGATTACTTCGATAAGTTTTTCTAATTGACCCAAATTGATTAGTAAACTAATAGCATAAAATTTAATTTTGAGCCTTCTCTGTAGAAATAATAAATGAGTAAGTCCAGTAAGGTAATACTGAAACTCTAGTAATAGTGAGAAAAATTTTTAAAGGCTCTATTAACCGCTTAAATTAAACTTTAATACATTTTTAATTTTGAATAGTTCTAAATTTTTCTTTGTTCAGAAATATTTTTTCAATGCCTGATGAACTATAAAATTTAAGATCTTAAATTTTTTAAGATCTTAAACAAAGTTTTTAACTAGAGGAATTTTCTGAAATTTAATAATGGAGTGTAAATATGCTAGATAAGAGCTAGTTGAAAGATTCAGGTGCATGACAAAAGCAAGGCGCAGCTTCATTTTGATTGTGGAATCTGCAAATAAGGAACCATATAATGCTGACATGAAGATGGAATTTTCCTCCCAGTTGACTGATATAACTATGGCATGCAGAATCATGGGTGGGTATAGGAGAAGTAATATTTTAATTAGTACTTCCAAGGATACTTACCCATCTTTGCCAATCGTATTGTAATAAACCTGGAAAAAGTCTCCAGGACATTTCGATTGTCGATTCTTGACTGTAGGTTGCAATTTCAACCGATCTAATTCGCTAATTCTAGTGCATGCCAGTGGAAGAATGAATCTCACATCCTGCTGTATCGTGACTAGTTCTCATTATCAATGGGAAATAAATTTAGGAAATTTAATTATCTTTCTTTATGAGGGTGGCTATAAATTGAAGAAATATGAGAAATCAATAATACTTAACAAACATTCGCAGAAGCATCACAGGGCCTTGCTAATTGATTTAAAAAAATGATGAGTGATTTGATTTTAAAAATTAACTTTTTGCAAATTTTAGTATTTAACCCAAACTATTACAACTTATTTATCAAAATAAATACATCTGTAGCAGGCAGTGCCTTTAAAAAAGAAAAGTTTAAAACTTACCCAATTTTTTATGAACGTTTTCTTCTTAATGTTCTTATTATTAAAATATCGGGTACTCGACTTAACGTAATAAGGCAATGATATTAACAGATCAGATCAGATTTTGTGCTATCGTTTGTGTCCTACGAGATCCTGATAAACTGCACCATTGATATATTGTATTGAATTCAGGAAGGAATTTTGAAACAAGGCAACATTTAATTTAAAGGAAAAAGAAACAATTAAACACTTTTTCGCAGACAGTTCAATAATAGAAAAGTCTGGTTAAGCGTCTTTCAAGCTTCCGTTTTAAATTAAGTAGCGAATGATTTTAATTTTATAAGGATGAGTTTCCATATATTTTCCAATTAATATATCCTCTTATTTTTATCATTATTTGAAGCATAAAAAAGTAAAATAAGCTTATGTTTATATTTTTATAGCGGAATATAATCATTGGTAATTCTATACCGAAGTTTAGGGAATAAATTCTACCTTCTGAATTCAGTAAACTAAAACATTTTTTAACAAAAGCATTGGTTTATAAATTTAATAGTTATGTTATAAATAACAGTTGTCATAAAGGACAATTTTCGTCAGTTGATTTTCAATTGCAAATTAATAAAAACAATTTACTTCAGAATAAAATTCTTTCTATTTTTCCATAATTAAAAAACATTTGCTTCTCACACACAATAAAAATTTATCAAAGCAATTACAAACTTTAAACTCCACATAATTATAGAAAGAGAAAAAGGGTTCAAATATTAAATAATCCACATTTAATGAACATATGATAAAGAAAGAAGTATATACACTCATTAAATAATGCAGGACTATATTTAAACATCCACGTCAAACAAGTATATAAATAATGCCATAAATCGTCAACAAGTGTCGATCTATGTATTTGCAAAGACGTTGTTCGTCACAACATATGTTCCCATGTTAGTTGAAATTCATTATCAATACCTGAAATGTTCGATTGTATTTCATAGCTTGTCAGTGGGAATGATTCGGATTTGACGTTGGATGGAATATCTAACATCCGTATGCCTAGAAATTGGACAATCACTGTATTCCTATGACTTGAGGCAGCCCTAGAGCCAATAATATCAAGAATTGCAGCTTGTTAACCTAGAAGGTCATGAGAGAGTAGTCTAGGCTCATATTGTTTGAGAAATTGTTCGGTCTTATAGTAATATGGAATAGAGCTCCATCCTGTACTTATTGTGTAATCTTTTTATTGGTTTTAAGTAAGGTTTACCATTATTTAATGCGAGTTTGTAATTTTTCGTTGCCGAATAAACATTATTCCGTGAAATGTGGATTTCTCAAATATTAACTAACTTTTAAATCACTCGATACATGATTTGTTTTTGAGGAACGATTTTTAATTATATATTTCAAAAATGAAAAATTATAACCTATGTTATAGCACTGTTACGTGTACAATATAATGTAACACAGCTACTTGCAATATTTTCAGGTTCTTTGCAAATATAATTAATTTTATATGTTCAAATGTATCTGAACCACCTCTTCTTTGATATGTATTATTTTAAGTTGTATCTTATTTAGCTACTTGACAAAGCATCAACTTTGTAGCATCGTGTATCTACTTTATTTTAAGTTCTTAAAAACACAGTATAAAAAACTGAAATAAAAAATTAATTGTGATGGGAAATGTCATCATAACGAGATCATTTTGCCATGTGACATAATTTCGCATTCATAAATTTAGAAAAAATATAGTACTGAAAGTCTTTTTCAATCATTTAATTTTTGGGTTAATATTAATAAAATACTTTAATAAAGCATTAGTTTATTAAATACTTTTAAGACATGAAACGAAAAATAAGCCAGGCAGCTGTTTTATGTCTTTCAAATACTACATTAGATTATATCGATCAAAGTGATATTTAGTATCTCTTTTAACAAAAATCTGAACTGAGCTAAAAATGTTTTTGTACATTGTGTACATTTTGTAAAAGATGTTTTGTGCATTTTGTACATCAGCAACTCTCTACGTTTTATTTTCGTAAAGGTGAAATCCTGGAAAACTTCTATCATGGAGTGTGAATGTCGATTCGAGACACTCATACATTCCGCCACAACTGTCATCGAATTTACTTTTTTTACTGAAATATATAAGATGTCAGTGGATTCATATCTGAGTCCAACAGCATTATCGCGACGCACGTTACTGTTGCCCACGAATTCAGTTAAATATCTTAAGTTTATTTCAAGTATTGACTTCAAGTAGATATGCTAGCTTTTTGGTTATGTTATTTTGGAAATTTTAAAATTAAGCTTAAACAAAATTATATAAAGTTTACAATAAGTTTTATTAAAGCACAGTACAAATAAAAGTAAATACAATAAGTTTTATTAAATCAAAGTAAGGAAAATTATAAATAAGTTTTTAAAAACAAAATAATAAATAAATAAAGCTTGTATTTATGCAGTATAATGAAGCTTGTATTTCTCTGCACAGTAGCCACAATTTGGATGGTGTTGTTAGTAATAAATAATTAGGGGAATAGTTATAATAATTTCATTATTATTAATTGTTGTATTCAGTTAGATTTTGAGCTTTCATTATATTTTTTGTCATTTTTAAAACAAGTTGATAAACGTTTGTAAATCATGTTTCTACTGTAAACTAAAGAATATTACTGTTATTTGGGAAAACTGTTATTTAGGAATTAAAAAGCAGTAAAATTTTAGTGATTTGTTTTAAACTAATATACATATTTATTAGATAACTGCTTACATTTACTAAATAAATATACATTTACAATAACTTCAATTGACTAAGCTTACATCCCCTTTAGAAAACAAACAAAATAAAGTTGATGTCTCGATCAATTTATGAAAAGTATTGCTTTAACTTGTTAAAAACGGCAACCGGATAAACAGATTATTTAAATGGTAGGACTTTAATTTACAAAATTTTCTGCCCCGAAGGGGTCTCATTTGTCATGCCTGAATAATTAATAATACAGTGAATTTACAATTGAAATTAAAATATATAGAGAGAGAATAACTAGATCACTTTCCTAATATTGAAGTATGAATAATTTAGAGGTGTTAATAAATGACCAAATTATACAGGATTAAATACTTTTGGTATAAGTTGATCTCTTTAAGTTATTAGAAAGACATACTTTCCGTAATATTATAAAATATGGTTGTAGGTTAAAGTAATTAATAGGGAGAAAAATAGGATCATCAATGCTACTTAGGTTATTGTAAAAACTAATTGAAATACTTTTGAGGAAATCAATTACGGTCGGAAGTTTGATTGTATGAAGAAATTCCCTAGTCTTCTTATATCACGAAGCCTTCAATATTTATATGCTGTGAATTAAGATTAATAAGTTTTTGCAACAAATGCCAATAGAAGGAAGACTAAGAAAGGATGGATTTCAAATTCGCAGCATAAATCAGTAATTCTTGTGTCGACTTATTATGGTATTCTTTGCTAATTAATGAGAAGAATTTCTTTGTTGCTCTTCTGAATTTATATTTCAAATAAATGTTGTGGGGATTCCAGTTTATTGAGAATTATTCCAAGGTATTCGTTTTTTTATTTCAATTGATGGGTTGATTTTATAGGTTATTTTGGGTTATTTGTATTTGCTCTTATACTTTCAGTTTATTAGCAGTTAACTGTGAGTCCTTTTCTTAAGTGTTAATAAAGCAGAGTTTGTTGTAATTTCATTTGTTAGGATTCAACTGCTATTAAGTTTTCATTGCTACTCAAATGATGAATGCAAGGGAAGATAAGAAACTAAAATGGGTTAAAATTATAATTATCTGAAGTTGATTTGAGACATTATATTTTCTACTGCGAAGTTAAAGACTTTATATGTATAAAGTTAAATTGAAATTTGTCTACTTAATTTTTTAAAACGAATAAAAGCTTTAAAAAAAAATCTTTATTAATTATTTTTAAATATAGTTTTCCACATAGCAGAGTGATTGAAAATTGCTATTTGCTACAATAAAAACTAAAATTCCTTATATTAAAAACAAATCATCTAATTCCGAAGTGGAAATTTGCATTTATTATGGGATTGAAATTTAAGCGATCATCTTTATTAGTACACTTGCTATTTAATAATAATATTGTGATTTTAAAAGATCTTAAAATCTTAGGAGTTCTTTTTAAAAGAAAATATTTGCTTGTATTCTTGTATTAAAAGTTTCATTTCAGCTACACATACTTTTTCTAAGTTAATACTGATTTGTATTCACATCATAAATATTTATTGGTGAGATATATGCATTAAAAGTCGTTCAAATACTTTTGGAAGATCAAATTCTCCATAATTTGCATGAAATTCATTCACAATGTTTCCGATTTTCAAACTAGATCGAATTTAAATCTGGAACAATGGAAAATTTTTTAAACTTTTTAGTGGTTATAGGTTGTCATGAATATATTTAAGCACAGTTTATTTTTAAATAAATATTATGTATAATGTAACTTTGCAGTACTTGTTGTGAGAGGTATATTTATTTATGTGTTTTATAAAAAATTAATTTCATAAGCAGTTTATGCATAAGTATTTAATCTATACATCAAAGGAATTATGTCCAAGAATCGAAATTTATGTCGAATGGTACTTATGTCCAAGAATCGTAATTTATCCTCTGTTACACACTGTTGGGATGCTCACTTTGATCTCGATGTTTTATTTATTTTTATTATAAAAGTAATAATACTATCAGATGATTACCTGCATGTTATAATATTATGATAAACTGTTTTAAAATTAGTAATGTAGAAAGTTTTATATTCTCTATATCAATATTTTTTTGTGAATAAATATTAATGGACTGATTTCTTATACAAAGAATTTTCTACAGAACATTCATGAAAAATTTAACAGCAGATTTTTAACTTATGAAAATATCATCGAGGAAATCATTATATCGTTAAAAAGAAATTACTTGAATTATGCTTCCGGATTATTCGTGTTCGAAATAATTTGATCTTTTTCAGCTGCTGCTTTGATATCACGCGATGCGAGATAATTAAGGTTCTCCTGAATACACATCTCATTCTGAGCACACTTCAATAAGAAATATAATTAATCATTGGTAATAAAGTTGAGTAAGTTAATGAACTTTTAAATATAAGTACCAATGTTTTTTGTTTCTGAGTTCAAAAAAGAAGAACTGCATTATTTTTCATCGCAGTATTAAATCATTATTTATACACTCATTAAAATTTGTTAAAAGCGATGTTTTCGAAGCAATTTTTTTAAGCGAGGAAATTATTGCTTGAATTTTAAAATGTCAGTAAATGAAATGTAAATTTTAAAATGGCTTAATTAAAATTTAAATTAGATGTTTCGTAGTTAATTTTTTTTAAATTTTTATTACAGCATTAAATTATTTATAAACTTTGTAAAAGCATTTATTAAAAAAGATGTTTTCATCTAAAGATTTTGCTTGAATTTTAAAGTGGCTAATTTTATTATTAAAAGTACACTTCTAGAATATTGAAACTTTACAATTTTAAAAGTACACTTTTTAAATATTGATAATATAGTAATAATTGTTTTTTCTGTATCTTGCTAATCAGAATAGAGATTTTTTAAAATCTGAATTTCTTTATTAATTAAAAATATCATTTTATTCAATTGATGAGAATATTAACTAATTATTGAGTTGAACTTAATAATTAGTTAATTGTTTACTAGTTAATTTATTTATAATTTTTTAGGAACTTTAATCCTTATTGCTTAGATTTAACAAAGATAAAGGTAATGTTTTGTACCCAAATTCTCCTATTTTTTGATGGACTAATCTTAATAGGACATTACTTTACCATTACTTTAAGATTAAGCAGTCTCATGATCAATTTTTATACTTTTATAATAGAAAATTCTTGTTTAAAGTCAAATATTCTTCTGAATTGACACATGGGCTATTCATATTGAATGTAAAAGAAACTTTCTTACTGCAAAGTGCATCAAGACTGATAAATAAATATTTTATAAGAAATATTTCTTTTGAATAGTATATATAGGCTATTTAACGTTTGGCAATTTTGTCAAAATTAAAAAAACATTAGATTAACTAGAGAAAATCGCTCGTATTTATATTATTTGAAATAAAACAGGGAAAAGAGGAATTGAAATACTTCGAATTTCGAAACATATAAGTATTTCTTTCTAATTCTTTTAGGCATGGAATAGTTTAACACTTTTCAGAAACAATTGGTGGCTATAAAGAATATAATTTATTTTTCCCTTTCGAAGTTGCCAAAATACATTTTTCTCTACTATCTGCTCATTATACACTGTATAAATATTGCAACATAGTCATAGAATACATAATATTATAACAAACATAACTATAGAATACATAATATTATAACAACATAACTACAGAATATATAATATTATAACAACATAACTATAGAATACATAATCAGACAACAAAACAACTAATGTTTGTTTCTAATGCTATAAAACACCTAATGCCCAAGTTTGCCTTTCTGCTTTGCAATTTTAAAGTGCTATTTAAATGTATATCAAAAGAAATTTCGCTTTTATAATTTCATAATTTTTATAATTTTTAGTGACTGAGAAATAAAAGAACTGAAATAATATCATTGATAGTCTTTTCTTTAAATATATTTTTATCATTACAGTGCCATTTTTAAGTAAAATTGTCTAATAATAAAAATAGTAAAGTTCCTAATTTTTTTATCGGGTAAAACATTATTATTGTGGATATAAAACGTTATTATAGTAGAATTTGAGGGTAAAATGTTGTTATAGTAGAATTTCGATGTAAAACGTTATTATTGTGGTAAAATCATGAATTATACATTAGATAGGTATTATACGTTTCTTACGATTCAGAAAATTTAATATTGCATACATTATTTCTGTTTAACTATTGGAACAATTACCTAACATTACAATTTGCCATTATTTAGATATATAACAGAAATAACTATCAGTTTTAGAATTATAATGTGCTGAAATATAAAAAAAATGTTTGACTATAAGCATTTCACACATAAATTCCCTTTCTTGTGCTTAACCAGAAAAAAAATATAGAATTTGAAGAGAGCAGAATTTTACAAATTTCATCTTGGTTCTGAAATTTGTAAAATTCTGCTCTCTTAAAATTCAATCAAAAGTTTTTTGATAAATATCGAGTTTCGTTTTATTTACCTTTAACTGAAAGTTGGTAGAAATATTTCTTTATAGGAAAGAAATGTTACTTTTTTTGAAGCTTCAATTTGTTGGTTTTGTTATTTTTTGTTGTAGATTATTGCACGAAACCAAATATCTCTCCTGGTAGTCGATGTTTATCCGTCTTTCTGGTTGACAGGTCATACGTGAGAAGAAAATCTTTGTATTGTCTCACCGAGTTTAAGTCAAAAACTATTTTTCTTTCCTTGACAGGAAGCTCTCTCCCAGAAAAAAAATTGCAAAGTATTTTATGATTTCCTTGATCTGACCACTTCCTTTCCGGTTATATTGGAATAGATGTCAAATCCACTCACTGAAGGTTTCCAAAGTGTTGAGTCATAGGTGAATACAATTTTTGGAAAATTCAGTTAAGGGGTTTTTGCTTTTTCTCGACGACCTTTACTGCAATAGAAATATAACAATTCCAAAGAGGCATAGAATTTAGGTTCTGAAGTTTCTAATGTATTATCTAATAGAAAAGAAACAGAAGGGGTATTATATTTCCCATTTATATGCCACAAATATGATCTGAAAGTTTGAATGAAATAATTTTAAGGGAAAATTTTACACCCAGAAAAAAATATTGCAAAGTATTTTATGAGTTTCTTGATCTGACCACTTCTTTTCTTGTTATATTGGAATAGATGTCCTCACTGAAGATTTCCAAAGTGTTGAGTCATAGGTAAATACAATATTTGGAAAATTCTATTATGTTTTTTTTTTTTTTTTTTTTTTGCTTTTTCTCGAGGACCTTTACAGCAATAGAAATATAACAATTTCAAAGCGATTCAACTATTTAGGTTCTGAAGTTTCTAATGTATTATCTAATAGAAAAGAAACAGACGGGGTATTATATTTCCCATTTATATGCCACAAATATGATGTGAATGTTTGAATGAAATAATTTTAAGGGAAAATTTTACACCCAGAAAAAAATATTGCAAAGTATTTTATGAGTTTCTTGATCTGACCACTTCTTTTCCTGTTATATTGAAATAGATGTCCTCACTGAAGATTTCCAAAGTGTTGAGTCATGGGTGAATACAATTTTTGGAAAATTCTATTATGTTTTTTTTTTGATTTTTCTCGAGGACCTTTACAGCAATAGAAATATAACAATTTCAAAGCGATTCAACCATTTAGGTTCTGAAGTTTCTAATGTATTACCTAATAGGAAAGAAACAGACATTTGTAACATTTACTTTACAAATGTTATGTGAAAGTTTAATTAAATATTTTTAACGGAAAATTTTGAGCTTAACATCAAGTCGTATTCGTCAGAAATATATTTGAAAATAAAATATTTAGCATTAAACACAATTTAAATTGTTTTAATGCTAAAGATTGTATTTGCAAATATATTAACTATTGACTATATCATACTTATTAACTATATTATTACTAACTATTAATACATTTTCAAGGGAAAATTCTGCGCTTAACATCAAGTCATATTCTTCAGAAATATATTTGCAATTACAATATTTAGCATAAAAAACAATTTAAATAAGAATTCCATTAACTATTAATACATAAACCAAACTAATTGCTTTTAGCAACTATTCTGACCTATACTTTTTACAGACACTAACGTCCTAAAATGATGAGAGATAACTTAATTAGTTACTCTGTCACATTAAATAATTCATTTAACGCAGCAAAGACAGATAACACTTTCACAAAAGATAGAATACATTTATCTAAGCGATAAGTGAATTTTGTTTCAGCAGATAAATTTTGCTGCCTAAAGCTAACAAAGTTATTCTGGAAAAGAAAATAGCCACAGAAAAGATTTAGGCTTTCTTCTTCTTAATAGAGAAGCGTAGGTCGTAATATATCTCCTGGTGAAGCAAAACCGAGGAAGTTGCCTTGATTTTCTTACACAGCTCGTAATTCCGAGATTGATATCTGTCTGCAATAAAGCGGTTGTTAGAGTTAGGAGGCTACGAAACCGGAAAGGAGGAAAACACTTCTTCCGGAGAGTCGTAACGTTTCCAGGTTTTCCTGTGATTATTTGATAGAGCTATATTAGATAAAGAACCGAAAGATCTTACCAAGCATTTGTTTATGCAGCAATACGAGTAGTAAGCATAACAAGTAATATAAAAAAAAACTTTTTTAAAGTAAATTCCTACTTTTTGTTTCACTATATCGCATAAAGTCCTTTATAAATAATTTTTATTCATTTTTTAAGTTTATCTGGCGCCATCTATTGGTAGATATATGCAACTTAAATCTAAAAAAACACTAAAATTAATTAATTCAATTTATTTAATGAATTAATATTTGAAAAAACTGTATTAACATCAAGTATCATTCACTACAAGTTCAAAAAAAATGTATTTGAACTTGAGTGGATGAATAAAAAGTATTTTATTAACGATTGAAAATTTGAACAAGATATATATAGGGAGAGTGGGAGCTAATAGAAGGAATTGAAAAGTCAATTCCTACTTAGGTCAACAAAGAAAAATTTTATTTTAGTTACTTTTTATTAAATAATTACAATTAATATATACATGTGATATCACAAAATTAAGTGGCAAAATAGAAAGCGAATTTCCTTGCAATTTTCCGTTTTTTTTCCTATTGATGGTGTTGGACTATTATTTTTGTTTGTTACTATTTATTCGCCTTCTATTTTTTTTTTTTTTTTTTTTTTTGGTTTCTAATTTATGAAGCTGATGGTGGTCTATAATTCTATCCAACTCTTGTAATGCTTCATAATTTATATCCTGCTAAATATATATTTATATCCTGCTGAATTTTTTTTCTCCCATATAAAACTAAAATTAACTAATTAAATTTTATTAATGAATTAATATTTGAAAAAACTTTATTAACATCAAGTGTAATCCACTACAAGTTTAAAAGAAATATATTTCAACATGAGTGGATGAATAAAAAGTATTTTATTAACAATTGAAAATTTGAACAAGATATATAAATATATATAGGGAGAGTGTGAACTAATAGTAGGAATTGAAAAAATAGATCAAATACAATCTAAATCTCGAGTACGCTTCCTGTTAATTTAATTATTAAACACAAGCGTTCTTTCTGGAAATTTAATGCATTTGAAAAAATCAAATTGTTAATTGCAATTTGTATACACTTATATTAACGTTAATTATTTTATTGCTTAAATTTGTATTTAAATATTAATTAATTAATAATAATAATTTTATTTAAATATATTTTTAACTCATTCGTTGTGATTAAAGGTATTTATAATATTTTATTTACTTATTCGGAAAAATATTAATACATTTTAATTCTGAATAAATTTTATTTTAAATATTAAAAAATAGCATAAAGAGATTTGCAGCATTTCCTATTACTCTTCCAGTTTTAAAGTGATTTGCGTTTAAAAAAGTAAAACGCAATGTTATATTAATTAATTTTATTTAAACAAAAATTAATTTAAAAAAAGGAAGTGATATAGCACTGAATTCTCTGACTTTCATTTGATTTGTAATTATAATATAATTTATATTAATTATGCTATTCAGTATTATTATGCGTTCTTTAAGTATTATCTGATACTTATTATGCCATTGTTATTTTCTTTCAATTGAAATTTTAATTCACTTTTGAAATTGAATAGTCATTTAAATTAACTTATAAATGAAATAAAAAAGTTACTTAAAAGTTTTACTTCATTTTTTTTATTATTAGCTAAAAATTTAAAAATTGTAAAGCAATTATCTCAATTTTAATAAATTTGATAATATTCGTTTGTAATAACTTTTTAATAGTTTTTATTAACATGGAAATATTGCATTTTTGCAAAATAATAAAGCCATTATTCTGCATGATAAAAATCGTAATTCACATAATATAATTTTATTAAATAGTAATAATAGCTTTCATGTAAAACTATAAAGTCCGTTTTATTTTGTAAAATATTACTTTTATTCGTACTATAACAACCATACAATGGCTGTTTTATTAAAAATATAACAGCCATACAATGGCTTTTATTAAAAATGTATTTAATATTTAATATTATATACATTCATTTATATTTAATATAAAGTGAGATGAAAATTCATAACAGAAAATTCATGTTTTTATAACTTTTTCCAAATCTCCCTCAAATTTCTCCCTTTTTCAAAAAAATGTCATAAAACTTTTTTCATTATAAAAAAACTTTATTATTCGTAAATCATATTTTGTCTTTTAAAAACTTGTATAAAAAATATTTTTATATGAAAGCACTGTCTTGTCCAACTTTTATAAACAAATGTTTTAGTAATTTTTCTTTAAGAAATTTCTACTCAGAAATTTATTTTGGCATATTTATTCATTAAAAAAAATAATAACTTTGGAAAGTGAAGCTTGTTTCTCACAATGTTAGAGTGAAACTATTTTTATTTTGACTTCTGTCAAAACACAATATTTTCTTTAGAAAATAGAAACTTTTTCAACAAAGAATCTTATTAATACAATTTAATATTTTTTCTCTTTTCTCAAAAAAAGTAATCATGAAACCTTTTTTCATTATAAAAAACTTCATTATTTCTTAATCAAAGGCTGTCTTTAAAAAATTTGTAAAAATAATATTTTAATAAGAGATAACTATTCTGTCCAACATTTATAAACATGCCCTTTTTCGATTTTGCTCTAAGAAATTTCTACTCAGAAATTTTTATTGATACATTTATTCAAATAAGTAAAACAATTTTGGAATGTGATATCTGTTTTTCACAATATTGGAATGAAATCATATTTTTTTCTAGTCTAACGACAATATTTTCTTTTAGAAGATCCAATTTCTTTCTACCAAGAGTCTTATTAATATAAAATATTTGCGGAGTGTTTCATTAATCATGTTTATGAAAGAGTGTCACTGATTTGGAAAGCTGAACGCCATGGTAAAACTAAAGTAGCTAAATATCGACAGCCTTACAATCGATTGAGTTAGTGTGGACACAAGAAAGATTCCCTCTGTTGATCTAGTCCTGCAGATTACATCCGAACCCTACTTTTCTGGGAAGACTCTCGTTCGAGTGTCCATTGAGTACCAGAGGGGGACAGCGATTTATCTCAATTAGACCTCTTCGTTTAAGGCCAGTCGAGATGGATTCTTGTAGAAAAAGAAAATAAAAAAGAAATGCTACCCTTGCTGCTGGTATTCAGTTCGATAAAAAGAGATTCAAAAGGAAAATATTTGCTTTCTTTATTTACGTTTTGTTTTCTCTGTCTAGTATGTTTTAGTTAGCCGAGCTTGATAAATGTTACCTTGGTACAAACATAGCGCTATTCATTTGTACTTTTCACTTATTTGGTTAAACGTCTTAGCTTTATAATAAATTGGGAAGTGTAGGACATTTTAAAGAAAGTTTCTTAAAATAAAGTATATTATTATAATTGATAATTTAATTTAATTGCCGTCTGGTAATCTTATAAAAGATAATAATTGAGTCATTAATCTAAAAATTATTTTAAGTTAAGATTTTTAAAAAATACATGAACTAATTTTTATTTAAAATAAAACTTTTAATTTGAAATATTAATTTGGGCAAATTAGAAAATCATGAAATTTAGGAATAAAACTTTAATGAAATGAAATGTCTTTAAAAAGGAGTAAAATTAATTTAGTTGATAGTATTTCTATGTATTATACCAAATACTATAAATAATGAAAATGTTGATACTGAAGAAACAACTCTATTTTTACTGATACAATTTTTATGTTATTGTTTTTTAGTATATACCATTCGGTGATGCTATGGTTTATTGCTGAGGTAATATCTAAAATTAAATTAAATTTAAAAATAAATAAATAAATTTTAAATTAAGATAAATAACTCTAAACTCAGTTCTTTAGACATTATCACGACATTATTAACTTTAAAAATATAATTATTGTTTATTACATAGTTTTGTCTAATCATGATGTATATTTGGTAAATAATTTCAGCTAATATTTTAAATCACATCTTTTTCTAACTAAATTGTCCTATGTATAAAAAAGGCAAAAATTAATTCACGAATTTAATATTTAATTATCAATCATTAAAATGAAATATGTTGTAATATGTATCTATTAGGAGTTAAATTTTATAGAATAATATCTGTAACGTATTTTTTTCTTTATCATGTAATAATTATAACTAAGTGTTCTAAAAGCATTTTAGCTAAAAAATATAATTACAGCTTCCTTGAACATTGCGCAGCCGAAAATGCTTAATTGTACTCACAGTGGAATTTTCGTATTTATACTTAAATTAATGAATTTATAATTGAAGTGAAATGTATATGGAGGGGAAAAGAACTGGAAAAGTCTGTTTAAGAGTATAATCAAAAAATTAATAAATCATAATTTATCAATAAAATTATTTTGGAAATAATTATTATTCAGTTTTCTGGATAATATTTGTGTTTTAAGTTGTTAAATCGCATAAAAATAGTATTTAAGTACCTATTTTTTTAAAATACATAAAGAACTTAAGTTCTTTTTCGTTGGGGTTCGTTAAACAGTTTACATCTCATGGGAATTGTTTAACAGACTTTAATCGCAAAACAATCAATTTTAGTTACTCTTATATTCTATTATTCACTACTTTCTAGAGGAATAGAATTATTAATTAACTTGCTGTTAAATATATTTGTCTAAAGCGTTAGCAAATAGAGGTCAAAATAGCATTTCGTTTAATATGGTTATTTTATACCACTATATAATTTTGAAATTTATGTAATCAGAAATAATAATAAATTCTCAATGATTAAAAATGGTTTTTAGCTTGAAAACAAAGTCATTGACAAAATTATTATGTTATCCTGATATACAAATACAACATCGTGATGTCTTTAAAAACATCTAATATGAAGGTTATTCTTCAGAAAATACGTATTATCTAAAAAATAACAATTAAATCTATGAATAATAATAATAGTAATAATTTTAATGATAATAATAATAATTTTAATAATAATAATTATTATTATAGAGCACTAGTGTTTTTAAATTTTTCAGTGTTAGACACATTTAAAGCTCAATTCAAGCAAATCAAAAAATAATTTTGAAAATTAAATTATTGACGCTTTGAAACAATAGTGCCCAGACATTTCGCTTCCTTGAGCTGCATTGGAAGGAAAATAACTTATCTTCGACCGCATTGCAAGAAAAAAACTCTGACAAGCAGCATTGGAAGAAATAATGCTAATTTAACGATAAGCACTAAGCCACATTATTTGAAGAAAAAAAATGTACAATCTAAGATATCCACCACAAAAAATAAGCAAAAATATTGTAGCATACTAAACTTTCATTTCCTTTTTAAGAATACGTTTTTCAGATCATTCAGGCGGTCATGACATTGGAAGAAAGCAAACTCTCACGGGCCGCAATGGAAGGAAAAAACTCCCATAGGCGGCATTAGAATGAAAAAGTCTTTCGAGACGTTTTGGAAGACAAAAACTCTCTCGAATTGCACAAAATATATTATTAATTTAATAATAAACAGTAAGTCAAAGTGTATGAAACATGTACTGCTGAAGATATCCACAACGAAAAATAAGCAAAGATATTGCAGCATAATTATCTTTTATTTCTTTTCAAGGAGATGTTTTTAAAAAATTCTTAAGCAAGTCAAGACATTGTGATTACTGAAATAAGAAATATTTTAGTAAGTAAAAATTAGAAATCTAATTTGATATTCGGGTACAGTAAAAGTTAGGACCATATGTGGATGTGGTCTTGATTCAGTGTTGTTTCATGCTTGAAACGGAATTATTTCTTTAAATGAAGATTCCAAACTTTTAGCTGTCATATTTAATAAAATTTGTTAAGACAGCACTGCACAACTGCAAAACATAACACAAAAATATATAACAATTATTTAAATGATCTTCTTATAGACAGTGTGTTCTGTGCACCCACCGTACTGTCTGGCATCCTTTTCGCGACTGTTGCGCTCTCTATACTGTCTGGAACTCTTCACTCCACACCGCACACCCCTTTTCTCTTTCTCCCTCCTCCCATTCTCAGTTCCAGAGTCGAGCGGCAAAAAGTAAATAAATAAATATATAAAATAAAATAAAAACCGTGTAAAGTTCAAAGTCTGCCGTAAGGGTCAATCCGTCCTTGAAAGGAGAATCTGTCAACTCTCTCTCTCTTGCTCTTGCCCGTTCGCTATATTTTGTTTCGGGAAGACATGGTGGATCCTTACTGGTACAATCAAAACTTATATGATTTAATATTTTACACTTATTTTTATGCATTAGAGTTTACAAAATATTAAATGAATATATGAAAATCTCATTTATTTTAGGAAATTTCAATTTTATGTATGACCGTATCCATAGTAATGTTGAGGATCCTCAGGCTTCTGGTTGGACAGCCGAAACTGCCACCAGCAATAATCATATATTTAGATAAACCTACTGATATAGTATTTCAGAAAAATAAACGTCAATTCTTAATCTATAGTATATAAAATAAATAAAAGTAGGTCATTTAGAGAAAAATTAAAAAAATTTCACATAATCAAAAACTTAATTATCGAAATCAAGTTAATACAGACAAATTAAAAGTAAAAAATAAAAAATATATATAAAATAAGCTGGGTTGGCACACAGGTTATCCATAAAATTTAGAATTTAATGTAAGAACAAAAAGTTTAATAACAATCTTAAACAAACTAAGAAAGAAAAGTTATCAATAAATCGTATTCAGGCAAAAAATTATGTTCATTTTATCGTTCCAAACTTTAAAAAAAAAACAGATTAATTAAAAAATTAAAAAAAAAACTTTAGAATTCCAACCAATTTTGTTAAAAGGCTTGTGAAAAATATTAAATAAATCAATAAGAATAGCTCGTGTAAGAAGTTAAATAAAATAATAAACCCAAAAGAAACTTTGAAAGTGGTCAATGAAACGAAAAAAGCTATCATGGACACGAAAAACCCCTCTTCCTAAAATAATACACATAATTTTAAAGGTAATGATTCTAAAATACTTTTGGAAATACTTGACAGAAAAAATGTGTTTTAAGAAGATTGGATTTAACATTTATTATTCCTTATTAATAAAATAATTAAATGTGAAAAAATCCAAGATTTATTGTATTAACTTGTTACTTATTTTAAATGATCAAAAATGATTTAAAAATCTAAGAATTTTGAACATAATTATTATGCCTTTTCATTTTTGAATTGATGCAAAAAAATTCTAAAAACTTTATTGCAGCAATTCAAAAAGTTTTATTTTAGTTATTAAAGTTAATTTTATTTTCTTATTTGTGAATGTATTGCTGAAGTAAAAATTACTTGTATTTAATCTTCAAAAAACATAATTATATAAATATAAAAAGAACACTCGTGACATATTTAATAATATTTACAGAGTGGGAAAAAAGTTTCATTCAATTATCCTTTATATTCATACAATTATTCCTTTTTTAAAAATTAACACAATTTAAATCCATAATTTAAATTCAGCAAACCTTTGTAAATTTACTTTTTTTAATGTTTTATGAATGATCTGGAATGGAAAAAAATCATATATTTTAATCATAATATATGTATATATTTTTCCGTTAATGTATTAAACATGTGTAAATATACACATAAGTGTTTTTAATTTAAAAAATAAGAATTTTTTAATAATAAGTTTAATGATAAATCTTATTAATTAAGAGACCAAAGAATAAATACATTAATTAATAAAAAAATAAAAGCTCTTATTCAAATTGATAGTGGATGAAGATAATTTACTAATTGATTTAATTTTTCATTTTTCAATGGTACAAGATATTAAAATACGCAATACTTTTCTAGACCCATTTATTAAGTGCTTAAAATTATACAGACACACAATTAAATAGAAATGTATACTTCAACAATGAGAATTTTTCTGCATTTCCATCTTTTGACATATTTTTCCCCTTGGCAACATTTAGATTACCGTTAATTTCAAAGTTGATTATTCTATTAACACTTTATTTATTTTTCCTTCTTTTTCCGATTTAGTTGTTGAAGTTAATTCTAAAGTTCAATGAGTCTTCGTGAGTATTTAACCATCTTTGATTCTTTACCTGAATAATTAACTAATGAACTCAAATTCTCAATATATTTAAATATATAAGGTTCTGTTTAATCTGAAGAAGAATCACTTGATGTTAATGAACTTCTCCTTCAAAATGCGTGAAACAGTTTGAAACTTTTGAAGTAGGCGAATATTTTTCCTTCATCCTTAAAAGATTGCGAAATTAAAGTCACATAACAATTTTATATTTGATTTGATATCTGAATTCCAAATCTTCTACATGTTCCTGGTATGCAGATAATTAATTATAGCAGTTTTAAAGCATTCAAGTATAACATAAGTGAGTCAGGGCAGGCGTATACTATTTTAGTGCAATAGTACTCAAACTTTTAACCTTAGCTTGCACGGAACAATTTTGTTGTGCCCTTGTTGGAACTTTTCATCGTTAAATATCGTAATAGTTTTGAAGGTACATTGAATTTATTTTGACTTAGTAATCAGTATACTACAGAGTTTTTTTAAACTCGAAATTAAAGTATTCAGAATGTTATTATTTATTACTGCAATTGACGTTAAGCAACATTATTTAAATGTATAATTAAATAAGAATAAATGTTTAATTTCTAATTGCAAAGATTATACAACATTTTGATATCAACAGTCAATAATAAAATGATATTCTTCAAAGAATTGTTTTATAGACTCATAAAGTTAGAATGATATCAGAGGAAGACGAAGTTATTTTATAAATATTTGGTTTTAAATTGCAATTTGATAGTAACCAAATAAAAAGAAACTCTTGATAGCATATATATGCCGTTGTGAAAGGAATCAGGATTTTTTCGCTATTTTTAGATTTCAAATTGAGAGTTCTTTACCCTAATAATAATTAAATGTGAAGTTCATAATATTTGCGTGTTCTTCAAAAAATTCTTCCAAATTATTTTTTAATATTTTTAAGAAACCTGGAAAGATTTTCACTTAATAAAGAAATTTAGTTTTTTCTGAAGTTAATGCACTGCTCCTTTGGGGGGCAAGTACCAGAATTTGATTTAAAAGGAACTTTTAAACAGTATCTGATTTTACATTCGTTATATAATTAATATTTAAAATAAGTATTATGTATATTTCTATAACTTATTTTGTTAATAGAGAATTTTTACATACAACTACAGTGACGTTTACATAATTGTCATATTTCCTTGTGTTTATTTAATAGAACTAGCCAAAAGAAACTCTTTATTTTCTTTAGAGATACCACATCATTAAAAGTTAGTTTTAGAATAAACAAAATATAAGTAAATTGTAGCGACGTGCTTTGATATATCCCTGTTTAAAATAAAAAAAAGCTTTAAATAATTTTTCTTCAGCATTAAAAATACAACGAAAAAGTATTTTGTTAATCATATCTTTTGAGAAAAGAAATCCTTATTTTTTTTATTTAAAGTAACAAAATGTTTTTGTAGATATCTTTTGGGTGCGAACATAATAAAACTTCCAACGACATATTTTCTCACGAGCAATAAAGACGTAAGGCAACGGAGAGATACGATTTTTGAAAACGACAAATGATGAAAAAAAAGTATTCTAAAAAACTGTGTGTTAAAGATGCATGATAGAGCTCCTATCCAACGGCATCTTTTTCATTTTTAAGAGCAGACATCTTTGTGACAATTTTTGAAGAAGCAAGCATAACTAAACTTTCGTTGAAAATAAATTTGTTATGAAAGTCACATGTCTATCTCACGCTCATCCAGCGCTTCAAATTTTTTTTATTTTCTTATTATTTATTCTTGGGGGAATACGAATAGCGATGTTTTTTCTCAAAACTCTTATTTCTGTCTTTATGCTATTGTTAGGCAAATGTTGTTGCTTTTCGATATTCAGAAACATCATGCGTTCTCCTACAAGTAGAGCCGATGTTTTATACTTCAGATCATATATGTTTCTACCTAAAAATGATATCTACTTTCTTTTTCATATTTCTCTCTAGATGTTTGGAAATTTATGGCTTCATTAAAAAGATATTTAGAAGACATAAATATATATAATAATCATACCAACACTTTTAAATAAATATAATAATTGTATGAATACATTAAAATAAATATATTAAATATACCAATACATTTAAATAAATATATTAAATATACCAATACTTTTAAATAAATATAATAATTGTATCAATACATTTAAATAAATATATTAAATATACCAATACGTTTAAATAAATATAATAATTATGCCAATACTTTTAAATAAATATATTAATTATACCAATATTTTTAAATAAATATTATTATACCAATACTTTTAAATAAATATATTAACTATACCAATACTTTTAAGTAAATATAATAATTATACCAATACTTTTAAATAAATATATTAATTATATTGTTACCAATGATAGTAAGGAAAATCTATTAGATTGCAGAAGAGTATACGAAATTAAGCAGCTTCCTAACAGCAGTATAGATATGATCACCTATTCTGGCAATGAGGAGAAAAAGTCCACAGTTGTAAAAAATTTTTTTTTACAGTTGAAAGATTAAAACCTATTAAAATTTATGATATGAAAATGTTATATGATAATGCATTTTTGTCACTAACAGTAAGCGAATGAGTGGAATGAAAAATTCAAAGGTTGGCGAGACATATGGAAAGACGCTGCTTATCCTTGTCAAGCAATACCAAATTGTGTCGCTGATGCTAAAGCGTTAACAAAAGAAAAATCGTCAAATGATTATGGATGAAATATCCATGTGTAGTGGAGTGGTTGAATTCGAGTTTAGTGGATGCAGAGATACATGAATCATGCATACTCAGTTGCAAGCCAATTCAAATATATGCATATATAAGGTACCTTCTAAGTGCTATAGAACTTATGTTGAGAGTAAGGGAGATAGTACCAACAACTGATGCACTCGTGTTTCTCATCTGCTCAGTAAATATGCCTGCAGTGTTTTTTTCTTTTACTAACCTTGCATATGTATAGAGATCGATAATATTCTACAAGTGATAAGGTACTGAAAAAAGGAAATTCATAGAAGTAAATTAAAATTTGGAGATCATTTTTTAATTAATCGACATGAAATTTTAATTTTTTAAAGTTAATCTAGTTAATACATGACAATTATATACAGTATTATAGTTTTTTGATCCAAATTGTTTAAACTCTAACTTGCTTCTTTGAAATTTCTGCATGTATGGCCAGCAGATGGCGTTCTATAAAGTCAATAATGAAAAAATAATATTTTAGTTAAATATTAGGTCAAATTTAAAATATTCTTTTAGATTGGTTAAAACAAATATTTAACTCAAACATTAACTTTTTTTGTGATAAAAATTCCTTTTTCTCAAGAGCTCACTTAAGGGTTATTAATAAAATCATTCTGAATGATTTATAATGCATATTCTTTGAAAATATATATTGATGTGAGGATAAAACATAAATTAATTGTTTACATTTTGTTAATAATTTTGAAGACTGTGGATTAATTTTGGATGTAGAATTTTTTACGTTTAATAGTTATTATATAAAAATATTTCTATACTTTAAAATATTTTGTTTTTTTCATTAATTTATGATATAACTAAGCTATTATCTCTTAAAAACTAAGTACTTAATTATCAATTTAAAAATTCTGTTTTAAAATTTAGGATTTATCATGAGACGTTATTAAAGCTTTTATTACCAGACAGTTATTAACTAGTTGACTTAGCAAATGTTAGCAATTAAAATCTGCGAACTTATATTTTTTAAAATTCTTTCACTATTAATCTTTTAAGCCAAAATGAATGTTTTCTTTTTTCTTTACTGAAAACTTTAAAAACAAGTACCGAGCAAAATATTTAAATTCTGCAAAAATTATTTTTAAAAACTAATGATGGACCGAAAGTCAAAAATGAAGCCTGACTTTTCCTCTTATTACCTCACTTAAAATACATTCGATGTTTACACAATTCTCAGAAATTGAAAAGATATTTAGGTTTGGTTGTTCTTAAAATAGATTGCCCTTCGATGACGATAAATAAATAGCTTCATTCCTGCTAAAGAGGAAAAATGGGGAAATTCAGAACTCCTGATAAGAAAACACCTTTACTGTTTCTCTTTTTGGAAGGCAGACAGCTTGATGTAGACCTTTCTTCGCACACTGGAAAACATATGGCAAGTCATAAAAGCGGCGTCCTTATATCTTGAAAAGCGCATATGGGAACATAAACGAAGAAGTAAGGCGCCCTAGAACAGTTTCTGTTTATAATTTAGGCCGAACTAGGATATCCCGCCGGCAATAAAAGATGCGATGAAGAAATATATGTCATGAATCATTAATTGGGAAGAACTTCTGGAAAGTAGAAAATAGAAACAACGGAATTTATTATTTATTAGTATCTCCTATAAAATCGATTCAAATTTTGATTTTCCAAACTCCTGGAATTGAGAGTATTTTCGTTTTTGGTAGAAGATTGAGAAAAAAATCTTACTTTCTAAATTTTTTCTGATAGTACAGAATCAATTTGCAGAAAATAGAATTTAAGTGATGTGAACTAAATTGCGTGAAATAAAACTAAAACTAAATTTAAAGGATGTGAATTTAATAGTTTTATGTGAAAATATTAATATATATTTCTTTTCTCTATCTTCCTTAAATAGAAAAAATTGTTAATTATTATAAATATAAGGAAATATATGTTTTTGAACATTATTTTTTTATAATTTTAAATTAATTTAAAGTTTAACATTTATGCAAAATTTCAAAAAGTATTTAATTAAATCGATTTAACGTGTCTATTTGTGTATTGCTGTTCTTTTTTAAAGTAGAAATTTGATTTAATTTTACACGAACGTTAGAAGATATTTTAAAATACAAAAAACAGCAAAAAAGTGCACAGTTATATTCCTAAATTCCTTTAGAGAAATGCATATGAATTGTTTTAAAAACAAACTTATAAAATCATTTAAAAAATGTGCATTTATTACTATAGTAATTAATGAAACAAATTATTCATTAAGAATTTATAATATACTCACAGTTATAAAATTAATGAAAATAATCTCTAATAAAATTAATTAAAATAACCCTTAATAAAATTAAAATACATTATAAGTATTTAATTTGCAATTTTTATCTAGATGAAGAATGTGCTCAAAATATTTCATCGCTGATCAAACATTTATGTAATTGAATTTTTCCGTTTCAATTTACTTATTGCTAGTTTTTTGCTTATCAATTAAAAACTTATACAATATTAATGACTTTTAAATCCAACATTAATATTTTCATGCAACTTATGTAAACTTTTAATACTCAATGGTATTTAATTATTCAGACAAATACCCCTAGACGTATAAATTGAGGTCACTCTTTTCAAAATATTACATCTATTTATTTTAAAAATTTAAATTTTCAATCGTTTACATGTACTTTAAGTTCTAAAATAATTTTAAGAAGTGTTTAATTATTTTAAAAGTATTTTTGTATTCAAAGAGTGATTCTCCCACATTTTGTGTTGGTAATTGAATTTTTTATCTGTAGTATATTAGTAAGTTTAAAAAAGAAACATCTATTTAAAGATATGTTAGAGCATATGTAATAGGAAAAAACTTTTAAAACTTTCACATAAGTAGCACAGATTGAGTATAAATCAATAATTTTATTAGCCATTTAAAATATCTATACAAGCATAATTTTTTTCCTTTCTTAACACTCAAAATTCATCAAATATGCGAATCGTTAGAATATTTTTATTCCCCACAAAATAATCTTCTTCTTTTATGTGATTTCTTCTGTACTTAAAAAATAACAACTTCTTAGAATTTTATTATAATAAAAATTAGTTTATAGAGACTCAGCATTAACTGATGTTTAAGACATAAGAGCTATTTTTTTTTAAGTAAAGAATTAATGTTATTTAAGTATTAAACGTTATATCTTAAAGTTACTTTTCTTTCTTGCAATAATGGAATGTTTAACTTAGTATTTATTGATAATTATTTTATTTCGAATTCTTATCAATAGAAATTTTTCTTGATAGCATTTGCCATTATTGTCAAATAAACTTGTACTTTTTTACTTTTGAATAAAATATAATTTGCAAGTATACAAATTTAAAAAATGTTCATTATGATCCGAGAAAAAGACAATGAAGCTGAATCATAATATAATGACATATATACTTGCAATTCAATAAATTTTAAAGTTTATTTTAGAACAATATCATCTTTACAAACGATTGAGAAATTCTGTTAAATACTTGATCACATTATTAGCACTCCCATACAAATATTTCATTAAATCTATCTTAAGTACATACGGTAACATAAGGTGGGAAAATAATGCTTGGATAGTATTTACTGGCTACAGCATTGTGACAGCACTTCAGAAGTTCCTTTATACTAATCCGTGAAGATAGGTATACTGACGCTTAACATTGTTGCTTCCTGGCCTAGGTCGTGTCTTGTTACACTTTCATGTTGTGTTTGCTTTAGCGGTATTAGGGCAACTTATGTTGTTGTGAAAGGAAGGTATTACTAACTGAGGCTTTTCGCCCACTTAGACTCAGTAAAAAGAGATAAAAAGGATGGTGTATAGGCTAGTAATATAGAATTACATGAGGAACAATGAATAATCTTTTAGTAATTTCTTATTTTAGAAATTGTTTGAAGTTTTGATGGTTCTTGGTATAAATTTATAGTTAATAGGAGGTGTAAGTTTATGTAGCTTATTACTTGTAGTATATGTAAGTTTCATAAATTCCTTTTAAGGTTGTTATTTTGAGTTTAATGTTTTGTAATGCATTTTAGATTTTGAAAATTTAGTAATTTACTGGTTTCTTCTACTATTAAATAAGTTTTTCTCTGAAAGAGATCTATTTCTTTCAAACATTATTAAGTAGTTTCTGTTTTGCCTCTGACTATTTTTAAAGTTAAAGAGTGGAGTTATATTTATGTGGCAAGAAAATTATGCATGCATAATTTCGAAGTTCATATTAAATGCTATCCACATCTATAAAAGTAATATTTTGATAAATTTAGTGGTAATAAAAGAGGGGTTTCTGAAATTTATTGCAGAGAAAAATGTTTACAATATTTTCCTTATTGTTTTGAATATATAAATCTCTTTTTTTGCATAAGAGATAAATTTCTAGAATTTTTACTTGATTTTTTCTATTATAAATTCGAATTATATTCTATACTTTCTCTCTCCTTCCTGAAAATATCAAAGTTTATTTTGTTTCACTCCTCCTACACAATCTTCCAGAGTGCATCTAACGTATTGATGCTAATATAGAGCTTGTTTTAAAAGCTCAGATAAACAGCAAACAACAGCACACACATTATGGGATTTAGGTGGGATTTATTTAAATGGAATAGGTTCAATTCCAGTTTCATTTCTCATTTTTCTGAAATATAGAGTAGTAGATTTAGAGATATGATTTGTAGCCTTATCCTGATAAAACATAACACAGTGAAAACTGTTTAAGTAAAGTAACGGAAAGATCTGGTTCGTTGAAAAAAGGTGTTAAAGGTGAAATTTGTGATAGAAATCTGAGTTAATTTTGACATTTTTCTATTTTCAGTTTTCCGTTGTAACAAAATTCAGTAATAATCATAAACCCCATTTTCTCTGCACTGACATTTTAGTTCTTTTTTCGGTATTTCATCAATCTTTTTCTATTGCAATCAAATAAATATATCCAAACCTCTTCAATTGTAATTGCATACTTCTAATTTACACCTGCCAAATAATTTTTATACAACAATTTGCTCATAATCTTAGGCTGAGATGATTTGGTATTAGCCAATGAACCCATTGTATATATTAGGTTGGGGAAAAAGAAATCCATTATTTTTATATGAACTTCAGGACTTTATTTAACATGCTTCGGATTGTCCGATTCGGGTCAAATATGCACCGTTTTTTTGTATGATTTGTTGCCATTTTAAAGGTAACTTCATAATGCCTCTCTCATAGAAGTCCTGGTCTCTATTTGCTAAAAACTCTAGTAGTCGATTTTCACAATCCTCCCTAGATGCCAATTTTTTATCATTAAAGAAATTTTGCAATGCAAGAAAAGGATGATAATCGCTTGGTGCCAAGTCCAGACTGTATGGCGGATGCATTAAAACTTCCCAACCAAGCTCCCGAAGTTTCTGGCGAGTCACTGTAGATGTGTGTGGCCTAGCGTTGTCCTGGTGGAACATGACACCTCTCCTGTTGGCCAATTCTGGCCCTTTCTGGTCAATCGCTATCATCAAACGGTCCAGTTGTTAACAGTAGAGATCAGAATTTAGCGTTTGGCCATATGGAAGCAACTCATAATAAATAATCCCCTTCCAGTCCCACCAAATGCATAACAGAACCTTCCTGGTCGTTAGTCCTGGTTTGGCCACCGTTTGAGGTGCTTCACCGCTCTTTGACCACGATCGTTTTCGCACAGGGTTATCGTATGTGATCCATTTCTCATCTCCAGTCACCATCCGTTTAAGAAATGGGTCTATCTCATTCCGTTTGGCCAAGGCTTCGCAGATGGAAGTTCGATCCATCATGTTTTTTTCTGTTAATTGGTGTGGCACCCAAACATCGAGCTTCTTTTTGAATATAGCTTTGTGTAAATGGTTTTAAACTGTTTTATGGTCGATTTTTAGCTCCTGGGCGATGTTACGACTGCTAACATGCCGTCATTTCTCCGATTTTATCGACATTTTCGACGACCGGCCTACCTGTGCGAGGTGCATCTTTAACATCAAAAATTCCTGAAAGGAATCTACGAAACCAAAATTGCACATAATTGGCTGTTACAGTATCGGAACTATAAAAACCATTCAAAATTTTAGCCGCCTGGCTTGCATTTTCGCCTTTGTCAAAGAAAAACTGTAAAATGTACCGAATTTTCTCTTTGTTCACTTCCATTTTTAACACCCTGTAACTCCCAACTGAATGGACCAAACAAAAAACAGAGAAAGAATTATTTTAGTACGAAGTGCCACCTTTCTAACGAGCATAAATCTGAAATTGTTTAATTGATACTTTACGTGATATCGATCACTACAGCCATCTATCGAAAAAATAATGGATTTCTTTTTCCCCAACCTAATATAATTTCTGTCACGGATATCCGCATTTAATTTTTTTTATCTGTCTTGCATAAAAAGAAATTGGATTTTTTTTTCAGTTTATTAAGGTGTTTATGTAATAAATCCAACTGTTTCTTTTTCAAGCATCTGCATTAGTTTTTTAGATCTTACTTTTTCACTTGATATCATATGTTTAATAATGAATTCATTTTTATATAGGGAAGGCTTATGAGAGGTAATGCATACGTTTGTGAAGACATAATTATTTGAAAGGAAAATTATTTGATTAATTCCTGTAGTCTTATTTTAGAATAAAATAGCGTTAAACAAAAAGAAGATAAGAGATTTAATACAAATATTATCAAAATAATAAGATTAAGGGATATATTGAATATTTTGGTATAAGTAGGTTATTAAATGCTACAAGCATATATCTATTAACAATTTAAATTATTTTGAGATCAAACTAAAAAATATTTTATTAATGTTATTGATATTTTTTATACACTGAAGTGTTAAATATGTTTCTTTCTTTTTTAACTTTTTTAAAATTATATATTTAAAACATATTCTTCTCCAAGTATTTTTCCCGGCATTTGAGTCAATTTTGTCGAAAATAATAGCTAATGAATTAAATTTATTGTTAGGGAATTAAATTTATATTTTTTAGTACCCATAAACCGGGCTATAATGTAATTAGTGAAATATTGCAAAATTTTTAATTCCTTTCTTTTTGTAAACATAATTTTTCATGATTGTTGTATTAGTCATAAATGAAAGTTCATTCATAAAGTAATATAAATATCTTCCATTTACAGTAAAAGTATTTTATCGGTTGTATTCCTGACTATAATTAGAGGAATTTAATGAATAGGGAATTGTTAAAAGTTACTACGATACAGAAAACGCATTATTTGTTCACAGTAGTTCGCAAATTAGGTTCTTTAAAAATTCAATTCATTCACTGTACTGCAACCTTCATTCAAATAAAGACTTGACTTTTTAACTATCATTTAGGACGATACGGAATATCTTTTGTTATCAAAAAACCTCTCGGAACTATTCAGGGAGCTCTTTCCTTTCATTCTATTCGTCTGGAGACCGACGGAAGGTATTTTCAATCTATTTCTCCTAACGAGATTTGAGGCGAATGCTGCAAAATTATCTCTGATGCAATTTCTGAAGGAAAAAATAAAAAATAAAAGAAAAATAGAAAGTGAATTGTTGGTTTTTCTCTTGCTGATAAAACGTTTCTTCACTCTTTAGCAGGAGCTAGATCTTTCCTCGCTTAATTTTAGATGATAGTTTTCGCTTTTAAGAGACAAGAAGAAATAGAAATGATGATATCCTCTCAATGGTAGAGGGGATTGAAATCTTTCTCAGGGATTGCAAATAACTTTTTTTTCTTACAGATTTTTGAACTTTTGTGTTGAAATTGTGTTCTTTAATAGGATAATTTTTAATTTAAATGAAAGTGGAAGTTAAATGTGTAAAGTCATTAAAATAAAACTATTGTTGCAATGCCTTTTTGAATGTTAAAAAAAAAAACTGACTACATTTCGTGAAATCTTTCATAAAGTAATCTAAATATCTTCCGTTTGCAGTTAAAGTATTATATCTGTTGCATTTCTGACTATAATTAGAGGAATTTAATGAATAGGGACTTGTTAAAAGTTACTACGATACAGAAAACGCATTTATTTATTCATAGTAGTTCGCAAATGCTGTCTTTTAAAAATTCAATTCATTCACTGTACTGCAACCTTCATTCAAATAAAGACTTGATTTTTTAACTATCTTTTAGGAAGATACGGGATATCTTTTGTTATCAAAAAACCTCTCGGAACTATTCAGGGAGTCCTTTTCTTTCATTTTATTCGTCTTGAGACCGACGGAAGGTATTTTCAATCAATTTCTCCTAACGAGATTTGAGGCTAATGCTGCAAAATTATCTCTGATGCAATTTCTGAAGGTAAAAAAAGGAAAAGAAAAATAGAAAGTGATTTGTTGGTTTTTCTCTTGCTGATAAAACGTTTCTCCACTCTATAGCAGAAGCTAGATCTTTCCTCCTTTAATTTTTGATGATAGTTTTCGCTTTTAAGAGCCAAGGAGAAATAGAAATGATAATATCCTCTCAATGGTAGTGGGGATTGAAATCGTTCCCAGAGATTGCACATTTTTTTTTTTTCTTGGAGATTTTTGATGTTTTGTGTCGAAGTGTTCTTTAATGGGATAATTATTAATTGAAATGAAAGTGGAAGTTAAAAGTGCAAAGACATTAAAATAAAACTATTGTTGCAATGCCGTTTTGAATATTAAAGACAAAACTGACTATATTTCGTAAAATCTTTCATGAAGTAATCTAAATATTTTCCATTTGCAGTAAAAGTATTTTATCCGGTGTATTTCTGACTGTAATTAGGGGAATTTAATGAATAGGGACTTGCTAAAAGTTACTACGTTACTCAAAACGCATTATTTATTCATAGTAGTTTGCAAATGCCGTCTCTTAAAAATTCAATTCATTCACTGCACAGCAACCTTCATTCAAATAAAGACTTGATTTTTTAACTATCATTTATGGCGATACGGAATATCCTTTGCTATCAAAAAACCTCTCGGAACTATTCAGGGAGCTCTTTCCTTTCATTCTATTCGTCTTGAGACCGACGGAAGGTATTTTCAATCAATTTCTCCTAACGAGATTTGAGGCGAATGCTGCAAAATTATCTCTGATGCAATTTCTGAAGGAAAAATAAAAAAGAAAAGAAAAATAGAAAGTGAATTGTTGGTTTTTCTCTTGCTGATAAAACGTTTCTTCACTCTTTAGCACAAGCTAGATCTTCTCTCGTTTAACTTTTGATGATAGTTTTCGTTTTTAAGAGCCAAGGAGAAATAAAAATGATAATATCCACTCAATGGGAAAGGGGATTGAAATCTTTCCCAGAGATTGTAAATAATTTTTTTTTCTGGAGAGTTTTGAAGTTTTGTGTTGAAATTTTTAATGGGATAATTTTTAATTTAAATGAAAGTGGAAGTTAAATGTGTAAAGTCATTAAAATAAAACTATTGTTGCAATGCCGTTTTGAATGTTAATAACAAAACTGACTATATTTCGTTAAATCTTTCATAAAGTAATCTAAATATCTTCCATTTGCAGGAAAAATATTTTATCGGTTGTATTTCTGACTATAATTAGGAGAATTTTATGATTAGGAACTGGTTTAAAGTTTCTACGATACAGAATTTATTTATAGTGGTTTGCAAATTCAGTTCTTTAAAAATTCAATTCATTCACTGTAGTGCAACCTTCATTCAAATAAAGATTTGACTTTTTAACTATCATTTAGGACGATACGGAATATCCTTTGTTATCAAAAAACCTCTCGGAACTATTCGGGGAGCTCTTTCCTTTCATTCTATTCGTCTTGAGACCGACGGAAGGTATTTTCAATCAATTTCTCCTAACGAGATTTGAGGCGAATGCTGCAAAATTATCTCTGATGCAATTTCTGAAGGAAGAAAAAAAAAAGAAAAGAAAAATAGAAAGTGAATTGTTGGTTTTTCTTCTGCTGATAAAACGTTTCTTCACTCTTTAGCACAAGCTAGATCTTTTCTAGTTTAATTTTTGATGATAGTTTTCGTTTTTAAGAGCCAAGGAGAAATAGAAATGATAATATCCGCTCAATGGGAGAGGGGACTGAAATCTTTTCCAGAGATTGCAAATAACTTTTTTCCTTGGAGATTTTTGAAGTTTTGTGTCGAAATTATGTTCTTTAACGGGATAATTTTTAATTTAAATGAAAGTGTAAGTTAAATGTGTAAAGTCATTAAAATAAAACGATTGTTGCAAAGTCTTTCTGAATGTTAAAGGCAAAACTGACTATATTTCGTGAAATGTGTTTCCTACAACGGCTAGAGTTATTACTTAGGATATTAAAATTAACAAGAGGACATTTAATCTACTTAATATTGATAAAATAATATAATCTCTATATATTCTTATTGTTGATATGCAGTCCTGCCGAATTACTTATTATGAAGTTCTTTAGTTTCATTTTGAAAGTGTATTGACATTTACATTTGTTGAATAAGTGAAATTGAAAAAAAAAAATACCAGAAATATTAGTTATTTTATTTAGGGAAGAGAAATGTCTTTAATGTGAAGGGTTTTTTAATGTTTAGGGAGGAGAAATCTTTTTAGTGTGAAGGGATTTTAATGTTTAGGGTGGAGAAATTTTTTTAATGTGAAGAGTTTTTAATGCTTAGAGAGGAGAAAATTTTTTAATGTGAAGGGTTTTTAATGTTTAGGGAGGAGAAATCTTTTTAATGTGAAGGGCTTTTCAATGTTTAGGGAGGAGAAATCTTTTTTTAATGTGAAGGGTTTTTAATGTTTAGGGAGGAGAAATCTTTTTAATGTGAAGGGTTTTTTAATGTTTAGGGAGGAGAAATCTTTTTAATGTGAAGGACTGTATTTTATTAAAGTTTAATTATTAATTTATTAGAAAATTATTCCATATTAATTATTCTTATAATTAAAAAAATAATTAAAATATTATATATAATTAAAATTATTCCATAAATTATTAACTTATATATTTTTGAAAATACGCACTAACATGTGTTTTTATAATGAGAAAAATTCTTATTGAAATATTTTGATCAATTTTTCCTTCGTTTAATTAATTAATATTTTTTATTTTTAATCATAGATTATCCTAAATCAAGATGCCAATTTTAACACAACATTTTTTTCAATAATGATCAATAATATTTCTTTTATTTAAAATATAATGACGAGGAATATTTTTATAAATATATATTTTTAGATGACAAATTTATTAATCGCGTTTTCTTTTAATCCCGAAACTTAAATAAATTATCTACTTTTTCTCTTTATTGCAAATTATATTAGAGGCATTTATTTATCAATTGTTATTTTTTATAAATAAAAACCGAATTTAATATTTATTTAACTAGCGTTAATTATATATAATACAGATAAATTAATCTACTAATCTCCAATTACACACGTTAAACATTTGGATGATATACAGTATCCTTTTTAAATAAAAATTAATCTGAAAATAATTTAATTTTACATATAATATTATTAATATCAGAAAATACGCTCAAACTATTTTTTTTCTTTAATCTTTTATATGAGATGTGTAAGTTAAATCTAAAAGAGTTCCCCAGGAGTATTTTTTATGTTTCAATGTAGAAAAAAAAATTCATTTCACTTTATTACTGAAATCCTAAATTTTCATAAGTATGAAAATATTGTAAAAAAAATTACTTTAAAGACCTGGTGAAAATATAATGTTCGTTAAATTCAGTTTGTGTTGTTTAATATCTATAAAATTGTTGTTACAAAAATATTATATTGAATAAACAAATAAATCGATTATTAAATATATCTAATTTCCCTAAAAACTGGAGAGCAGGGAACTTCTTGGTTAACAGAATTTTTTTTAAAAATAGGATACTGCCATAAATAATTTATTATGCATATTAATGCTGACAAAAGCAGATATATTCAACTATTAAAGTAGAATTTTTTGCAAATCACAATTGATTCATTCCAGTTTTCATTCAGTGTATGTATACTGAAAATATCAGTTATTATTCTTAAATTATAATTATAAATTAATGGCAGAATTATTTTTCCTTTAAATCGCTTTTTAATTATTTGCTGTGGAAAAATTCTCTGAATCCAAGAACAAAAGTATTACACTTGAACGGTTTAAAATAAAAAAAGGAACACATGCTTCAAGTGCTCCAAGAAGTTGCTGTCTTAAATTTTTTGTTAAATATGTTTTGAATAATTGTGCTTAAATGTCAAATTAGCATTCCTTTTCTGCATTTCATCATTTGTTTCTTTGACACTGCAATAAAATATATTAATGCTTACATTCTTGTAACACTTTTGTTGTTTTAATCCAATTACATTAACCATAATAATCATTTAAATTATGTCTCAGTAAATTCTTTCACTTCATTTACATGCAAACTCGTAAAAAAAAATTACTTGTTTTTAATTTTTAATTGAAAAAATTACGTTTTTTTTAATGTTATAATGCGCTATGTTTTTTCAGACTTTTTTTGAAAACCAAAAAATTGAATTTATGAAAATTTAGACAATTACCGTATGAGTATTTATGAATATTATATGACTATCTTTGATAATTTAAAACCGTGTTTTATATTTTTCTATCTTAATTTAAGAAAATATGAATTTATTTGAACTAAAACATTAATAATAACAGACGTAGATTATAATTCAAAGAATTCATATGTTTTTCAAAATATAAATTTTATTTAATCCACTGATGTTATTAAAAATTTACTGTCGAAGTTATATTATTTAAATTTCTGTAAATATTATACATAGAATTGCTATACATATATATTAATAAATTTTATCCCTCACTCTTAATTATTTAGATTAACGGAATTGAAATTTGCATTAAATAAAAACCATTGCAAAAAAAGTCTCCCGATTTGTGATATATATACGATATACATTTTTTATACATAATTTTATCTAATTCACACAATAGCTTTGCTTTATTCTTAAATAATAGAAAATAATTTATCTTTACATATTTATAAATAGTACTTCTTTAGCTAAAATTACTTAATAGCTAATTTTTGCAATCGACAAGAAATAAAAAAAAATGAAACTTTTGTTGTAACAATTTACCAAACTGAATCTTCGTTCATTATTTATTAAATTTCAGTGATTAAAATAGCACAATTATTAATTAACAAACTATCTAAAATATTTAATAAGGAAAACATTTAATAAAAAAAACTAAAAGTTCTAAAGTTTAAAGCAATGTAAATGTAAAAAACTCCATAAAATTAAATTAAAAGAAAGATAAATTCATTTTTCATCAACTTATTATCCCCTAGCTTATATTGCCAATTTTTTTTAGCCCAAAACAAGGTGTTTAATTAATATTACTGTATTAGGAGCATCTAGTATAAATTAAAAAAGAAACCTGCAAACATCGTGTGCTATTCATAGAAACAATTTTTTTCTACTCAAAAATAAAATGAAAGAATACTTTCACCAATTAGAGGCTTCTAAGCGCAGAGATACTTAGGTACTTGTCACCTTTCGAGATTTAAGACGATCGATGTTTTGGCTTCGTTCCTTGTTAAAAGTTTTTCTTATCTTTAAATCCTTCGCTCTTTCCATTTTTTTTAACCTTGCTACAAGCTTTTGCTTTCCATTAAGCCTTTTTGGAGTGAAGTTTCATTTTTCCTTTTTCTTTTTTTAATGCTTTCAGATGTTTTAAAAGGAAAATGTTCAACAGTTATGATAAAGTTACCGATTCTTTCCGATTACAGTTAGACATGCAAGCTAAAATGTAGCGTTAGTATTTTATTTTTGGTTATGAAACTTTTCCAAAAAAAAAAAAAAAAAGTTGCCTTTTTAATTCGTTTATTTTAAGTATTAATTTTTGTCGTAAATTTGTTTTTATTGATGGCTTATTTATTTTTATGCTACTAAAGCAAACTACGAATAGATTTAAAATTAATAATTGGTTGTATTTTTTTAATAATTATCGCATTGATATGTATAATACATGTTTAGTTTTAGTTTTCTCTATAACTTTAAGGTTTAAGGCTTAAATAAAAATATTACATCAAATTTCATATTAAAACTTCGCATCTAGGTTTTAACTAACCTCCTAAAATGAGATTATACTTAAGATTGTATATTTCAGAGAATTGGAAAAAAAGCACCTTAGAATTGCTCACTAAGATTGTATAATTGCGAACTAAATATGTTAATCGCCTTGTCCGTTATCTGTATTCACTTTGCTTTTGAATCACCTAATAATTGTTTTTACTATTTTTAAAATCTAAATGATTGTTATTAAATTATATTTTACTAATTTTTTTCAATATTACTCTCTAATTATGAAATATTTATATCTTTCAGAAATAGCCATTAATATTTATTCACATCATATTTATATATTTAGCAATCATGTTTTTCTTTTTGGTATTTTGTATGAATTTTTGTTAAATCTTTGGAATAACTATGCACTATTATAGTTCTAAAATATTTCAATTAAATAACACCCGTTGCACAATAAGCATGTGTAAAAATAAATTTAACATAAATAGAAAATTTAATACAACTAACGTATTTTGTTTTCTTGTATTCCAATTATATTTCATTCGAAAGCTTCTTTGCTTTCTTTAATTTTAGGGAATGTGTAAAAATAATAAATTACTTAATTTTTTTATTTTTAACATGTATTTTTCAGCTTATTTGACATGTAAGCATTCTGTTATTTCGATGTTGTAAATTCAAAATAATTACGTTATAAAGTGTGTTTTCTTGAATAATTAACATCATGGATTTTTCAGAAAATTTTAATCAAATGACAATGATCAGATAAATTCTTTAAGTAAAATACAGGCTTTCAATTTAAGTAAAAACTAGTTTGAAGCTTTCAAAACAGGATTATTAAACTGGTAAAGTAATTAGTGTTTAATTTATAAAAAGGGACATTTATGAGTATAACGTATGTATATTTCATATAACGTTTTCATTTTATATTTACATATTCTTGAAAGTAAAAGAAAACTATATTTCAGGGAAAAGGTTTGCCATTTAAATTGTTAATCTGTAAATGTACTTAATGTATTAAATATTCTTACAAATATTGAAAATTAACAAATTATATATTTAGATGTAGTTTTATTTTTTAAAAGTAGCAATTATTTGTTCAGGTAATCTAGAAGATATTATTTGAAAATTGATTAAACATGGAAATCTCTATCTCTCTCTAAACTAATAAATAACAATAATAATAAATAACGTCCATTATAATAATAATAAATATTAAATAAACAATAAATAATAAATAAATATAATAATATCCACAATGGTGTTCAAAAGTAAGGTTACAAATGCAAAAGATAAGATATCTTAAAACATAATTGTTTTAATGTAATGAAGTTTTTATGCAGATGTTTCTTACTCGTACACAACCAATAGTTCAATAAAAACAGAGAAAAAAAAATAGCCGGCACAATTTCTGAAACGAAAAAATGATCCCCACATTGATGCAGCATTTTTCCAGAATTGGCTGGCCTAAAGCTTTGTAGCCCTCCACACATCAATACAAGTCGTAAAATGGGAACCTATACAGTAAATGCGGTTGCTCAACAAAGTTTGTTGTTTACGATTTAAATTCAGTGGCTTCACATGTCTATTTCTCAACGCGACAAATATATCCTCTTTTTTCCAGCACTGTATGGTTTCATGTTATTTTCCATAATAATAAAATCGTTTCCAACGGCTCACCAGAAAAGACTCACATAAAGTTCAGGGACATCATTGAAGATTCCATTGTGTTGGAAGACGATGAACGCCCTATTCTTTATCTACATAAAGACTTGGCGAGAATCACTTAGATACAGAATGTGAACCTATTACTGAGAAGAACATGTCCCCAATATTACTGTGCATAAGAATAATTTTTATGGCTTCACGAAAGAGGGCTATAATCTTTTAAGAAGCATGCACACCAACAATCATCAGGAGTAAAAAAATCTCCATTGATAATTACCATCATACAGTTTAGTAGGAAATTGTTGTCGAAAAGCAGTAACTAGTTTCTGAGAGAGTTCTCTGATCGTCATCATTCTATGGATCATGAATTTAATGCCTCATATTGATCCTATGTAGATGGCGTGGATTTTGGATGTCTTTGAATAAGCATCCTCATTATAATATAGCATTGGTGGTCACCACCATTCAAAATATTTGTAAACATCAAATGACCTCCACTTGAGACTGGCAGCTTCAAGCCTATTTATGTCTCTCCGTCTTAATCCATTGTCTAAACAACTATGAGGACTCAATTTACTTGGTATTGTCAATCTCTAGATTTTTCTTGCAAGAAACACAATTCTATAGATGAAATTCACAGATTAGGTAAAAAGACGCTTTTAGTTTCCTTATAATAAATACTTTTGCAATTATTTGACAACTACCAGAGGTATACATTAAATTCACCATTCTCTAAATTATATATAATATCAAATTTTAAGTTATCAGTAGATGCCGTTTTGAATTTTTGCAAAAAAATGTGTTTGTAACGCTAGTATATAAAACATATTTGCAATCTCCATACATTGGTTCAGTATTTTAAAATATAAATAAAATACTTTCCAATACGCAGAAATAAGTTCCTATGATTTAATTACGATGAAGAGTTACAATTATTATTTTAACTATTAACGTTTTTTAAAATAATTTCTTATAATTATGGAAAAGAGTTTACAAATAATATAATAATAATCAATCCTTAAATATTTTCTTCACACTTCAATATACTCTCACCACACTCTATAATAACCAGGCATAAGGTTATGATCTTTTGCTGTCTTGATATAATAGAAGTTAAAGTTTTGAAATGAATGCTACAATGAATTAAGTTTTCATGGAGCGTTAATGAAAAAGAATACTGGTATTTTCGTCTGAATGTAGTAAACATTACGGAATACAAATATATTTCTAAAGTATATTAAACACACATTTGATGCTCTTTGAAGTCTGTTTCTCAAAAAGAGAATGTCTTTCAACTAAAAATAGGTATGTGAATGCACCTGGATTTGAATGTTATAGTTTTATGAATTTTTTAGTTTTTAAAATTAAGTGTATACTTGTGCTCAGATCCAGTTTAATATTTATCATGCTGGCCAAAAAACAGTAGATTAAACTTCAAATTTAATTGATACAATATATCTCATAGAAATTAGCCCACAAGAAGCAAAAATAAATAATTTTAGAAATATGAAATGATGGATCTGTAACATGTCCAAAAAAATGCTGAAATGTCGAATACCGAAAACAGAGAATTTTACAGCTTTTTAATTTTATCAAGAATAAATTTCTTTTTGACTTCTTCCACGAATTAAAAATCTTGAAATAAAATCAACACTCTCATTCAAAAGCTCTTATGGAGAGAAGAACAAATGTCTCTCGGGATTTTTAAGCTGTACCGCAGCCTTTCCGAAGAGGTAAAAAATGCAAAATGTACAAAGAAATTTGTTCTCCTCGGAGATTTTAATACACACACTCCAAAGTGGAAAATTACAAAGCCATGTGAAACAGAATATTTTACTGACAGAGGAAAAAAATATATCTCTGTCGGTATAGCGGGAAGGGAAGAAGAAGAAAAAAAGAAAGTACGACTTCGTTTCAGAGCGTGATTTCGCATCCAACAGACGCAAAGCCAGAGACAGATGATCACCCACCCCACCACCCACATCTTCTAGTTATTACCCTTGCGAGTGGGAGCTTTGAAGAGCGTTTTTCTCCTCCGACAAAAATTTAAAGGTTCGGGAAGTAGATAAGAGAGGGTGGACCGTAAAAACTCTCATTCGAAAGTGGGAATGGCGAGTAATGGAATGATTCTTTTTTAGTCCCTTTTTCCTCTTCTCAAGATAAAAGATTTCGGGAAGGAAATCGAGCGTGCTGTTTAATTCCAGGAATACTCTTTTACCACCTAGTTATGCTAATGGACGGAATCACATGCCAAGGATTACGAACAGAGCATTTAGGAAAGAGATTAACTCCAAAGATAACCGATGGGAATAGTCCTTTGTTGAAAGGAAATACAGAGATAGGGGAAATAGGGTGATAAGAGTTAATATGTCATTAATTAAATCTTGTCGATGTTGAGGAACAAACAATATTATTTTGTAAGTTTTAAAACAGAATTATTTTACTTGAAAAAATAATTGACAAATATTTAGTCACATTCCAAGGATTACGAACAGAGCATCGGGGAAAGAGATTAACTCCAAAGATAACCGATGGGAATAGCCCTTTGTTGAAAGGAAGTCCAGAGATAGGGGCAATGGGGTGATAAGAGCTATTATGTGATTAATTAAATCTGGAATATACTATAAATGTCGATGTTGAGGAACAAAGAATATAATTTTGTAGCTGAAAGATCATTGACAAATATTTAATCACATCCCAAGAATTACGAACAGAGCATTTGGAAAAGAGATTAACTCCAAAGATAACCGATGGGAATACCCCTTTGTTTAAAGGAAGTCCAGAGATAGGGGAAATGGAGTGATAAGAGCTGTTATGTGTTTAATTAAATCTTGTCGATGTTGAGGAACAAAGAATATTATTTTGTAAGGTTTAAAACAGAATTATTTTATTTGAAATAATAATTGACAAATATTTAATAACATACCAATGATTACCAGCAGAGCATTTGGGGAAGAGATTAACTCCAAAGATAACCGATGGGAATAGCCCTTTGTTGGAAGGAAGTCCAGAGATTGGGGAAATGGAGTGATAAGAGCTATTATGTGATTAATTAAATCTTGAATATAATGTCGATGTTGAGGAACAAAGAATATTATTTGGTAAGTTTTAAAACAGAATTATTTTACTTGAGAGAATAATTGACAAATATTTTTAAAATGAATAAAGTTTGTCAAAGATTTGTTAACTTGATGCAGATAAAGGGTTTCAATCAATTGTTAAAGGGTTTCTTTCAATTGTTAAAGGGTTTCTTTCAATTGTTAACTAAAATAGTTACTCAGACTCTACGGGCACAATATATAATCACATAGTACATTGGGAAAAAAGTTTTTGGATTAGAGAATAATTTAAAACTAGCAATAGAAACAGCCCTATATTAGATGGGAGTACCGAAGTGATATGTGATAAATTATATTTGAAAATCATTTCGTTGATGTTAATAAAGTAAAAAACATGATTTTGTTATTGTACAATGTACTCAGCTTATTGGTATATGAATAAATGTGACAAGAGTTCTAAACAGGGAAAAATCGATTACAACTGCTTCTGATCATAAATGGAAATCAATTATTTAGAATTGGAGTGTACGATGTTTAAATATTAGAAAGAACATAATGTAATATTAGCGCACATATTCTTCTAAGTCAAGTTTTTGTTTTGTTTTGTTTTATAACTGTAGTGAAAATTGATTTAAAATTATATTATATACAACTTGACTAATTAAAAAATTAATAAAAATATAACGTCTCCAATTTATTAAAAAAAAATTATAAGTATACTTGTCAAATGCTTTAGAATTATTTTTTTTAATATCTGCCATCCAAGATTATTTTCCGAGTTAAATATAAACTTCTTCACGTTTTGTGTGAAGTCATTCGACATTACAGCAAATAAAAAATAAAAGTTTGGTACTTGAAATCAACAGCCCTATTTTTCACCACTTCCTTTTCAAGAAACATGAGCACTGAATCCCTTTTTCCGACTTTTAAGGTTACAAAAAATCAAACACGTCTTCTCGGTCAAATCGATCCCCAAAATACAAATCCACGTTACCCGAATCGAACGACTTCACATCACCTTCTCGCTCGCCTTCCCCCCTCGACGAAAGGGTTGAATGGGGGTGGAAGATCCCTCCTCCTAAGTTTGTAACTTTCTTCCTGCCTCCTTCTTCCAAACTCTTCGGTGGAGAGGAAAGGGGATCGCTGAATGCATGTCCAGAGACTCCCGCCCTTCATGCTTCTCCATTGGGGTGGCCCAACTGATATTGGGATGGTGGGGGACCTCGTTCGAGGTCAAATCCGACGGAGGTCATGAGTGAGGGGGCCTTAGGACGAGCAAGGTCATCGCCGCCGTTTGCACGGCGCATTGCGCCACCTTCGGCGATCAATAGGCAGACGCCATCCGAAAAGAGGCAGACTCCCGTGCCTTCCCATTTGGCAGCAAAATCGTCCTGAAGTGGAAGAAAAAGGTCCCATACTGTTCCTCTCACCTTCTGAGGGATAGTCGCACCCACCCACGCCTCATCCCGCTCCGCGAGGGGGAGGAGAGGAGAGGAATTAGTGGAATAATTAAGTTGTTCATTGTCTCCGCGTTAGTGGTCGGCGATCGTTTAATCGCTGGCCAGCCCTTGGGGTTGGGTGGACGCCTTATTAAATCTTTCGCTTCGTGCTGAGGATGAATCCGGAGGTCCGACAGAGGGATGGAATTGGGGGTTTCGCTTTCTCTGCCCAGAGGCGCTTTCATTATTAAGACACTTCGGGTCTGTTTAGTGGTTTCGCGTAACCCTTTATCTGCACTGTGGATGGAGGATAAAAATCCGGCAGGGCATTTTCATTTATGCTTACATCGTGTGATCGGAAAGATAAATATTTTTGATAAAATCTTCAGAAGGGATAGATTGCGCTTCGTTCCAAGATTAAAGTTCTGCTGAGCAGAGTTTTGTACATTTTATGTTCAAAATCTTAAAATAATTAATATTTATTTCATCGTTTATTTTTTGTCTTTGTTGCTTTAAAATTATTTAATCAATAAATTCGAAGATTTATGTACTTTTTTAAAACATCGACCTTGTACATGAATTAATTGCTACTTTAATTTTGATGGGTTAATGAAATTTACCAATTATAGATTAATTATTGATAATTATAGATTCGCAAAAAACTTTTTCTAATATTTTAAGCAACACAAAACAGGAATATGCAATAAATTATTCTTCTGTAATTTTGAAAGAAAATAAAAAATGAAAATAGAATATTTAGAAATTAAAATCAAACGTCTTTGAAAATTTTGCAATAATCAGTTCTGTATACACAAATGACTTGTCTTCTACAAGTAACAATTTAATATTTATTCCTATGTTTACATTGGTGACAGGTTCTTTTATATTATCGATTAAAGCATTTTAGCCCTTAAAATAGAATGACATGAATATGCTTTTTTAATATGTTTCATTCCAAAACTAGCTTATACTATAAGTGTTATTTGAATATTTGAAAACCAGCTAAAGTTCTCGATTTTTTTTTTCGCTTACTTGCCGTAGAAAGGAAAATCTAATTTCTTACTTAATTTCCATAAGAAATTTCTTTATTGCTGATTAAAATAATCGTAATATTTATATAGTTAGCATGAATTTATTATTTGATTTTAGATTTGTTATTAACTTGATGATTTTTGCATATAATGAAATGTGGAGATACTTTAATACATGTGTCTTGTATTTAAAGCTCAACCAATCAGATATCAATACTTGTCTTTATAGATTATAAAAGAAAGGCATGGATAACTGGTTGGTTGAGGTTGTGGTTGTTAGGTTATTATTATTTTTAAAGATTATAATGTTTATTTACTAAAACAAATTCAACTATTATTTTCCCCTAACTTATAGAAAGATGTGCTTGGTTTTCTTAATTATTTGTTTTATTTTGTATAGTTTGAAAATCGACACAAAAAAGAATGCTGTGATATGATTAATCCAATTTTTAAAAGTATACCAATGCATAAAAATGTAAATTGAGGAATCTACCTGTTTTAACAATTTGTTTCAAGAATTAGCTTTTGAAATAAAAAGAGATGATTGAAGAGATTAGTTTAAAACTGGAAGAAAAATCTGAAGTTTTATAAATGGCAATTAAAACTTGCAAAATAAAATTTTGCAGATGACACATCTAGGAATATTCCAGAAAAATATTTTTCTGAAATCTAGTGAGAAGCAAATATTTAGAAGAAAAATTACACTTTATATGTTCCAAAATCCTTTCTAATCGATATACTTAAAATCTAAAATATGTTTACCTTTATTTGCTTTAATAACTGAATTTCTAGTTCTGCGATTATGTATTACTTCTTATAGTTCTTTCTTAGAGTTGCCATCTGTTATTATAATTGCATTAATTTCTTTTAAAAATCATACAGAAATCTTTTAATCTCAAGGTATCAACTTTTTGATAAATATATTTTGAAAAACCTTATGTTATCGATAACCATTGATATTTTTTATCTTGAAAAACATAATTTTTCAATGAGTAAATTCGAAAAAAAGTATTTGGTATAATTAATGAGATATCGCTTTATATTTATCTATATCACACGGAATTTAATCACGATGAATGATCTGGGATATAATTTTAACATATTTATGAAAATTATCTAAATGTTGTACCTGTATAACGTGCAGAGAAGTAGCCAATAATGAATCAATTAATTACGCGGAGGCTGCCGGAAAGAGATGTTCATATCTCAAATCTCATAGCCAGCACTCAACTTGAATACAAAACTTAAAACTGAAAAGTGGAGCATTGCTGGAATAGAAAAAGGAAACGTTCTGTTTGATTATTCGTTTCAAAGTTAGAGGCCTCAAGAAATTCCTGGATGTCATGCCTTTTCAAGAACAGAAAAAATATGATCGTCGATTTGTTCGGATCTCATGAATCTTATTAAACCGTGCTTGCAAGCTTCCAATCTCAAGAATGCTTCTAATTAAGGAAAGTCTGAGCAAGCTATCCGGCTAACGGTCGAACTAGCGATTTACGAGGTGACATATAGTTTGAAACTCTGGACCACTCGGGAGATTTTCTACTTAAGATTTTCCTTTACGGAACACTCTTCAAACAGAGCACTAACATCTTTTCGCATCCAAGAGGCATTCATTAGACTTCTTGAAAGTTGAAGTAATATATTACTTGCGCGTAATTAGCTTCATCACTGTAGTGTTTTACACTTGAATTCTTGTAAAGTTTTCGATGCATATTGGGCAGCTTTGTCCTGACCTTACTTACCGCGAGCGCTGAAACTCATCCTTATTGGTTGCACGGACAAATCCGCTTTCATTTAATAGCGTTTGTATGTAAAACCTTGAGGAGTTTTAAAGTTTAAAGGGTTTTTATACTTTTCGAGTGTTTACAATTGCTTGGAAAATGTACTATTTTAAACTTTTCTACCAACTGAAATAAATTGTGACAAATGGTAACTTTGGTTTTTCAAGATTGGCTGGCAGGAGTAAGATTTTGAGTTCGTTGAATCGGAAATGGGAAGGTTCATTGATTCCGGAGTCTAATAATTTGCATCACTTAAATGCTGAATCCATTTCTAAAGGATTTAAGTGTTTTAAGTTCATTATATCTCTTGTTTACAAAAAGATACAGCTGAAAGCTGTGATACAGCTTTCTTCTTTGCTTTAACAGTATAAAACTATGCTATTCGATATGACGTATTGAGTTAATAATTTTCTATCAGATAATCAACACAAAAAATTAATCCAAAAAATTAATTTCATATAATTTCTGTAAGACAATTTAAAATCAGAAAATTTAATTGTTTCAGCTAATTTCGATCTTTTTTTTTACTATGCTTGAAGAATAGGAGAATAGGGCATTTTTTGTTCTTGTTTGCAACAATCAGTTGTAGGAATTCACTTCAAATTTAATGCACTTCTGTAATAAACGAAGCAAGTAACTGGATTTTAATATTTATCAAAACCGCAATTCTCCCAAATTAAAAAAATACTTATTATCAAGGGAAAATCAAAATTGTCTAGAACTTTATGTCTATTATATATGATGTTGTATATAATATGATTAGAAAATTTTAATTACTCATTCACAACCATTTTTTTCATTTACAACCATCCTTTTTTCATTCATAACTCAAGAAATACATGATTAGTGTTTCATTGTGAGGCAAACTCAATATTTGAGAAGTTTTGAATATCTGAACTACTTGTTCATATACAAGCAAGTAAATAATAATGAAACAATTGTACTCAGATACAAAAAATATTCTTAGATGTAAATTTATAATATTGTGTAAATAGATTTTATAATATTGTGTAAACGAACAATAATATTGTTACTAAGTAGGAATAATTGACTCATTCCTGGTTTAAAAGTTGTTTTAAACAATAACTAGTGCCCCCGGCCTGTGAAATAGGATTTGAATAAATCTCAGAAAATTAATTTATTTAGAAAATAACTTCAGAATTCGCTTCACTACTATTTAATATTTATGCTTCGGCATTTAGGACTTTTATTTACATAAAAATGTAAGCAACTAGTCTTTGAAACAGACATTTAATATCAGTAAAGAATTTAAGAAGCTTTCAAATATTCTATTTTCGAATATTTATTTCAATGTTTTAAATTTAAAAAAAATCGCTTTTTCCAAGTAACTTCTTATATTACTTTGCATTTGTCAATATAGAAAATTCAATCACACAGAAACAAAAAATTTTTTAAACTTTAGTGAAAATATTATAAATAGGAGCCCTGTCCTCCATATATGCCTTTATATATCACTATAAAAGTTTATACAGTTGGTTCATATCTGAGTGACTTAGTTCAATGTTTTAAATAACTCTTCTACAGTAATTATAATGCATTTTGACTCATTTATATAATTTTGTCTCTTATTTTAAAGAATACATTTTTTAATTATAATATCTTTTTATATTTTATGTTTTTTAATTTATATTAACCTGAAATTCGCATCATAAATTCAAAAATCAAAATAATTTCAATATCTTTATTAAAAAGGATGAGTTGCAAGTGCAATTATTAGAATATCAATTCTTAATAACATTTTATTGGAAAAAACAATTGAATAAATTTTGGTTCACATTACGAAATATTTTAGCCATGAAAATGTTTCATAAGATTGATAAAATATATTTAAAACATTCAGTATTTAAAGTTGTTATTGTAAGCATTCAATATTCAAATTGAAAAATAGCTGTTCTTCAATTTAGCATTAAAATACTATCGGCAGAATGATTAAATTGAAAATTTTTAAGAGTCTAAAAATAATGCAATATAACAACTCTATTTGCCCCTTGTCAAAAGCACATTTGTGATTTTTTTCAACAATATTATCTGTAAGAAATTTATCACCCAACTTCTTAGATGCTAAGTGACACATTTTAAGACACTGATCATGTGTTTTAGTTCTTGGAAAATGTCACTTACCCTAAGGAATATCAATCATAGTCTTCTTTGCATCTACAAGGAGTCTTGTGCGTGTCCTGTCTCTGAAGTTAGACATCTGTGAAGTACCAGGTTATATTTATTTTTGACGAAATTTGAATAGGTTGCAAAATAATGTTGGTTTAAACCAGGCATGGGCAAACTTTTTCGGTCGAGGGCCAAAAATCGAAAAAAAAAAAAAAAAGTTTGGTGGGCCAAGATAAATTTTTCTGAAATTTTAAAAACAATATACAAGTATTAAAATTTAAATATGTTAATGAGATGAATGAAAATGCGATTTCATTTCTAAAAGTTCCTTATATTGAGGTTCGAAGTGAAATGTACTGATTCTAAGGAGCGAGGCTAAACGTTCATCTGCCAGTCAACTTTTGAAATAATTCTTTCTAAGGCTCATAGTTGAAAACACTTGTTCACATATATAAGATGAAGCAAACGTAACACTGATTTTTTGGGCGTGGGATATTAAATTTGGGAAACTAATTTTCGATAATGATTTGTAAAACTCTAACTTTTAACTTCTGTAACTAACTTCTGCTTTTAACACTTTACCGATTGAAAGCTGTCTGTGCTTGCTATTTCGGTCGATTTATATTTTGTAGAACAAAAATAGAGAAAGTAAAAAGATCATCAGTCCTTTAAAAAAAAGGAAGATAAAAATATTTAATCAAAGTTGAAAATTATATGGATATATAATATATAAATATTTATTTCTTTTAATTTGCCTCGGCCCAATATAATCCGTGGGCCGGATAGAATCTTCTGGAGGGCCGGAGTTGGCCCGTGGGCCATAGTTTGCCCATCCCTCGTTTAAACCATAATAAATCCTTTTCTTCAAGCTGCATACTTTAATTTCTTTTGTTGTGGTAATTAAGATTTTTCTGATTAAGAATTATGATTTTTTAAGATGGATTTTCTGGCATATACTTTTTTATAGAGAACCTTTTAAACATTTTCTTTGCAATAAATTATTATTTATTTTTATAATGAATTATTGTTTTGTTGTTAAAATACCTTTTTATATAAGAAGTGATATCGGATTATTTATCATTGTGGTTGCATATTTATATAATATTGGCTTGTTTATTAAAAATGGAGATTTTAAATACATCATAAAATTTATGATATTATATACAAATATGATGAAGTTACAAATATTTTTCTAAATATAATATCGGAATTGATAACAATGATTTTATATGTATTAATTGCAAAATTTGTCAATTTCATTAGCAATTTGATTAAAAAATGAATGAGAGTTCTGCTAACATAAACTTTATGCTGATAATGCATTATTAAGTTAAGACAACGCAGACAATGAGCTAGATATTCCTTTTTAATATGTCATTGTGGCATATATAAGTTAAAAAGTTTTCTGGAAACTAAAACCACAATTATTTTTTCCTTTTAGGATAGTCTGATTAATATCACAATGATACTAATATAAGTGCAATCTTAAATGCACTTAAATGTTTTGATTTTTTAAAAAAATCAGAAAAAGAAAAATAATAAACTAAAAAATAACATATAAAAATTATAAACTAAAATAAATTTTAATTTAAATGCACTTAAATTAAAATTTCTTTAAGCTAACGTTTTTTAAATTTGTGTTGTATGTTTTCATTTAAGATTAACATTATTGTTTATTATAAGCTACACGGCCCTTTTTTATAGACAAGTTAGTATGTGAGTAGTATAGGTAAAAAATATCTGTTTAGTAGGAATTATTTCCACATTTCTACCGAACTACTCTTTTTTGTCATACAGAATAAAAATAGAGGTCTTGATAAAAATAATTCTGTTTTTTAAAGAAGAAAAATAGTTATGTTTCTTATTATTTTTCTTTTGATACATTTGCAAAATATTTGCGTTTGTAAGAATTTTTATTATTAAATGTTCTGAAAAAGAATATTTGAATTTTATAAACTGCCTGAGGACACTTTCGCAAAGCAGTGTAAGAGAATTTAAAATTCTATGAATTGTCTTGCAGCTGCTATATTCATTTTCTGACTCATGTGTAAATAATTATCAAATTATAGCGTTGCAACTTGTTTACAGACTTTACTCTTTTACTCTAGCAAAATATTGCATTTTCTTTTGTACTATTTCCTTCTCCAAGAATTTTTTTGGAATTTTCTTTTTCAAGAAATTCTCTGGATTACTATTTCCTTTTCCAAAGAAATTTATCTTCTTTTAACTTAAATTGATAAAAGGTCTCATTGAATTTTCACGTTTTCAACATAAATTGATTATTTAACATTTCTTGTTTCAATTTAATGTTTGATAGAAGTGCATAAATAAAATATTAACAAATATGAAAAAAAAAAAAAAAAAAAAAAAAATAGTAAATAATGATGCTTCCTTTTGCTTCAGTTATATTGATCTCAAATTTTAAATAGTCTAAACATTTTTTTGCACGCTTAACTTTTATTTACAATTAAAGGAAGTGTTCATCTGTTTAAAAAGATTTATATAAAAATAAACCATTTTTAAAAATGGTAGTTAATAATTAAATGATTTATTCTTTGATAAAAAAAAAATGAGAATATATCAAAGATTAAATATCAAAATATATATATATATTTTCCTAAAAAAAAGGAATTTATGAACAACGTTATAAGTATAATTGTAGTAAAACCATTAAATATCATTTTGAAAACAAAAAATTATATTATTTATTTTATTTTAAATGACTAAAAAGTAAAGTGGGAAACACAACTTCAGAATTTCTAAAAACAATTTTACCTAAATTAAAAAATATATACAATTTGGTAAGTAGGATAATATTATTTAAAATTTTTTACCATATTAATGTGCATAAGAAGGTAACAAGTGAAGCAATTTGTGTTATAAAATTATTTAATGTAATGTAAAAATTTTTAGATTAAAATTAAAATTGTTCATAAAGTCATTTGTCAATACAAATTTAGATGAAACAAATCAATAATAAATCTTGATTTATGATTTATTACTATTTAATAACATGAACTGCATTCCTATCTCTTTAAAAACATTATAAGTTTCCCATCACAAACATCCGATCTAAAGATTTAAACTTGTATTTGTCGATCGATAAAATTACTCACATCGAGCTTTACGGGATTTCCATTTGGGGAAAGCTATATTGTTCTCGGATTCTTCTCGGAATGTCTTTTCTTCTAGGGTTAGCTGTTCAGAGTTGTAGCAAGTTGCTGAAAAGAATTTCTGGAACTTAGCGAACAACTTCCGGATCAGGAATTCCCCCGTCATCCTTTCAGACTGAAGGAATAATTTTCGCTTTGCTTTGAAAAAGTTGCCATATATATATTTCCAATTGTCGTACAGAGGAATTTTTGGTAATTTTAGTCATGATAGCCATGCTATTAATAACAGTCGCGAAATTCTATCATATGAATCTTTATTTGCTTTATAACAAGTAATATAAAAAAAAAAGTTTAAAATCAGTTCCTACCTTTTTTTTCACTATATTGCAGAAAGTCCTTTATAAATAATTTTCATTCATTTTTTTAGGTTTATCTGGCGCCATCTATTGGTAGATATATACAACTTAAATCTACAAAAAAAATTAAATTAATTAATTAAATTTAATTACTGAATTAATATTTGAAAAAACTGTATTAACGTCAAGTGTCATACACTACAAGTTAAAAAAATGTATTTGAGCTTGAGTGGATGAATAAAAAGTATTTTTTTAACGATTGAAAATTTGAACAAGATATATATAGGGAGAGTGTGAGCTAATAGAAGGAATTGAAAAAGGCTTATATGAATATATAATTAATATATGCATTAACTTGCAAAACTCGTCACAAATTAATATATTTGACAAAAGAAAACAATTTCATTTCACTATCAATTGACTCAGACCATGGAACTCAAATATCAGTATCAAAATGTATCACAATATCATCATTATTCGACTGCACAGAATAATTCCATCTGTCTATCTTTTTAATACTTTTAAACAGCAAGAAAGAAAAGAACTCAAGACTATTCTTTTAAAAAATGGTGTCCCTCATAATTTCCTTCGCCAGTTCTCCTCTAATTTGCAATCTCCAAACTTTTTTTGTTAAAATTTTTCCCCCATAAGTTGAAATTGCCATAAATTCTCCACACTGTGGGAGTTCTTTATCTTTCAAAAAATAGTAAATTGTTTCACGAATTTCTACAAAGTATTATCCCACGTATTTCACTTTCCATTTTCCCTAATTAACGGGGAACCCTTAGCCGACCATAAATCTTCCCAGTCAGATAGATTTATATTAGACAATAATTCTATCCAATCGACTGAAATTTTGATCATTTCGGTCAACCAATCACTTGCATGAAAGCCATGTTATTATTAACAGTTGCGATGTTCTATGCGCTATTCGCTTTTTGCCTTATAAAAAGGCTCGCACTGCTATCTCGTTCTACTTCAATCCTATACCTTGAAGACTCTATTCTGAAGGTTATTTTGTCCACTTCACGTTATCGGAATACTTCGGTAGATGTTTTTTTTCTTGGATCCAGTCATCTAGCGAGCAAAAATAATACGGTTTATAATATCTTGACAGTACATATTTCTTGATAAACCTGTCCTCAGGATGTTATAATTTAATTCTTATGGAGTCACTAATTTATATCAGAATTCCTGGTCGACATCCGTTCACACGTCAGTGTATATTTTGTACAATTTTATTGCAGTTTTGTTGTACAACATTTTGATATTTATGTTTATTAAAGAATTTTATGTTTCGTTGTTGCAGCTTATGCGCATTTCAGATCTTGAACAATTTCTTTCTTTTTCTTATTTTTCTTTTATTGAGAGGTTTGAATGTGAGGCACCCAAGAATTTTTGTTTTGAAATGTTATGATGGTTTTGTTATACAATTTACGTGTAGCGAATACTGGGAGTAGCTTTCAGTATGCAAAATTGTCGTGTTTTCAATTCACTCCTTGTTCTTTTTCCTTCAGTTATTGTGTTCTTGTGTTGTGTTCTTTATATATGTGTGTGTATATATATGTATATGCATATTATTAAATGATCTTCAGTTTCGTTGCTGCAGCTCACTTCGGATCTTGAGAAATGTATTCTTTTTTTAAGAAGTCTGAATGTCAGGCATCTCAGAATTTTTGTATTACGGATGCTATAATGGTTTTGTTATACAGTTTGCGTGCAGCGAATAGCAGTAGTAGCTTTTGGCTTACAAAATGGTCATGTTCTTTTCTTATATATATATATATATATATATAGATATATATATAATATATATATTCAAATACATATATGTATTCAAATATTTGTATTTTTATATAACGTAAGAATATTGATCTTTTGTAGATTCGTTTTAAGGAAATATTTATTTATATTGTTTAAATTAAGCATGAGTTTTTAGATTTTTTTGCAAATAATTTTAAATAATGTTTAGATTAATGACTGAAATTCGTATGAAGAAATGAATGAAATTTAAAATTTGAAATTCAATTTTGCATTTTATAAAAAAATCAAATTATTTCTATAGAATAAATGTTCAAGGTTCGTTTTTTATAATTCATTTGGTTAGAACGCAGAAAACGCTGAAATCATATTGTATTAACATCAAATATTTCACAATATGACATGATTTTACTTTGAATATTCCATCACTGTTGAAAATATTATTATGTTATTAATATTTTAATTGCATATAGAGGGGAAGTCTATATGCAATAATTAAATACATTTCTTAGTTCGTTACCGATTTTAGTTGCTTTTCTTAGTTTTTTCATTTAAATTTGTTAATATTATCAACATGGGTATTTGTTGATTTTAAAAGTTATGAAATTAAAATTTAATAAGATTAATTTTTATACATTATTTTAAATTTTTTTATTCTAAATTTTTATTATACAGCAGGTCTATGAATTTTTTCAAAGCATTTTCAGGTATTTTATTATCTAATTTTTAGTTTTATTGAGGAATGTGTAAGCATTCTATACTTCTGTGCTTAATATATATGGGGAAAAAAAAAGAACCACTCTTACAGTTATATTTTTAATTTGCTTAATTTTCTAACTAGCTAAATACGTTGCTCAAAAACTTATCAGCAATATGTGTGTAACAAATTCGTATCTTATTACACTAAAATACTTTTCTACGAAATCCATATAGAACATTAATTTTAAATATTTAGATATTTAAGAAATATAATCAAAAAGTTAATTTTAAAATTTTCAGTAACAGAATTTTTTTAAAAATAAATTGCATTATCTACTTACATCTTAATCGATTTATTTCCATGCTAATAGAAAATTTTCTATTTGGTTCTCGTTTTCAATCATTAAAATTGCTTTAGTTACCAAATTACCTATTGTTTTCCAAATCTTGATACAAATATCAAAAAAGGTTTTTTGTTTTGCAAAATTGATATATTCCAGGTGGAATTACTGGCAAAGAATATAACGGAAAACTCCAAATGTATTTTAAGGCGGTATAAAATTCAAATGGTAAACAAAATGTTTTACTGACATCCTTTTTAAATGATGATGCACGCTACGAATTCTTTCTTTTAGAGAATTGTTTTGTTCGAAAGTATTTGGTATTTGGTTCCCGTTGCCTTAAAAATGTTTAGACAAACTGCTTTTCGATTAGAACTTTTGAATTCAATTGTATGAGTGAAAAATCAGTTAAATAATATAAATGCTTCATCATATTTTATTTAGCCAACAAGCATTATTTTCTCTTGTAATTATACGCAAAAGTAAGACAATATTTTAAATAGAAAAATATGTTTTGTACATTTTTATGAAAAAGTTCTTTTTTATTTTAAATTTTCCTTTATGGTCAGCAATTTTTTCCTTACTATAATCACTAGCGAGCACTGTGATTGAATCAATCAATCATTCTAATAAAATCAATCATTAAATAAATCATTTAAATAAATAATCTATCAAATTGGGATTGTTCATGCTGATTGGATCTATCATATTGTACAGATAATTCTGTGAATGAGGAATCATTTATTATAATCAGGAACATGAGGTTTAGTGCTTTTTCATATCTAACTAGATTTCAAGTGTTAGTTTTTAACTTCCTGGAAAAGACAACTGTAAGGATTATTTGTTCTTGAATTGTTTATTTATTATTGGATAAATTTAGCAAGCATCATTCAAATTTAGTTAAAAGCCAAGTTCAATGTCAAAAAAATAAATAAATAAATAACATAAAGTAAATAAAATAAAATTATAAGTAATATCATATCGGAAAAAATAACTGTTTTTATTTATAGAAAGAAATAAGCCGAAAAAAATAAAGCGTCGTTTGAACAAAGGGAAACAATAGTTGATGAGACAGCCTAAAGATACAAAGATAAAATATGTAACTGATTGAAGATTCTATCTATTGCAGATTCTGTCCTATCTATTGCAGATTCTATCTATTATCTATTAAAGATTCTATCTATTCTATCTATTGCAGATTCTATCTATTCTATCTATTGAGGATTCTATCTATTATCTATTAAAGATTCTATCTATCGCAGATATTTCTATCTTTTGACGATTCTATCTATCGCAGATATTTCTATCTTTTGACGATTCTATCTATCGCAGATATTTCTATCTATTGAAGATTCTATTTATCGCAAATATTCCTATTTATTGAAAATTCTATCTGTTGCAGAATCGCATTTGCTCAACATTTATATATGGTTAATAAAGAGGAATACATTTTGATAAACAGTTGAGAAGTGCTACTGAAATATTCAGAAGAATCCGAAATCATAAGAAGATAATTCTCATTTCTTTTCTTCACAAAGAATTTCTGAAAGGAGATTGCATTTATTCAAATCTTGATGTTTAAAAAAAGTCATAATGATTGAGTATCATAACTTACATTATCATTACTTTATCTTTCAATTTTTCAGGTCATTTTTTTATTCTTTTAAATTGGTCGTAAATAATCACTTATTAAGATGGAGACAATCATTTTTCCTGTACTTTGATCCAATAGCATGGTCAGTAATTTAATAAATTTGTACTTCTCCTGGAATTTCTAAGCTTATGCTTACTAACAAAGTAAAATGAATGGCTTACAAACGATATTTGTTGTGTTTTAAAAAAAGTCTTGGGAAATTATGATTTTGTCATTTCGTTTGTATACTTTTTTATTAAATGTATATTGTTGATCTGTTATATTAATATAACCATGATTGATTTTTAATTTGTTAACAAATTTTGTAACAAATTTTTATTAGAATTTTATTTTTATTAGTTTTTCTACAAGTATACATCTAAAACATTTAAAACATTTTTTCATACAAGTATAGATCTAAACAACATTTTAAACATTTTTTTATACAAGTATACATCTAAACAACATTTTAAGCATTTTTTTATACAAGTATACATCTAAACAATATTTTAAATATTTTTTATCCAAGTATACATCTAAGGATCATTTTAAATATTTTTTATACAAGTATACATCTAAGGATCATTTTAAATATTTTTTATACAAGTATACATCTAAGGATCATTTTAAATATTTTTATACAAGTATACATCTAAGGATCATTTTAAATATTTTTTATACAAGTATACATCTAAGGATCATTTTAAATATTTTTTATACAAGTATACATCTAAGGATCATTTTAAATATTTTTTATACAAGTATACATCTAAGGATCATTTTAAATATTTTTTATACAAGTATACATCTAAGGATCATTTTAAATATTTTTTATACAAGTATACATAACACACAAATAAACTGATATCAAAAGTTTGATTTTGTTACTTATTTTTATACTATCAACCTTTTACAAATTTTTTTTATAAAAGGCTTCTGTAAGCATCAAAACATTTTATAAAACTGTTTTGAGATATATATATTTAAGAATTCAATCAATTATTTCGGTAAAAAATTTCATCTTCTAGTCCTTGAATAACACCTTTAAATGAAGTTAAAGAAATAAAAAAAAATCATGTTTATTAAAAGGTAAAAATGCGATTTCATCAAATTTTCTTTCAAAAAGCAAATAAAAATTCCTCTTTTTTCTAAATATGTTAATTTTACCATTCCTGAAATTGCTTTCAATGTGACGAATCATTAGCCACGTGTTAAAATGAAATATTTAGAAGTAATTAAATTTACATATTTATAAATGGTTTTTTTTTTGCTTTTAAAATCAATAAGATGGTGGTAAAGATAACAGCTTTCTTAAAAGAATTTATGGAATGCGGTATTAATTTTTCCCATTTTTTTATTCAAAAGATAAAATGGTGTTGATTATTTGTTGAAAATGTTTTTAAAAGACCGATTTTTAAGTGTTAACATTCTTTAAGAAAGGAGATACAGTTATTAGGAAGTATTTAATTATAATTCTGTTTTACAAAGAAATTTTTTGTTACATTGTTCATTTATTTAATTCCACGCTTTGATTAACAATAAAATATTATTCAAAATATCATCAAATTATAAAAGATGTTTAAATCTTATATCAAGCTACATAACCTATGAAATAATTGAGAAAAATGTAATTGATTTTACATTTAAGACTTTTGAATAAACGTAACTAAACATTACACTCGCAATTGATTAAGAATTTGTATCCGATTCCCAGCAGTTATGATAATTTTGACCTGTTTAAAAATATACGTTGTATTCCTCAAAACTAGCTAATTTAAAATATCTCATTTATTTTCTTTAGGGCATTTAATTAATTAAAATTTTCTCATTTCTTAGAGAAGAAAAAATTAAACAGCAGAAATAAATAATCTAAGCTATCTTGAAGATTTCTTATATGAGGAATTAACAAAAGCAATTTCAATTCTATATAACTTGAGACTTGACTATTCATAAATTTCTGAAAAAATAAAAGATGATAAAAATAACCAAACAAAGGCAAAAAATAATTTTAAAACCCAAGCTGGGATAGCTTTGTGATTGTCATTCCAGCTAGGAAAGATTTGTCATTTCCTAACTATCAATATGCAAATGGAAAAGGTTTCATGGTGCTTTTGTATCATTGTTTCGATTTCCAGCAGTGTGAGAACCATTTCGCTTAGGAAACAAAGACATCGAATTCATGAAGTAGAGAACATGGTTTTAGGAGGAAAACTGGCTTTACTCACAGTGATAGAAACGGAAGCTATTTAACTAAAATTCAAACAGTTATTGCATTATTTGTTTAATTTCCGAATCATTAAGATATTTTTAAGCAATAAATTATGATACAACATTTAAAATTTCATCAAATACCTTTTGTTTTAAAGCTTTCATAGCATATCTTCATTAGTTTTGTTTAAACGCTGCTGTGTTACATTAGAGAAACCAGCTTTACTTTCAGTACTTTTCAATAAAGGATATTACAGTTATTTAATTTAAAAATAAATAGGGGTGTAGGAGATTTGAAAAAAATACAGCAGTTCTCTTAAATTGTATTCAATTGGTATGGTTTTCATTGCTAACATATCGTAAGAAATATTTTTTTTACTTCAACGAAAATACAGCATTTAAAAAAATGGAGTTAAGTGCGAAGTTAATCAATGGAATCATTAAATCAATATAGTTAATGTTACACAAATTTGATAGAAATTTATAATTAATAATTTAATGTACAACATATTAAAACGAGTAATATTTTCATATTTAATACAAAAAAGCAATTAAAAAAGATTAAAATAAATACAAAGATATCGCAACGATATAAAATAATTATAAATATATTCCCTTTAAAATGCACATTTGAATAAATTTTAATAAACTAATTAAATATATGAAATAATATATAAAATTATGATGGTTCATAAAAATATTACAACAGCAATGCACGTGAAAGTGAACTAAAAATTAATGTAAGTGCTGATTAGTTTGACAAATAATTTTTAATTTATAATTTAAAAAATATTATACACTTTTTGAGTTTTGCAAATGTCATTTTTAAAAAATATTTCAAACAAAATGAATGCTTAAAAGATTTGTGTCATTCTTTTAATTGTTTAAATTATCTGTTAAAAAATACTAAACTATTTTAGCAAGAAAAAAAATTTACTAATTTTAGATCTAAAATTTTATTTTAAATAAAATAATGATAATAAATAACTCCTTTTCTAAAAGAAAATATGGCAATATCTTACTGAGATATCTATTACTGAGGAGCATCAACATAAATCAAATTTAAAGAGTAAAAGGATTTATTTAGAAATATATTCTTACAGTTATCGAAACTTTAGTGAATCAAATAAATATCTCAATTTCATTATCATTACTGAAGTATACCGATATTTCAATTCCTGTACGCTGACGACAACTTTCTGCCCTGAACCTATGCATTTAATAAAATTTTAAAGGAACCTTATGTAAATTTATATACGACAAGTATCTAAATTACTTTTGAAAGTAAAACACAATTAACTTTTAAATATAAATGCTGCTATTAATTTAATTTACATTTATTCCTTTCTAACAAGACTAGCAAGGTTGAACTGCTTCCACCTTATAATTGGTTATTTCCGCCGTGTGACGAAAATTCAACAAACGGTCCACAACCTTCTCTTGGACACGTAAATCTACTACATTATCCACTAATTCTCAAACTGTTACGTTCAAGAAGCTCCGTACATCATTCCAAATTATACATGCTCTTCAGGCTATATTTGAAAATCTCATTGAAAGGTTCCACTGAGAAAGGAAGATACCTTGCAGATGTAAAGCTGCAATTTGCTTCATAAACGTGCAACGGCTTATTATGTTAGCTAAGTGGAAGATAAACACTCCAGAGTATGTCTTTCCGAGCTGCTTTCTGCTAATAAGCATCTTGCCTGGAGCTAAGTGACAGTTAATCGCAGAAGAGCCGTCTCTGCACCCGGTGGCGTTAGAGTAGAGATATAATTGGAATCCTATTTCACCATCCTGTATTATCTTTGTAAACAGGAATTCAATTTGTAGAGCTGTCAACAAAGGGATTGAAAGTATTTTTCAGGCTATTTATAAGCACCTTTAATTCAATTTGGATATAAAAATAAGCCCTTTGATTCCTTCATTCTGATTTATAAATAGATCAAATATTCGATAGAGTAACTAATTAAGTTAAATAGTATGAAAGATCTAGGTAATCAATGATTCAATATAACACATGATCCTAGTAGTTTGTTTGCACACGCTAAGCATTGATCGTACATCCAATTAAATTTCAAAGCTCGTGATTCTCCGAATAAAATCAATAAGAGAAATTCTTTTGTAATCCGGTTAGATTTTCTAGCATTTTAAACGAAATTTATTGTTATTCTGTTGAATTATAATCATTTGTACGAATCATTGATCAACAAGCTAATAGCTGAGTGTAACTGTATTTTATCATTGTTATAACTGTCTATTTTTAATTGTGTTTATAAACATCCAAATACGCTTATTATTCTTTTTGATTGATAAAGTAAAGTAAACTCGTACACTGCAAATGCACACGATGTAAACAAATTGTGTAAATTTTTGAAATTATAAGATGTTTTATTTACTAAAAGTTAATTAAAATCTTTACTAAAGTTTATCCTTTATTGTATACAGTCCCTTTTTAATTAAATTTAAGTGTATTTCTTTATTTTAAATATTGCATAGTTTTCGATGTGAACATGAATATTTCCTTTTAAAAATCTAATTAAAATATAAATAAATAAAATATATTTGCAGATGAAATAAAGATTAACATATGTATTTGTAACATCTAAATTGTATCGGACCATCATGTACAGTATTATATTTAACCATTTTGAATTTATGCGTATCACAGTTATTGAAGTTAATATCTATATATAAATGTATAATAAGAGTTTCCTTATTTATTTCCTAAAGCATTTTTTATATCTAAAATAGAATATTTGTAGATATGGAGCTTGAAGAATTAAAAAGAAATTTAACTTACATTTTTAATTAAAAATTTAAAATAAATAAAATTTATTAATTTTTTAATTATTTTAATGCATTTATTTTGTAGAAAAATAAGTTACCTGTTTTAAATATAAATTCCTTATAATTTTATATTTTAATTTAAAAATAACCTGTTATAATTTTTAATATATATAAAAATTTCTTTCTCTAACATTAAAAATTATATTATTTAATGTGTGACACTTATAAAATTCAAGTACAAAAAAAATTTGGAAACAAAGAATTTTGAGTACAATTTAAATCAGTTGTGGTATGTTATGCAACATGAAATCTGCGTATCGAGAAAATGAACAGAATTTCATCGTTACTTTGAAAAAAAAATACAATTAAGTGTTTTAAGATATTATAAATAATTGAATTAATTGTAACTTTCTCTTCATTCAGTTTAGAATTCTTTGCTGAAATTGATATAAAGCATCATGATCTCAATTTTTTAATAATATATTTAAGTAACGTATCTATAATAATGTGTACGCAAGCTGTTATGTTACTAATAGAGTTGTTTAATTTTTTTGCTTTTATATATTTTTCTTATATAAAAATCAAAAATATGTTTTTATTTTTTATTTAAATTTTAATTTGTTTAAATTTTTATTCAAGTATAATTTAATTTCTAGTTTGTATTCACGTTTCATTTTACTACTGTTTTTTTTTTTATTCAACTCTTATTTACTGCTAGATTTGATTTTGCTTTGGCATACTTCCTCAAAATAGATTATATGTGTTAATTTTATTGTTGTTAGTATTTTTAATGTTAACAAACTATTTAAAATTAGAGTTAATTTAGCCATAACCTATTAAAGTAAGAAAATTTGCTTTTTTTAAAGCATTTGAAGCTTAATTTAAAATAAGATCATAAAAACATTATTTAAACATTTTTAATTGCATTTGAAACTTAAAAAATAATATAAAAACATTGTATAGTTGTGAAAAATAAAAATATTAGCGCTTAATCAATTAAAAAAAGATGCAAGAGAAAATTATGTATTGTATGCTCAAACTAATCTATTTGCATAGAGATTTCTTTGAAATTATCTTAGAAAGGATTAAAACTTAGCAAAGATTTATTATCATTTAATGCAAATAATATATCCTATTATTTTTTTATATAATTAATATACCATAATATCTAAAATGCAAATGTTTGAAATAATGCACTGCTAAAACCAGACACCATAAATAACTCAAGTTTTTATTTCACGTTAAATTCTACACGGATTGGAAGCAAAGAAAATCATGTTTTTCCTTTACTTAAGTATAAATATTTCTCCCGTTCTTAGGTGAAGATAAATTATAGGGAGTTACCCGAAAATTCCCTGGACGCAATCCCTATCCCAGCATTCAATTTCTTTTGGTAGACATTGGTGAGTCGTAATTGACCCTATTGAAGATGAGAACAAAAGGTTACGTGCGGCTACTAGCAATCGAGATGGATGCTGGTGGCTAGATTGCTTGTCCCGTCCTTGCAGTGTCTGGCTCTTTCTCTGTCTTCTCCGGTTCGACGATGGGAGATATAAAATAATGTTGTTATAACGAGGGGCTATAAAAGATGATAGGAATTTCGTAAGCTGCTGGTAGGGTTGTTACAGATTTCGTTTGATCCATTATAATGTAGTACGTCTAAGAGTTTTGAGTAATTGTAATTGTGATAGCAAAAAATTTCTTTTTTTTTTCATGAATTGAAATAATTGCAAAATAATGCAGACTGTTTCAATTGTTTTATTTTGGAAATAAAACTAAACTATTTGTTAAAAATCAAATATAAAATAAGTTATAACGAGAGGTTATAAAAGATGTAATAATTAAATTTAAAAAAAAGCGAGTAATGTTGTTATAACGAGGGGCTATAAAAGATGATAGGAATTTCGTAAGTTGGTGGTATGGTTGCTACAGATTTCGTCTGATCCATTTTAATGTAGTAAGTCTAAGAGTTATGTGTAATTGTGACAGCAAAATATTTCTTTTTTTCATGAATTGAAATAGTTGTTAATAATGGAGATTGTTTCGATTTTTTTTTAAATAAACTATTTGTTAAAAATAGTTTTTATGAGCAGTTTGAAAGAAATTAAATATAAGATAACGTTGTTATAACGAGGGGCTATAAAAGATGATAGAAATTTCGTATGCTGATGGTATGGTTGTTACAGATTTTGTCTGATCCATTCTAATGTAGTAGGTCTAAGAGTTTTGAGTAATTGTGGTAGCAAAAAGTTTTTTTTTTCATGAATTGAAATAATAGTTAATAATGCAGACGATTATTTTTTTGAAATGAAAGTATACTATTTGTTAGAAAAACGTTTTTCGGGGCAGTTGGAAAAAATAAAATATAAAATAATGTTGTTATAACGAGGCGCTATAAAAGATTATAGGAATTTCGTAAGCTGGTAGTATCGTTGTTATAGGTTTCCTTTGGTGGTGTCGCTGTCTGATGCATTTTAATGTAGTAGGTCTAAGAGTTTAAGTAATTGGGATAGCAAAAAATGCGTTTTTTTTTCTTGAATTGAAATAATTGTAAATAATGGAGATTGTTTCGATTTTTTTTTTTAATAATGATAATAAACTATTTGTTAAAAAAATGAGCAGTTGGAAAAAAATGAAATATAAAATAATGCTGTTATAACGAGGGGCTATAAAAGATGTAAAATAATGTTGTTATAACGAGGGACTATAAAAAATTATATGAGTTTCGTAAGTTGGTAATATGGTTGTTACAGATTTCGTTTGATCCATTCTTATGTAATAGGTCAAAGAGTTTTGAGTAATTCTTATAATTAAAAAATTCTCTTTTTCCATGAATTGAAATAATTGTTAACAGTGAAGATAGTTTCGATTGTTTTTTTTTTAAAATAAAAATAAACTATTTGTTAAAAAATTTTTTATGAGCAGTTGAAAAAAAATCTTTTAATAATTGAATTATAGCTATTTACATATACTGGTTTACTAGATTTTGTTAATGCTTTGTTTTTTAAAATAATGATTAATTTTAGTATTCATCTTAAACAATTTTCTTATGTAATATTATTAATGATACTGATCACTCTAAGTTGTTTAGTTATAGCTTAAAAGGTATTTTAAAAAGTTTTATTAAAATTTTATGGAATATGTAAAATATTTAAATAATATTTTTATAGAAACTGACATAAAAATGAATAAATTTACTAGCAATATAAAACCAGTAGAAAATGTCAAAAATACTAAAGCAAAAACTAACAGCCTCTTGTTATACCTTATAAAAGAAATAACAAGAGGCTGTGAAAGCTTAAAAAAATTTCATAATTCGGTGGTATGGATGTTAAAGATTTCATCTACTTTATTCCTATCACGGTAATGTAAGACTTTTGGGTTATTGTGATAACAAAAAAAAATTTTTTTTTGCTTAGTTAAAATAATTGTTGATAATGAAGATCGTTTCCATTGTTGTTTTTTAAATAAGAATAAAATTTTCGTTAAAAAATTTTTTTATAAGCAGTTGGAAAAAAGTTATAGTTATCGCTATTTTACACATGCTACCTTTTACTGGCTTTCTTAAACTTTTTGTTTCGATCTTTAAGATAATAGTTCATTTCAGTGTTCATCTTAAACAGTTTGCTTATGTTATGTTAATAATGATATTGATGTACTGTAGTTGTTTACCTGTATCTTAAGATGTATTTTCTATTGTTTTATTAAAAAAATATAAATAATATAAAAATAATAAATAATAATAATTAAAAAATAAAAATAATTTTCTTAAAGCAATTAGCATAAAAGTAGTATTGATTAAAAATATATAAAAAATATACCACCATAACTAATTTTGTTTAATAGTTTGCGTTTTTGTACCTAAAACAAATTTATTAGGTAATACAGATTTAGAATGGTTATCAATCAGCATTAAAATTATCCCATTTTCCTTAATTTATTTTCTTACAAGAAATAAATTAATGCAATTTATCTCAGAACTGGATCGTAAAAGATATACAAATATAAGATTGCATATTTTCTAGAATTTATTAATAAGCTATTTTCAAAAGGCACTGCTATCGGATGTTTTCCTGGTTTCCCTACCATATAATATATGTGAATATAATATTCATTAAGATGCATTCAAGAAGATTTTATTAAGGTTAAATATTATAAAATCCATTATATCAATGGAGACAGATATCAAGTCCAGCTATCAGTATTGAAAAGGTTGTGTAAATGTTGTATGTATTAATTCTCATGCCGTATGTCCACAAACTGAGAAATTGAGGAAATTTTACAATTACCAAATTCCCCATAGGGAAGCTTATAAATGATATCTTCCAAGAAAATGTCCAAAATGATGGAAAAATTATCTATTTGAGTCTTCTTTTTGATAAATACAGAAATAAATTTAGGTACATGAGAGGTTTTCTGATTTAAATATTTTATTTCCACCATAAAAAAGGCACATTAAGCCATGAAACCATTTTATTTTTCCATTTCCTAATATTATCAGTAAGATTTACATGTTAAATCCCCCAAATTTATTGGCTTAAAAACGCCTACTTAAAAATACATCTTCTAACACTACTAGAAGTTTTATATTTCTCAGAATTCGAGGTTTTTACTTTAATGATAAACTTTTCTAGAAGGGAGAACCAAAAATGTAAAAATAAACAGTTTAAAATTTTTAATAAAAATATAAAATGTTTTATTTTACTTAATAGCTTTAGAACTAGCGCATTAAAAAACACAATGATTTTGAATGAAAGGAATAAATTTGATAAACGGCTATAAAAAATTTAAACGGTTGCTTTCAGTGACTATTTTGAAACAAGAACAAAGTTTTATATAAATGGGTTTTTGATATAAATAGCTTTTTAAATAATGCAACTTCCATCAGATGTTTTGACTGAAGCTTCATAAATATATGGATATGGAATACCTAAAAACAAACGGTCTTCAAATATTTGGTAAGATTGGGAGAAAAACGTAAAAAAGAAAAATACTAAAAAAGAAAGCATAAAGAATAGAACTTGCCGTTTTATAAAGATCTCCAAGTTTCTTTAAAAAATGAAAGAGGGGAATAACCTTTCTTCTGAGACCAAAGATATGTTGCTTGAAAAATAAATGCTTTTTCGGCACAAGTAAATATTCAGTGCTATAGAAACTTTTGATTCTGTATGTTCACATTGAATAACAAATTTAAATGTAAAATCTTTTATAATTTATGTATTCATATAAGTCTTAGCATTTTAAATATATATCAAATCACATTACAAATCCTAAAATGCAGCAAACAAGAAAAAAGAAAATGTGAAAGAAAGGAAATCATTTATAATTCTCATAAGTTTATAACAAATAAAGTATGTAATTCTGAAAAGTGAAAGTAATTATGTGACAAAAAGTAAAATAAAAGAAACTTATAAAATAACAACAAGTAAAAAAGCGAAAGGTGAGTGAAAATATTAAATTATATTATTTCTAAGATTTAGTAATAATTAATAGTATCTCCTAATCAAAAAATATTTATTTGTGGAATGATAAACAATATTAATTATACTTTGATATTTACTCGTCATTACTGAATATTTTAACATTCATTTGACATTTCTAAATAAGCTTCATTATTATCCTTTTCACATTTTCTTTTTAAATTTTTTAACAAGTTTTTCAGTTCAAAAATAAACTTTATTATAATTTTTCCAACATTTTATTATTTGTAATTCAGAAGGTAAAATTTTAAGCAGTTAATTGATTTTATTTTAAATTTAATGCGCTTAAAAATAAAAATTCCGATTCAATATAATATTCTCAATACACTTAAAATAAAAATTCGTTAAATAGTTATTATTTCTTCTGTAGTTAACTAAAATCAGCTTAAAAAAACTAGAAAAAAGGAGTTTGAATGTAACAGTTTCAAGGGAATTTAATTTATAAAAAAATGCAAAATTAATTAAAATTTTCCAGAATAGTATTCAGCGATTCAGTAATATTAATTAAAATAATTGACTTTTCAATTGATTCCAGTTGAAAGACAATTAAATTAAAAATGATTGAAGAATATTTTTATTAATTTAAACTAATTTCTTCTAAAATAATAGAGATTACCTTTTATTAGTTCAGTAATTTTTAAATTCCTAAATCAAAGAAAACTCATTAAGAAATTTGTGAGATTAATAGATGTTAATTTATATTAATTAACTTAAACGGTATTTAAAAAAATTTTCACGATGAATTAATTTGACAATTTTTTTTATTTACTGTTGTATAAACCGTAATTTAGATACTTTCTAGTTGCACTTGCTAATCTAGTTGTACTTTTGTTGTAAGTCAAAAATTCTGTCTGTCAGTATGTAAATGATTCTAATATTTAATAACATAAAATGTGTTAAAAAATTGTTAAAATATAAAAAAGTGTTAAAATATTTAGAGGCCTTAACGTTAAAACTCTTGAATGGATAGTCATTCATGACTTGTGTAATTTGTATGGTAATATTTGTTTTGTTTATTATGCCCTTTATTGGGATAAACTTGATAATTGTTCTCTGTGTTGCTAAATAATCACTTATAAATCTAATAATTAAAAAAATCTCATAACTTAATTCTAATAATTAATGCCCTTTTCTGTAAAATACCTTGATAAGCTATAGTTCATTTATTTTAGAATCATTTTTCTTTATAAGTTCTTACATTAAAATTCACTTTATAAATAGTTAGAAATAATATTAAGGTTCTAATGATTAACGACCAAGAACAATCTTTTGATTCGAAATTCCTATTATATTGTAGTGCATTAAACTTATTCATATATTAAATAAAAAAAATCGTTCAGTTTTAGTATTTCAATATTCCTAATAGGAGGAAAACTTTTAATATATCCTTTTATTAAGGTTCACCATGCTTACAGATTCATTTTTCTACATTTTTTTTCATTCACAAGTTTAAAAAATAATTTGATAGGATTTTCCGGTTTCTGTATTACAAATTTCAAATAATATATCTGTGATTTATGAATATATAGTTTACTTCCTACCTTTAAAATTTGTAATAATTAATAATATATCATTAATTAATATATAATTTGATATGATATATAATACAATATATATTTTATAGTAATTAATATAATATATAAATTATATTTCTTTCAATAAAACTGAGAGTCATTTTTTTTAATTAATGTTATACATGCGTATTCTATTTTTTTTTAATTCTACAAAAATGAGGCTAAGTAATAACACACACGCAAAAAAAAAAAGTTTTTTAAATTACGTATTAGTTCTCTGAACAACTTATCTGTGGCCTTGCTTGTAGCAAAAATCGGATATTTCATAAGAAATAGTTGATGCTTCTGAAAATATTCTTCTTTGTCATCTTTTTACATAAAGACAAATAAAAATTAAGATAATTTGCACAAATAAAATATTTATTTTTAGTTTCATCGCTTCTTAAAAAAAAGTAAATATATTTGACAAAATTTGTGAATGATTATTGAATATTAAACATTCAAGTTCAAAATGTATTTTAAATAAGAGAGAAAAAAAATAATTAAAAAAAAAACCAAACTTATCTTCAGTACACGAAACCGCCTTTATTTCTCCACCAAACTTAAATGACACAATGTAACAGACCTTCAACAAAATGTATTAACGTTTACAGTTTAAATTTTCCAAGGTCGAAATAAAGTACGAAATGACAGATATAGATGGCGCCACCAGATCAGAATAATTCTTGGTAGATTGGTTTGGGACAGGAGTTTACTTTTTTATGGGAAATGAATGTATTGTTAAAGTGGAAGGCGGTGGCAACTTTTATAAAAGGGGTTGAAATATTAATTTAATATATTTCAACAATGTAAAATATACAGGATAAAGTTATATAGAGTAAATTCAAATGTTCAATTTTATTAGATGGTTTAAAATTAATTTACCTAAAATAAATCATGTTTAAATGTAGTCTTTATTCCTTTACATTAATTTATACTTTTTACAACCTGTAATTATTAAAAAAAAAATGTTTATTTTTTAATTCATTTAAATTATTCTTTAAATTTATAATTAATTATTATAATAAAGAGTTTAAATGATAGTGTACCTAATGCAATATTAATTTGAGAGAAAACCTTATGCGTTTTTAAGAAATAATAATAACAAACCAATAGCGCTTTCAATTTTGTTTTATATACAGATAATTATAATTCCACTAACTCAAAAGTTATATATAAATTATATGATCTCAAAACAATCCTACAATTACGTAGGAAGTATTAAAAAATGAAAAATAAATTCTTTACAATGTATCCAAATTATTTACAGTTTCATGCAAACGCCAGCATATGCTTTTTCCTATGTTTTCACCATTCAAAATACCTTAAACTCTAATTAATTTTGAGTATTTAAAAAAGATTCGTTACTAAATGTAAGTATTCAATTGAATTTGAAAATTTATATTATTTACTAAGAAGTTTTTATGTTAAGTAGTCAGGACGTACAAAGGATATACGAATTGTTTTATTTGAATATATATTTGTGTTCCTAAATATTTTTATTCATGCATAAATAACTAAATAAACAATTGAAACGGGAGAGACATTATAACAGAAGCAACATGTCTAATTTTAATGGCACTGTAATTTTAAATCTTTATTAAAGATATAAAATAGTATATAATTAGTACATAATTTTTATTAATCAATTTTACATCCATTGGCCATATCATTATGAGCAGTGCATACTTATTAACAATTTCAATAATCAAGAAAGAAAGAATTTTGAAGAAAAATTGTGGATTTTTTTTGTAATGAATATTTTAGTAAATGTTGCATCTGCTGAAAAGACCCTTTATCAGGCAGAATTTAATTGGAGAAATACTTTATCATTAACTTGTCAAAAATTGTCAGATACAATTTCAATAATTAAGTGTCATGTAAATTGATATGAATTAACCATGAACAAATGAACGTTATGAACAAATGAATGAACCATGAACCATGGATGAATGTTATGAACAAAAATTTTACTAAAACCTAATAATATTGCATTAAATATTTTTTTTGCTGTCTATCAGTAAAGCTCATATTTCATTCATGCATACTACGAACGTCACATATACAATGGATAAAGGGGTAAATTTGCGTGTAATATAAGAAATAATCCAAAACAAGTAATATATAAAAGAAAATTTTAAAGTCAATTCCTTCATTTTTTTTCTCACTATATTGTAGTCCTTTATAAATAATTTTCATTCATTTTTTTAAGTTTATCTGGCGCCATCTATTGGTATATACATGCAACTTAAATCTAAAAAAAACCGAAATTAATTAATTAAATTTAATTAATGAATTAACATTTGGAAAAAATGTATTAACATCAAGTGTCATCCACTATAAGTTAAAAAAAATGCATTTGAACTTGAGTGGATGAATAAAAAGTGTTTTATGAATGATTGAAAATTTGAACAAGATATATATATAGGGAGAGTGTGAGCTAATATAAGGAATTTAAAAAGGCTACTAGCCAGTCAGTCCATTGGAGCAAGACTCTTTACAAATGTTGTCACATTCGCTATGGAATCTCCTCGTTTCTTAAAGCATGCCCTAATCGAGCGACACGAGAGAATTCAAATTTAAGCACTTCAACAAGCTTAAATTTGTTTTCATTAAATGACGATGACTTTCGTGTTCCATTGATGTATAACACACAGAACCTCAGGAGGACTTTCAGGGGAAAGAAACCCGCATTTGGGAATAAAAACCGCAAAAACAATTCACCAGGCAGCCTGATTAATGGTGAAAGACGCTATACACATGTTGCCACATTCTCCATCGAGTCTCCTCCGAATGCAGTGACTGCAATGGATGCCTCCAGCGTGTTCGATGCTGAGCCCTTTTTTTATACCTCACCTCCTCACCAAAAGAATATGTAGCCTTTCCCGAGTTAGAAAGATGAAAGAGGAACATGGGTGGGCTTCTTATATACTACGAACAGCTCACCGACAGGTAATGGGGAAAGAAAGGTCTTCCGTTTTGAGGTAACTGCCCCACATTTACGTATCATATGGGAGAAAAATTGGAAAAACTCTCATCAGGCAGCATGAATATCGATGCGAGAGAATTTTACATGCATTATCACAATCGCCATCGAGTCTTCTCGCTTCTAAATGCAGTGACTGTAACCATGCTGCTAACGGATTTGAACCTCAGCCTTCCTCACGCTAGGCCACTTTGTCTCTAGTCGGACTGAACCAATCCTCTGCTACACGCCAACAACTCAAATTACCAGTATTCAAAACATATAAAGTAATTTTTTGAAATTACCAGTACTCAAATTACCAGTTACCAATGACCAGTACATCTCAAATTGCCAGTATACCTTCAGTCGGGCAATACATGCGTATTAACCCAATAAAAGTTATTTAATCGTAACCGTAAGGGTTAATATCTTGAATATCGAAATAAAAGGAAAAAATTCAATCTATGAAATAAGAGACTTCCAGAAATATTTTGTGCTTTATAGTAAGAAGAAATAATGGTTTCAGACAATTTAAAAACTAAACAGCAAATAATAAACAGTGCTTTACTGAATGCAAACGGAAATACGTTGAGTTATGACGATAAAAAAGAAGATGAAATCAATTTTAACACCTTTTAATATGCCTTCAGACGAAAAAATATGCCGTTATCGCTGGGTGAAAAGAACCGGTTTTTAATGGTAGAATGACACTCGCCAAACTTTTAATGATCACCTGTTTCAATTATTGAAATGGGTAAAGGAAGTCATTGAAAATTCAATATTCGCTTTCATAATGACTGCGAAAAAATGGGGCTTCAATGTGCCATGACTGATTTTTGTTTTTCATCAAATTTAAAGATTTTGCGCTGGAGAAAAAAGTAATGGAAAAACGGAGGAAACTAATTTAAAGATTTTTAATTGCTGTACTTTGTAGAAAGATTATCTCAATATTTAATCAGAATATTTTATTTAATGAGTATAAATGTATGTTTTATGAATATATGTTCTAATCATTTTCAAAGATTTTATTCAAAATGTTAAAAAAAATATAGTTGGTTCTGTTAAAAGATTTAGTTATTAATATTATTAAGAAAAATTTATTTTTGCTCGATGTTATAGATTTTCCTTATAAAGAAAACGTTGAATTAATTAGTACAAAGGAATTTGTTTCGTTAAATGATGTCATACAAAGTTTATAAATCTATCTTCAAAACGTAATACATGAAATTATTACTCATGTGTTCTTTGCTATTTGCTCTGCTTTTTTAAAAATATGTCACTAATATTTAATTTGAATACTTTATTTAATGAGTATAAATGCATGTTTTATGAATATAATATGTTTTAATCATTTTAAAAGATTTTATTCGAAATTATAAAAAAAATACAATTGGTTCTATTAACAGATTTGGCTATTAATGCTATTCAGGAAAAATTTATTTCTGTTCCATGTTAAAGATTTTTCTTATAACGAAAATGTTGACTAAATTAATACAAAGTAATTAAAATAAATTTGTTTGGTAATTGATGTCTTACAAATTATAAATCTATCTTTAAAACGTAACACATGAGATTATTACACAAGTGTTCTTTGCTATTTGTTTTATTTTTTTTAAAAAATATTTCACTAATACTTAATTTGAATATTTTATTTAATGAGTATAAATGTATGTTTTATGAACTCGATATTCTCTAATCATTTTCAAAGATTTTATTCAAAATGTTAAAGAAAAGTAATTCTTTTAAAATATTTGGCTATTAATATTATTCAAGAAAATTTTATTTCTGTTCGATGTTATAAATCAATTAATCTCATTTACATATGTCATAATGTGTTTGAAGATACAAAAGATGGCAGCACTGTCATGTTCAACATGTAACTGTTTCTGAACATGAACTATGAGTATTATTAATAATAATAATATTTGCTTGAAACTGATTTCAGAGGGTAGTTATTATCAAACATAATTTGCATATACAAAAACTAAAATGAGTTTAAGTTTGCTCCCAAAATTCTCATTTCTCCGTCGAGAATTACTTTTTGTAAGACAATGAGAATATACTAAAAAAAATTGTTCGAGGAAGAAATACAATCCGAAACTTTTTCTGTTTCTTTTTTTTTTTTTTTTTTTGGAAGGAAAGTAATTACGAATAGTATACCGGAAGCCTGTATCATTTCAACAGTAGATGACTCTTCTTAGAAGTTATCTCATTAAGCATAGAAGCTTTTCTGGCATTGATACAATTTCCTGAGTAGAAATAGAAGGATTTCCGATGAAAAAATATTATACGATATTTAATGGAAAAAAAGAATATATTGGGGATACATTATTCAAAATATTTTATGAAATTTCTCTCGAATTTAACCTGTTCTTAGTCAAATTACTTCTCTGAAACTTATTTAAAAGAAGGAAATGAGACAATTCGTAAATTAACCTCTGATATTATAGTATATTGCAAGAAATCGAAAATTGGTTTTTTAAATTTCCAGTTTTAGAATTCATGAAATGTGTATTTAATTTATTCTTTACTTAACTACATTGAGTTTTAGTAGTCTTTTGCTTGTAACAAATCAGAAGATCTGTTTTTGAAAATTTCAAAAATATTGCACATTATTTGACTGAAACAATATTCGTTTTCATATTAATCGTTTATATTAATCGTTTATATTAATCGTTATATTAATCGTTTTCATACAGGTATTACTAATCATTATCATACAAGAAATATTAATCGTTTTCATGCAGGAAATATTAATCGTTTTCATACATGAAAAATTAATCGTTTTCATACAGGTATTATTAATCGTTTTCATACATGAAATATTAATCGTTTTCATACATGAAATATTAATCCTTTTCATAATGAAGTATTAATCGTTTTCATACAGGTATTATTAATTGTTTTCCTACAGAAAATATTAATCGTTTTCATACAGGTATTATTAATCGTTTTCATACAGGAAATATTAATCATTTTCATACAGGTATTATTAATCGTTTTCATACAGGTATTATTAATCGTTTTCATACAGGAAATGTAAATCGTTTTCATAAAGGTATTATTAATCGTTTTCTTAAAGGTATTATTAATCGTTTTCATACAGGTATTATTAAGAAAAATAATTATTAATTACAGGTATTATTAATAAAATAACATTGTATTTTAGTGTTGAATTAAAACTAATTATTCGTAATTATATAATGGCAACATACAATATGTAATTAGCCTTCGACAAAATAGTGGTGAACATTTTTTTGAATAAAACTGAACATTTAATATGAATTAAAAAGTTGTAAAAAATTATTTTTACATCAGAATAACACATTAATAATTACACCCATTTGCCCATACTATAATATTGCTTCCTACAAACTACTAATCTTGCTTTATTATTCTTATAATAATGAAAAATAAGATTTCAATTAAATACCCTCAATTATCTCCCTTATAAAAGGTTAAATGTTTTAATTCTGTTTTATTGCGAATTGAATTAAACATATATTTTCACTCAAATAACCTAATTCATACTGACAAATGGCAATTACTAACGTTTTCCAGTTTAATTCAAAATCTCAATTTCAATTCTATCAACGTAACATGATATTGATTAAGAAGGAACATTGTTATCGACGGACGTTAACATTAATTAATGTTGGGAACTGGATATTTAAAATGATTCCATACTGTATTAGCGAAACGAGTTTCTCATCAATCAGTTATTGTATAGTGCAGTTGATAATGAAGTAGAAACAATCCTTTCGATTGAAGGAATGCGAGGGATGTAGGATGCTCCAGGGGATATTGTTACATGCATTTGGATTTGGAACACTGGAATAGTGTTTAAATATTATTTTGCGGTAAGATAATTACTCGTTGTCTACCATTATCTACTTACTGAATAATTCCTGCATGATGGTTGCAGTCGTAGTTGATGTTTAACTACAATTGGACTAAATATTCTAAACGCTTGTGTAATAGGCTAGAAATCATTCAGGCCACTTTTGAAAAGAAGTTTAAAGTAATAATAAAAAAGAAATAGAATTCTGCTGATTAGATTTTGAAGCCATTACAAGTAGAAAAGTTTAATTTTCGTAATTTAAAAATGTATTTTAGTTGCAAATCAATGCATGTTTTATGTTTACTAAATTTAATATATAATTTTCTTTTTAATTTCGTTTTAATAACATTGCATATTACAGAAAGATATAAACGGCAAAAAATTATTTGGCTATATTAAGGTATAGTTCCAACCACTGATTTTTTGTAAAGGTAGCCATCCGGTTTAATGATGTAAATAGAGGAATTAGGGCTGCAAGTCAGACACACTCGGCGAAAGGAATTTTTATATAAAAAAAAATTCTTATTGTGGAAATTTGTGTGTTTTGTTACTTTAAAAAATTATAAACTAATTTTTTTTATTGATATTGAAACCTCTAAGAGATGGCTTTCTCCCCCATTACATCACTGTGTTTGAATTCGTCCGACTTGGCCGATTGCCAATTTTATATCTTATCGTCGGTCGAATTATAAGATAATCAACTGCTTATAAGATAAACACCTGATCACGCACATATGTTGCTTTCCACATAGATGTAATGGGTGTTGAAATTATTTTATTTATTTTATTTATTAATTTATTTAAGCAACAATCAATCTAGCCATTTATAAAAGAAGTACTGCACGAAAAAATATATTAATGCATGTTTACGAACCCTATATTAACACCCCCCCCAACCCTATATTCAAAGAAATCGAATTTATCGGGTTTTTTTCAGAAATCAAATTCAATGAAGTGCATTGTTATGATGCAGATTCAATGGCTCGCTTAAATTTCAATTTCTAAATAAATGAATAACTCTCTTACCTGTCAGACGAGAAAAAATCTTATTCATAATTTATTACTTTGACGATCACATATATACAGAGACAAAACACAAACAAATATTACATTAAATTCTTCGCTTTATATTCATCGCTTATGGAAAAACAGAACACTTCAGATCGAAATTAGCAACAACACTGCTAACTCTGACATTGACCTTGGCGCGCAGCGCCTTCAAGTATTATAGCTTCTACGTCCGTTATTTCAAATTAAATAGTAAATTTTTATACATTGTAAATATTGGTTATAAATATAAGAATAAACTTTTTATTTGTTATCGGTATTGATATTATCGCTATAATAAATTTCGTTTGAATATTATTCTACAACAAATTAGAAAATATAATTGTTAACAATTTTCTGATAGGTAATTATTAGATAAAATATTAATTTGCAAATGGCTTATTAATACATAATACAAATTGACAATTTTATTAAATAGGATTATATCATTCCTGGTTAATTATTTATAATGTAGAATTTGATCACAATTTTTTTCCAAGATTCTTTTTTACAAAAACTTTTAACTTTTAAATAATAATCATTGAATAAATATTTATCCAATACCTTAAACTTTCCATGGCATAAATAAATACATCTATATTTAAACAAACAAACAAAATTAAAGTTATTATAACCGTCTACATAACAATTCACGAAAGTGTCTGAGAAATATTAAGTTTAACAAACGCTTTTTTAAAACTATTTGTGAAATTTGATATTCCTTATTTAAAATGTAACTAATATGGCAAATATGATTCCTTTTTTTCAACAGTACAAATATAAATAATTATTTTAAGCAATTTTACTTTTCATATTTATTTTAATGTCGTTTTGTCGTCATGGGGCTGTTCTAGCGAAGAGAGATTAGATTTAGAAACAATTCCCTCGGCAAATTCTAGCAATTCGACTAATAAGCAAGCGCCTCTGCTATTTTGAGACTTGAATGTTAACTGTAATATGTACGAATGAAATATTTCACTCTGTTATCCAAACTATTTCGAAGAGTGCTTATGCAATTAAAATGTAGATATTTACTCTCGCAGAAATACGGAGATCTTAAATTGTACCTCGTTAAAATAAGGCTAACGAACGGCTAATTGACACGTATATTATCCATGTCGTGTATTATGGTCTGTGAAAATGTAAATTGTTAAAATGAAAGCTCAAGGACATAAGGTCCGTGCAGTGAGTATAATGATTTTGCCCCATAAAAAAAGAAATGGATTTTCTTTTTACTATTGAACTTCTAATAAATAAACTGTACGAGAATAATTTATATATTGTATATATTTTGCAGTATAATTTATAATTCATAATCCCTTCTTTATCTTTCTCAGGAATATTGGACTTGAATTTAATAACGATTGTTTAAATTGATTCTCTATTACTTAATAATTATTGTAATATTATTAAAATTAATTTTAAGGCCTTAAGTAAATTTTCTCGAAGATTTTATGCCTAAATTTGTCGATGTAAAATTTTTTTTATTTGTATTACATTTTTAAATATACAATCGAGTTGCCCCTATTTAGTACATAAATAATTAAACAATAATAATAAATAATATATGAAAATTTTAAAGCTTAAAATATCTTGATTAAAAACTTTATTAGCAGTATATTTTAATAAAGGCAGTTATTAAGTAAAAATTTTTAAAAATTAGCGTATTTACTCATTTGAAGAAAAATATTTATTGGTTATAGAAACAATCTTGTAAATGGTTATAGAAATATTGTTGTAAATTATCTTTACAACAGTAATTCTTATTTATAATAATAATTAAACAATACTTAATATATATACAACAAATAATATGCAATATAATAAGTGTTTATACAAAATTAATTTCATGCACAACTATAGAATTCATTGCATCAAAATAAACAATGATGTATTTTAGTGAAAAAAATACTAATATGTAATAATGTTTTTTTTTTTTTTTTAAGTAATGCTAAAGAAGAGTGAATAAAATCGAATCACTTCCTGAATAGCATTATCATCTTTCATTATTTTTTCAAATAATCATTCGAAATTAATTCAATAGTATATTTTTTAAAATTAAAAAATTATAAAAACCAAATTTAACGCTAAAAATATTGAATTAAGTAATTTTCGTAAATTTAAAATAATCAAGTTTTCTTTATTACTGTAAGAAACCTATAATTAATTTAAAAACTCATTTATAAACATTTTAAGTGTTTTTTAATCTATATTTGTTTTTTGTTTTTTAACATGTAATTAAGTTAACGCTTATTGACTTGTAGTTAATGCCTCTGGATATTTAATTATTAACTCGAATGACTTAACTAGACTTTTATTTATAGTGTTAACTAATTAACTTTATTTAATTTCCGCCACACGCATCTATTTTCTGGTAAAACATACATTTTAGATTAATTTTAATTAAATTTCTTAACTAAAAATTAATGAACACAATTTTTTCAAGTAGTGAAATTTCGCAAAAAAGATTCACCACTTTAATATTTTTATGTTATGCATATTCTACCAAAATATATTGAAAAAATTACATTCTTTTCATTTAAGCTATTCGTTTCATTTATAAATTATGAACTTTTTAAAGTTTAAAATATCTAAATTAAAAACTTTATTAACAATTGTTTTTAATAAAGGCAGTTACTAAGTAAAAATGTTTAAAAATTAGCGCATTTACTCATTTGAAGAAAAATATTTATTGGTTATAGAAACAATATTGTGAATGGTTATAGAAATATTATTTTAAATTATTTTTACAACAGTAATTCTTGTATATATGCATAAGAAGGAGTCATGTTAAAGCTTGGGATAGGATTATAATATATTCAGATATTTACAGACATTTTCAATAATAATTAGAGGACCTGAGTTCTTGTTAAAATTTCTTACTCCTAAGAATTTAAAAAATCATTTCTAGTAGTATACATTTTTCAAAAATTCTAAATTACGCCTTTCAAAAAATGTTGTATTTTGTACTTTTATTTTATAAAATACCAAGGTAAAACTTTTGTGTTATCATTTTACAAAGATAACATTTTTTATATGAATAGAACAACTCCAGATATACATCTACAAAAAACTACTTATCTACTTATCTACTACTACTAAAAAAATAGTTATCTACTTATCTACTACTACTAAAAAAATACTTATCTACTTATCTACTACTACTAAAAAAATACTTATCTACTTATCTATTACTACTAAAAAAATACTTATCTACTACTACTCAAAAACTACTTATCTACTATTACTAAAAACTACATATCTACTATTACTAAAAACTACTTGTCTACTTATCTACTACTACTAAAAACTGCTTACTACTTATTTTAGCAGTTACGAACATTAGAAAAGAAAGGTAGATTTAGAACAATGTAATATCAAGTATTTTAGCATTAATCTTTAAAAAATTCTATTTTTAACCTAGTGGTATATTTAAAATAAAAATAATTCAATTCAGTTCTCAATAAATATCACTCAAAAAGGAATAAATGAGTTTTATTTAAATTTTTATAATTCTTGTACATTTTTAATTCATAATATGTCAAATTTTATATGTTAATTGATTTAATTCAATGCAATAAATTTGTTGCATATAAATTTGTTTCAATCTGTAGAAAAAAATTTGCTGTGAAAAATGAGGCAATGTGAATTAAGCATTATGTTTTTTTTTTCTGTTGCAGAAGATGGAGATGAAGTATCGTTAATGTACGCTAAGCATGAGGTATGTATGGTTTGCATAAAATAACTAGTTAGTATTTTGTTATTAATGATATTAAATTAACTGTTTTGTTATGATTTCAAGTAATGCGGCGGCTATCGAAATTCGAACCATGACCACATCAGTAAGAAAAACCAATTAAATCTTGTCCTCGGTAAAGAAATTTCTAACTTATAAATCTGATTTTGTCTTAAAACAGAAAATTTGCAAAAGTCAGAAGTTCGAAATCAATCTAAGAGAATATCCCTTTTACATCTTTTATCAATTTTTCGTCATGTTTTTTTAAAATAAATATTTAAAATAAAATAAAGTTATTGTGTAAAAGAAATAAACCATGAATGAAACTGTTTTTATAAATCTCTTAAAAGTTCAAACTGGATAAAAAAAAGATGATCCATTGTTTGATAAAATAAAACTAAAATCATGTAGATAAATCAGAAACGTCTTAACTTTATAGTAAATTTATTTTTAATTAATAATTTGCAATGTTTAAAAATATTATCTTTGTATATGTTGCTAAAATAAATAATATTTCCAGACAGGAATATATTAATTATCAGAGTCATTACCTGTAATATGCCTTCATATATTATTTCCTTTCATTCATTCTTATTTCCTTCATATTATTCCTTATAAATCCTCCCTGAAATTGAATAATCTTAAGAACTTTTAAGTTGGATTTCAAGAATAGCGTTTATACACAATTGTACTTTAAATCAGACCATTTAAATTTTTTTAAATGCACTATTTTTGGAAGTGGAAACTATTCAAATTTCTTTTTCATTAACATAACGACATTTACGAATTGTTTGCCTGGGATCAATTAGCAAAGTTAATAAAATATTAAATATATATATATATATATATATGCATATATATATGATTAAGATGTTGAAGATTTATTTTGACATAATAACCATATATTACTCAACAAAGAGGCAAAAATAGTTGACGTTTGAATTGAAATAATGGTTTTGGAAAATGGTGTTGTAATATGAAAAAAAAAATTTTTTTTTCGTCCACTGAAATGTAATAAAACTAGTTACTAAATTATTATAATTTAATTTTCAGAAATTGAGTTTGTATTTAAAAAGATGAATTTGCCCTCAAATAAAGCTGAAATTTGTAATTATAAGCAATTTGCTGTTATAAGAAATTACTATTTTCAACAAAATAATGTAATCAAATGACGAGTCCTGTCCTTGGAAAGAATAGCTTTAAAATGAATGGCTTTACTAAACCTGGAGAAAAGTAACTTTATGTAAGGTAATTTAATGAAAAAAAAATAAAATAATAAAAAGTAACTTAAAAGTAACTTAATGAGAAATATAAAGAGGCCAACATGTAAGAATTATTTGAAAAATTATACAGAAAATTAAATCATAAGAACCATAATGGAGTTTAATTCTTTTGAAGGCATAATTTATATTCAAAGGAGACGTTTCATTGAAAATTAAATTTTCGAAAATAATATGCACATTTTTACAAAAGGAAAAAAAAAAAAAAAAAAAAACTAGAAAAAGGAAAAAATAGCACTTAAATAAATGTCAACAATTTTAAAATTTTGCACGCGAATTGTTTTTATACGAAGGTAACAGTGATTAATTTTCATGGCCAATACATTTTAACTTAGGTCATTTCTCCTGTTTTACATACATAAATAACACCATATACAGCCTGTAACAAGGAACATGAAGGGCAACGAACCTTTCTGATATGGAAAAAGTATTTGAAACGCCCATCTTTAGCCTCACAACATCGGCAAAGTTATCTGGAATAGTGTCGTAACTGAGTATCATGGCTGTCAGCAGAATGGCGCTCATCGATGAATTCTAATTCAGTTTAGGAACAGATGAGCTTTAAATCCATGTTAAAACTAATCAACGCCACTGATCACATTCAATTTAGATAGAAATAGATGCATTAACCTTGGTGAATATTTGGCGTGTTAACTCTCACGACAGCAAGCCGCCCTTAATCCTATTGAGTACTACTTCAATGATATGTTGAAGAAAAACGGCCGTTAAATTAAATTTTCACGGTCAATGCCGGTTAACTTCGAACATTACGCAAGTTGAACTACATAACTCATATAGTATAAGCAGGTAACAATTAGACAACATTAATTTAACAGGTAACATGAAGGGTAGTGGCTCTTTTCTAGATAGAGGTTATGCTGCCAGTGGTCTTTAATACGTCTATATTTAACCCCACAACATCGACTGAGTAACCTGAGTGGTGTCGTAGCTCGATTATCATGTATGTAATCTGACTGCGATCGCATAGTGTTTCACATGAATCCGTTTCTGTCTAGAAGCAAATGACCTCTGAATACGTTTGCAGAGGTGCTAGCACCAGAGGGTCGCTGTCATTCTTTATTTTACATGGTACAAATCCATTACCCTTGGTGAAAATGTGTTGGACATATTCTCTTATGACAGCAGGTCACTTCTAGTCATCCTGCATACAGCTTTAACATCTCAATGATATGTTGATGTCAAACGGCCATGTGATTAAATTTTCATGGTCAATGCAAGGCATGCTAACTTCGACCATTTAGCGCGTTGAACAACACAACAAGTGTGGTATAAAACAAGTAGAATTTGAGTAACATTCAGGTTTACAATTTTTAAGGTTGTGATACTTTTCTGAAGTGGCGTTACGCTCACAACGGCCTTAAATTGTCTGTATTTAACTTTACAACATCAACAGAGTCAACTGGAGTGTTGTTATAGCTTGATTATCATCGATGTCAGTTGAATGAGATGGCATAGCCTCCTTCCATGACTCCGTTTCACTCTAGATACAGATGGCCTTAGGATCCACGGTCGCAATCCGTCTTTGTCTCATAGAAGCACAAATCCTGGGCGAAAATGCATGGAGTATTAGAGAGTTTTTGCATACCGTATTTTGAAGTTCCGTTAGCTTTTTCTCCCTAGCGCGCATGCTCATAGGACATTGCGCATGCGTATCTGTAATAATGTTTCCTATGAGCATGCGCGCTAGGGAGAAAAAGCTAACGGACGTCCAAAATACGGTATGCAAAAACTCTCTATTATCTCATACAACAACAGGCCGCTTTTAGTCATTTCTATCAATCCTGAAAATTTTATCATTTCAATGATGTGTGAAAACAGGTTATCATTTGATTAAATTTTCACGGTAAATATATATTAACTTCGGTCATTGAGCTCGTTCAACAACACAATTAGTATAATATAAAACGGATAACATTAAGGTAACAAGTAATGTAACATTCTATTGCGTTTCCTCGAATTGAATGGCCTCTTGGAGCCAAATTATTGCTCCATGCGGTCCCGTATATCTCTGGGCTGCCTCCATGCTATTCATTCTCATCTGTGGTCAGAAAAGTCACCAGACCTTTCGTCATTTGAATACACATGGGATATCGTAAACCACCAGATTCAGGCAATGAAAAATATTACAGTTCTGAAACAATATTTGAAGAATGCTTGGCAGAATGTAGAGTAGAAAGGGATTTGGAATCTTTGCCACTCTTTAAATTCAATGAGTTGTTGCCAGCCATAAATGAGTCTTACGGCTTTGGATTTTTGATCATTTCGTTACTTTTGTATGAGCTTTAAGCGTATTTAATTTTAATAAAATATTCATAATTATTTTCCTTTTTTATAAAAAATGTGTTAATTTGTTTTAAATAGCCTTTTATTCTAAGAAATAAAAAATCTTATGATTCTATAATAAAATTCCAAATATTTTTCGGGTTTCCTTAACTGTTGAATAAAAATTTCTTTCTAACACAAAATCAACTTAAAGTACCCTTTTTCTACAGGCAGTGGAAAAAATAGTAAAATACATCATTATCTACCTAAATTTAATGCTTATTTTTAAAACTAATTTTAAACTTAAATTTATTGAAGTTACATGGATATTATTTAATATTTTAATGTAATCAATATTGACTTAACAATTTGATGTTAATTAATATTTGAGTTTTTAGTTGAAGTTTAAACTCAATATTTTATGTAATCAATGAATTTCAATATTTCAAGCTTTTTTTTTTCAAAATTTGATCAAATTATTTAAAAAATTGTTTTGTAAATTTAATATTTTGAATAATAATTCTAACACAAGTTAACTCCATTGAATTATAATATTTCGCTTTAAATTGTGATGGCAATTTTTAAAAGGCATTAATTAACTATAACTGCCATTAACTTTGTTAAAAGTTTTCAATCCTATCTTATTTTTATTCTTTTAAACATTGACTTGTTAATGTGCTATAAATACAAAAGAATCCAGCTATCATAGCTTATTGATGAAAAATAAACCGGTCATTTGATATGAACTTCAAAGAGAATAATTTAAAAAAATATTTTCTTTAATTATTGGACAATTGTCACTTGTATGGGCAAAAAAGCTGTTAAAATCAAATTAAGCTCCAAAACGTGTAAAATAAGAGTATATTATTTATATTTGTTTTTGTTTAAATTTTTGCATCAGTGAAAAGATTTTCACGAAAGAATACTTTTGAATTGAATAAGATACCATAGGGCAGGGCTATATATACAACACATGGTCAGTGGGCCTTACGCGGCTCGAATATGGCCCAATATAAAATTGTAAATTTTCTTATATCAGCGAGATTACTACAGATGAATACTTTTGAATAGTGCAAGACGGTATATGCTAGGGCCATGTTGTCCAATACGCTGTCCGCAGGCCTTATATGGTCTAGTACTTTTATAACTGTAGCCTAAAATAAAGTTGCATTTTTCTTATATCTACGAGATTCTTATGTATTCATTTAATTTTTGAACTATAATTACGTAAAATTATATAAAAATGATTAAAATAAATAAAATTTCCTAGTTTTTCCTTTCTTTACTTCTAAACCTAAATACCAAACTACATTTCTTACATTATACATACATGATATCGAGTACTCATTCGCAATTTCTAATTGCAGAAACAGCAACTTTTAAAGTTTATTTTCGGCCTGACATTAAACAATAGTATCTCTACTAATATTCATATCGCATTGTGTTGCAGAATTAATTTTTGCATATGCTGTATAATTTGTATGAAATTTCACTTATTTTTTTCTATAGACGATCGTTATTTTAGTCATTTTGGCCAGTAAACTTACTACGCATTAAAGTTAAAGTTACTTCTGTGTGAATGTTGGATTTTGTTCAGAAGGCGTTACATGACTTTAAATATAAATGTATAAATAAATTTAAAAATAATATCCGGATTTGCAAATGTAAAGCTGGAATTGAAAATTTATGTCCAAGAAACATCTGAAGACATTAAGTTTTTTCATGTTTTGATAATTCGGAATATTAAAACTACATGCCCATTTACTATAGAAAACTGAAAATATTTTCTTATTTCACTCATTATAATGAGGGAAATATGGAAATTAAGGTCTCGAACTGTTGGTAATTATAACTGACCGTAATTATGGTCTCCTTAACTGTTGTATGACTGAAGGTGTGAAGGAAGAATAATTTTCAAGCATCTTCTTCTGAAAGAAATAAAATTACATTAAACGCCAGAAAAATGCTCATGAAATCACCAAGAATTTAGTTAAGAAACTATAAAAGAATAAGATTCCTTCAGTGGTTGAATTAAGTTATAAACAATAAATAATCATCTGGTATCTGCATCACTGGCATTTTTAAAATCGACAATTTCTTATTAAACAGAAAAGAAACGAAATCAATTTTTAATTGGAAGCAATTTCTCTTTAAATCTAGTATAGAACTTAAAAATGTGTATAATCGTAAAACTTTTAAAAATCTTCTTGAATTATTCGCCAAAACTTTTGCAACAATGTTTACTATTTGTTTCCTGGTAATAATACTCTTAATGACGATCAGAGCAGGAAAAATTGTCGAGATTGTTTACCGACGAATTAAAAACTAGTAACACAGCAACTATTCTAAATACCTTGTTATACATAAAAGTGTTTCAAAGTACTTCTTTTACAATTAGAAAAGTACTTCTTTTCGATAGAGTTCGCGCATTCGATAAAATTTTTTAAATGGCTTTCCTGAAATATTTGAGTGAGTGTTTTCAAAAAAAATATTATTTTTTAAATTTACCTTATTATGAAAAACATGCATTTCTATTTTATTCGATACCTTAATTTACACACACACACACATATATATATATATATATATATATATATATCAAATTAAAATGTTATAAATATTATTATTTTAAAATTCGCTAATATTTTTCCTTTTTTTAAGTAATATATTTAAATTCTTTCTTAAAGAAAATCGAAATCTTTAAAAAATTTATTGTTTTTGTTTTCCATTGAACTTAACTTTATTGCATATATAAATTTGTTTTTGGAATTTTTAGTTTTAGTTTCCGAGTTCTTTAATAAATATTTTGGAATACTTGCTTAACATATTTTGGTTAACTTGCTTTAAATTTTGTTTGTTCCATATATAAAATTTGATGTACTAATATTTGCTCTATTTTAATTATTTTTTAAGTTTACGACTCATCAGTAAACACAGGTAACGAATACAAATACGAATACTCGCTGTTTGCTGTTCCTCCCACTCATTTAGAATTATTTTCTGTCATAATTTGAATTTCGGTGTTGATAGATATTTACAGTTCCGTCATTTGTACTTAACAGCTATGCGCGACCGTTAATGTAAGTTTTTATAATATCTGGTTTTTTTTTTAGTTACGAGAATTATTTATTATGCTAATCGTAAAACAATCTGATTTGATACATATTTTGTATTTAATTGCTTTCTGTATAGGAATAGGGTCACTGCTAATGGGTTCATGATGAGTTTAGTTTCCCCTAATGAGTTCAAACTGACGAAAAAGAACGAAATCAATACGAGTTTGATTTTAAAAAAGATACGACTCTTTTTTCATATGTGCCAAAGTGTAATAAAAATGTTTTATTCAAATCTTCAGAATCACATAGCCGTCGATGGCGATACAGGGGACTTAAAAAAACCCTATTATCGCATACTACAACCTTACTAAGGCAAGTGGTGTTATAATTGCCAAACTTTGTGCTACTTATGATTTTGCAGAAATACAAAGCATAGGCCTCCTGTGGTCTTTTTCTCTTTGTTGAATGTAGCTGCAATTAATAGCTACTCGAGATTCAGAATGATTTTAAACAACAACGGACAAAATTACTTCGAAGAATCTACCGCAGACTGTTTGCAAATGCCGTTGTAAAACAAAACATGGAACGAAGAGCACCTACTTACCTTCAAAGTGATCTAAAAATTAATGTGTTGAGAAGAAAAGCAGAAATAGGTATCGAACAAGAAAAGAGCGCCATCAGGGAAAAAGAAAATGAAAGTCTTGTCAAAATGACAAATACACTAGAATCACGAGATTCAACTGTGAAATTTAGCAGAAATTTATATGTCTGGAGACCTCCAAGCACATTTGCTCAGAAAGGAACGCTGCGATTCAATGACAATGAATACTGGTCTATTCCTTTTTATATCTAAAGTTCAGTTCAATGTTTATTTTTTTATTATATTTTACTTAAATGTAAATATTACATGAAATATATCGACAATTTCATTCCTTTGGTTGTAACTTTATTTGTACAATTCTTTGGGCATTTTAGATTATTTTAATGCCTTAGATATACATCATTTTTATTATATATTAAATAAAGCTATAATATAGAAATGGGAATAAAATTTCTTTACGTAAATTGTTTTTATTATTTAAAGCATAATTCGATTAAATACATCCGTTACATTTTTAATTTTAACGTTTAATTCTACAATTTAAAATAGTGTATCTAAGAAATACTCGCGACCTTACAATTTGGTATGGAGGGCGATATAAATGTAAGATTAATAAAATATTAAACAAAATTTCTTTTCTCTTTTTAACTAAATTTTTCTAAATTAACATTAATTATTTTCTAAATTAACTAAATTTTTCTTTTTTTAAAATTTCTTTTCTCTTTTTAAAAGTCGTTATAAAATAGGTTTTGGGATTCAATTTTATTAACCAGATTCAGTTCAACTAAATTTTATAAAATTCTCAATATTTATTATCCCTAATTTAATATCTTTTTTTTTTTTGGCTTTCATATATAGAAAATAGATTATTTTAGCTATCGAAAATAATTATATAAAAATTCCCTTGCATAACATATTCGAATCTTAAAAAAAATTAATTATTTTAACCTGTATTTAAATTTTCTTCAGTGTTTTAGACAAATAATTGTAATCATTTTGAAATACTTAAATACATATATAACACAAATTCACGGTAAATCCTAATGGTTATTTAAAAGAAATAGGCTTCGACAATACTTATTCAAATTATCAGATATAATTTTTCTATTATCCCAATATATGTATTAAATATTTTCAGAAAGAATATTCAATTAATAGTATCGACTGTAAATAGATTCGTATCAAATTTACATCACATTAGCGAACTGAATTGAAAGTATAATAAATATAGTAATTAAAATATTCGATTACTTCTGTTCTGGAAATTGTATGCTAAAAGGAAACTTTATTTCCTGTATTTCGAAAAGTAATGGAAATTTCAATCTTAATTTAAATACTGTTTAATGAAAAATCAAATGAACTTCTTTCTTATAAGAATATAAAGCAGATGTAGGAAAAAGACTTTTTTCTTCTTGACTGAACACAGCTTTAACATTAAATGTCTAATTTTTTCCTTTTATTTGAATAGCGTATGTAGATTCTTTTGCCATTTACGTATTAAAGTCTTTTTTTTTTATTTGTTGTATTTTAATTACAAGTAAAAGAATAATAATTTTAAGGTAATAAAAATTTAAGCAGTTTTAATTTCAAATGATTACTTTAGTGAAATATTTTGACTTCCTAAATATGAATTATATCGATTTTTTTTTAATTTATAAGGAAATTCCTCAAGAAATTTTTTATATAACATATATATATATATATGTAATTGTAGGCATTTTAATATTTATTAAAATATATATGAAATAATGAAATGTATATATGTAGAATTATATATATTTTATTATTTAATATTTTCATAAAGATTATTCAATTAACTGTATCAAATGTAAATTAATTCGTATCAAATTTACATAAAATTGGCGAACTGAATTGAAAGTATAATAAATATAGTAATTAAAATATTCGATTACTTCTACTCTGAAAATTATATGCAAAAAGATATATAAACATACTTTTAAATAAGTAAAAATATTCATATTTTAGTATATAAAAATTCTGTCATTAATTTAATTTCAAGCTCAAAGGCAAAGCCTTTAAAGTTAATGTTGTTAAAAAAACCAGAAATGCTTTTTATTAAAACCTTTTTCATTTTTGAATATTTATTCTAAAATACTTACTTCGTACTACTTCAATTTTTTGAAAAATAATTTAAGATTAAATTCTTTTTTGTACTAAATTTACAAAACTTAACATTAACAAATCCTCGATATTAATTCGTTAGACAAACGTATCAATAATCCTACATGACAAATGCTTTTAGAATAATTCCCAATAAATATAAATATTTTTAAGAAATTAAACCTTCAAATCCATTTATCAGAAGATTTCTAAAAAACACCAGATTAAAAAAATTTACTTATTGCTCTTGCATTTGAGGTAGTGCGATTAATTTATAACCTACTCATGCGCTGCCACTGTTTACTAATAAAGTTCTACAGCCTCATAATATTTATTTATACCTCCTCATGACAGTTGCATGACAAGCGTAGGTAATTTGGAGAACGGAAGCGCATATTTATGTCTATCATGTTTACCAAGTCCAAAAGCTCTTTGCTAATCAGAAAATCTCTGGGTAGCTGCTTAGATTGTTCGTACTCACTCGTCAAATGACATCATCCTTCTAAGCCATCTATTAGAAATGTCGGCAACATCATCTAACAAGCGTCAAACTTTCCTGTTGCCTTCCATTACTTGGGAAGCATGTCTGGAATTGAAGAGGTGGCATCCACTCCCAAGATCTTGTTCAGCAGATCCCATTGGTGTAATTTTGAAGAAGAAAAAGCTTTGCCATGATCGCGTGTCCTTGTTAATTACGTTATAGTAAAAGGCAGCCTCACATCAACCTCGTAAAAGCTTTCGGTACAATGGCACTTGTCGATTTCAAAGCATTAAAGCCATACCAACCTGATTTTGCAAATTCCATTTCCCGATGCGGAGTGCCTTGTAAATATCAAGGCCAGAGGTAATTAATTAATTTTAATGGAAAATACATTTCGGAGAAATTCTTGGAATAGACGGATTAATTTAATGGAATTACAAAGAAATGATAGATGTGTTTGTGGTACAAAGCGAATTCTATTTATAATTGCTTTTAGAGAAGCTACGCGATATAAACATTTGCCGTTATGTTAAATTATTTATATTTTTAAAAAAGAAAATGATTCTTTTTATTTATTAACTGTGAACTGAATTTTGTAATTAAAATTGAACTTAATATTATTAAAAGTTGCTTTAAATATTAAAGAATATTTCTATAAATGTATTAATTTTGAAAAATATAATAAGATTGTAGGTTTAATAGTAATGGGATAAAAATGCTATTAGATATAAAAGGTATTTATTATATTATAATAGATATTTATTATAATAAATATCTTTTTTATTTCAGAATTATTTGACGTAGTATAGTTCATACGTAATATTCATAAATGCCTAACCATACTTAAATAGAGTTTCAGTGTGGTTGGGCCTTGGTTGCATTGAAGGAAGAAACTACGAAGTCAAATTTTTAATTCTGCTCACTCTGTTTGAAAATGGTAGAACAATTTAAGCTTTGTCAATATGCTTATTCATTACCGATCAGGCTGTGTGTGCTTTCTCAATATTACATCTGGTACAAATGTAGGACATTTTTCCTTAAGAGTACCTTGAGGATGGCACTTTTTATTTCTTCCCAATTCATGCAATATAACATCGTACGTCCTGAATAACTCAGAATTAGCAAAGGCCATAGTGGTAAATAACATCAGGTATAGTGCCAACATTATATAAAAATTATCTTAATGAAACCCTTTTCTGTATCATTAGTAATAAATCTTGGTTATACTGAAAATAACTGATAAGTTATCATCAAAATAACCTTAAATAGTGCTAAATATTTTTAAGCACTGAAAATGTTACATTGAAACAGTTTTAACATTTATATACAGGAATAGTCATTTATTATCAAAATAACTTTTTAATTAAATAACTTTTGCCTCCTTTCTGAAATTCTTTCAACTAGCAATAAGTTTCCACTTTTCATTTAGCGTTAAAAATGTCATTAGCTTCATTCGAAATGAAACTGAAGCTGCTGTAACTATATCACCCAAGTACTATACAATATTAATTGTATTAGTTTAATGGCCAATATAAGGTAATGTAGTATTTTAATGGCCTTAAAATTTAATTAATTTTCTGCGTATAAGTGACTCGATGAACACCATTTTATGAATAGGAAATATAGTGGTTTTATGATTGTATTGTATTGTACTCTTTAATGATATTGTACAGGATTTTTATTCAGATAATCGAATAAGTATTCATATTTAAGCAAATAAAACACATCTGCAATTTTTGGGAAGGTGAAATTTGAAATAAATATATTAACTATATTTATTCTTTTACTAACATGTTATATATATTTTATATTATATTTAATTTCTATTTATGGCAGATAAGTTTTTAAAGTTGGATAAAATGAAGGTGTTCGTCTTTAACTTTTTTTGGAAACTGGATTTGAGGATTTTCGAAACTGGATTTTTAACTGGATTTGAGCCTGAGGTTTCTTGCACGCTAACCAGACACTTTACGCCACGAATAGAAATTAAAATAATGTTAATGATTGATATAATAATTGTCAATGATTGATGTCACAGATTATATGTTAATGTAATATCTTCAATGATTGATAGTATGCACTTTAATAAAAAATATTTAAACTTACTCACGAAAACTTTAATGTTATATTAAGAACAATGATTCAAAGAGTCTCAATATTTGAAATTTTCCAATTCTGACCTGTAGAAAAACTGGAGAATCATTCCATTATTCCACTACATTATTCCATTAAAGAATCATGGAATCTTAAAATTTATTCTACATTTTTACATTCAGTGGAACATAAATAAAATATACAATAATAACAAATGTAATATATTTGTAGACAAGTTGGAAAATTATCAATTTAATAATTCATAGCTCACGCTCTCATGAAGATATATAGGAATTTCATAATATTTTGTATACCATGGCAAATCTTGTTTATAAACTTTGTTTATTCTTCATATACTGTATACTTTTCGTTTCACTCATACTTTTTTTTTTGTATTGTTTCCTGTAATTTTGTATTCCTGGGATTTTGTAATTGAAAGGGCTTTTTCAATTTAAAATTTTTATATTATTTTTTACGGCCACATATTAACTGGCAAATATCTAACCTTCACTTGAATATGGGAGTGATGAAAAATTAAAATTTGTTAGCCAACTCTACAGAATCTTGATCTGCATGCTTTTTTCAATTCAATTTTTTCATTTCAATTTTTGGCAGATAAGTTCTTACTGTTGTTTCATTGGATAAAGTGAAGGTGTTTGGTTTTAACTTTTAAATTGCACAATGAAGCAATAATGAGGTTGAGGATTTTTCTTGGACAGGAATTATTCAGTTACAACACCTCATTACTTAGCTTTTGAATTTTTAAAATTCACTGTTTTAATGTAATTTCATGGCAATGTAGAGAGTTTTCTAATGTTTTACATTGCAGGTGAAATAATTAAGTACTCCATCCGAACAATTTATCACAAATTTTTTGAAATAGGTGCTTATACACTGGCGCACAAATATATTGAACATAAGTGCTACTAAACAATAAGAGCTACCAGTTGTACTATATTGAACATAAGGGCTACCAATTGTACCATATTGAACAAGGGCTACCAATCCCTTAGAAAAATACTATATAGGAGATACATAATAGCAAGGAGGAAAAAAATATATTATTTTCCTACTTAAATAAAATAATTGTCAATGAAAAAAATAAATTTTTATTAAATACATTACAATTTTAGTACAGCTAATATAGAAATTTAACTCATATTCTGACAGCGCTTATTTATATGATAGTTTTCGAATTAGTATTTCTTTTAATTCAGGTGCAAAAATAAAGCGTAATCAAAATTATTTTCGTCTTTTGTAGAATATTTCTCATATTTATTTTCATAAATATTCCACAGAATTTATCGTCTTGCTACAGTGCTGAATATTTCGAAAACATCAAATCTGTCAAAACCTTTTTTCAGTAAATCGTGTACCAAAAACAAATAGACAAATATCCTAAAAAAATATAAGAAATAAAGTCAAATATTTTTATGATTAATTATTTCCACATCTTGGGATAACTTTTCTAAAATTAAAAACCAAACTCTGATGTTTTGTTTCCCTCTGGCTATTTGAGCCTGTTGAAATCTCTGCTGACAAAAATTTGCTGAGTTTCCCGAAGTACTTGAAATGTGATCTATTCGCTGAAGTATATTGAAATAATCTGTTTTCTCTCTCTCACCTACGATATAGGATAAGTAAACGGCTAGCTGTCAATACCGGAGACAAAATTAAAATTCGTCAAGGAAAGAAAATACTTGAAATCCTCGGTGACACATACAGATAAGGACAGGGTTCCTGGTCGGATAGAAGTTTTGTTAAACTCTTCAGCTTTTCCCTCATTACTTCGAGTTTCTTCGGATCCAGATTTCTATTCGCAGAAGATTGACGCGTCCAATATGGTTGTCGGTTCAGAAAAGAATTTTTTTGTCAAGATCCCGGTTTCCTATTTTTTAGATAGCTTCGGGACTTATTGTGACAGATGCAGGGAATATTGCTTCATTGGTTACACAAGTTACCAAGATTTTCATTTGCAGTTCAAATTCTTTTGGCATTTTATTCATTAGAATTCAATAAAAGAAATATCCAATTGAATATTATTATAAGATTATCTTTATTTATTGGCTTCAAGTGCTAAACTTGAATGTTTCTCAACAGTAGCAGGGAACATCAATATTTTCAGAATTTCAGACAGCAAATTCTTAAGTAATTTTAAAATTGCGAAAAACAATTTTTAATTTTTATTTGATGATCGTTCTTCAAATATCAATGTTTTTCACTTGTATGGTTAAATGCATTGTAAAAGACTTTGCAATATTTAAAACATTACAAGTTATTTTGGCATTTTATTCATTAGTAATTTTAAGCAGAAAAGAAATAACCATTTGAATATTATTATAAGATTAACTTTATTTATTGGCTTCAAGGGCTATATTTGACTGTTTCTTAACAGTAGTTTATTCAGTAGGGAACATCAATATTTTCAGAATTTCAGACAGCTAATTCTTAGGCAATTTTAAAATGTATATGAAAAACAGTTTTTAATTTTTATTTGCTGATCGTTCTTCAAATATCAATGTTTTTCACTTCGGATAAAAGCATTGTAAAAAATTTTGTAATATTTGATACATTGTGATTTTCTACACAATCTTAAAAATGTTAGTAATTTAAACTTGTAGTAGTTAAAATAATAGTAAATGTTTTATATCATTTAAATTTTAACGTATCTGAAAAGGTAACAGAAGACATTCTGCCTACTTATATTATTATGTAACTTTTAAGCAATATAAGCAACCAGAGCAATATAATTTACATAGAAACGCTTCAATATTTATTGATACGGACCAAGCCATATATTTATTTGGATTCGTAAGTATTCAGCCAATTAATTTTCTTATTTTAAGTTGTTATTTTAGACTTTCTAATGGGAAAATATTATATTTTAAAACAAATATATTTTTATATCTTTAAATTCATAGTTTTCACGACTATATTATTAGCACTTGAGATTGATTATCTTTTAATTTTGATTAGCGTATTTAATAATAAGTGGGCTATGCTAATACAAGATCTGCATGCAAATTAATTTTTCTTTTTATTTTTACCGCGATTTTACTGCTCAAATAAATAAATTTAATGCATTTTATTTGCTACATAATGAGTAATAGCATCGCAACTCCAGATTTCTTACCTCTTTACTGAAATGTTTATTTTTAATTTTATTTCTGATTTTCCCTTTCTCAAAAAAAATATATGAAGTGTAAAAAGTATTCGTACAATGTTTATTTAAAATCAAAATTATTGTTTTGTTATTTAATAGAGAACCCATTGCTTGGAAATATTTATCAGAAATGTGAAAATTATTAGAACTAGAAATCTTAAAATAATTTTCTAAGTTTTTATAAATTTTATTACAAATTAAAAAAAATAAAACGAATGAATTTTTAAAACTTAACAAGTATTCGTACATGCAAGAAAATGTAGATTTATTGTCGTGATTTACAACAGATTTAAAAATGAAAGTGTGCATATTGTTTTGGACATTTTCATTATGTATACAGTAATAAAGATTCGCTTTTGAAGCTTAATGCTTAGAAATAACGAATGAAACGTCCAAGGACTTTTATATAGGAAAGGAAACCAATTTTACAACTTCCTAAAGAAAGTAAAACATTAAATCAAATTTCCATTTTGGTTGATACAGCAATGTTTTGACATACAAGTCAATAAATCAGTGTGCATGCATCTCAAAGTACCAAGTCAAGACAAGTCAATAATTGAAAGATTTTCAATGTTATTTAATAAAGCATAAAACGATCAACCGTAGATCTTCAGGTCTTATGATAATCTATTCATGCTATTCAATTGAAAAGAAACTGAATATTGGTACTTCTTAAATAGTAGTTCAGCTTCAAAACGTTGGAGTACACATATCAATAAGAACAGCAGGGAATGCATGCAGAGAGTATTTTGATTTGGTTTGGTTTGTCGCTCTATAGTCCTTTTTTGAACACCAGGGTTAATTTGCATTCAGAGAAACTGGTTTCTACAGACGAGATGCTAAATTGAAAATCTTTCGTGACCGAGAGAAAAATCGTGAATTGCTTTAAGATTTTGAAAAAAATATAAATAAATTACATATGTATTTGAATTTTGGAAAAAACCTTTTTTCTCAGAATGGAACAAGTTCGACAATTTTGAATCAGATCCAACAACAATGTTGTAAAAACAAAAAGGTAGGCAAAGAAATGCATCCCAAGAATCCTCTTCGTGATATATGGAAGATATTCTGTTCTTGTTTGGAGTTACATGAAGTGCCTATGATATAAGAAATTTGGTCATAATTATGAGACCATGAACCATATGTACGTTTATATAATAAAGATTAACTTACAATCAAATGCTGCAAAAATAGGTCTCAATTGTGAATAAGTTTTTATGCATGATAAAGATTCAAAACATACAGTATGACACACTAGATTTTGGGTGTTATACACTGAAGTGACAAAAGTCATGGGATACCTCTTAATATCGTGTCGGCCCTCCTTTCGCCCGGCGAAGTGCAGCAACTCGACGTGGCATGGACTTAACAAGTCGTTGGAAGTCTTCTGCAGGAATATTGAGCCATGCTGTCTCGATAGACGTCCATAATTGTGAAAGCGTTGATGGTGCAGGATTTTGGGCACGAACAGACCTCTCGATGATGTCCCATAAATGCTCGATGGGATTCATGTCGGCGATCTAGGTGGCCAGATCATTCGTTGGAATTGTCCAGAATGTTCTTCAAACCAATCGCGAACAGTTGTGGCCCGGTGACATGGTGCATTGTCATCCATAAAAATCCCATCGTTGTTTGGGTATAGGAAGTCCATGAATGGCTGCAAGTGATCCCCAAGTAGCTGAACATAAGCATTTCCAGTCAATGTTCGGTCCAGTCGCACCAGAGGACCAAGTCCATGCCATGAAAAAACAGCCCACATCATTACGGAGCCACCACCAGCTTGAACAGTGCCTTGCTGACAGTTTGGGTCCATGGCTTCGTGGGGTCTGCGCCACACTCGAACCCTACCATCACCTCTTACCAACTGAAATCGTGACTCATCGGACCAGGCCACGGTTTTCCATTCATCTAGGGACCAACCGATATGCTCACGTGCCCACGAGAGTCGCTGCAAGCGATGTCGTTCTGTCAGTAAAGGCACTCGAGTCGGTCTTCTGCTGGAATAGCCCAAGAAAGCCAAATTTCTCCGCACAGTTCTAACAGACAAGTCCCTTGTACGTCCCACATTGATTTCTGCGCTTATTTGACGCAGTGTTGCTTGTCTGTTAGAATTTACGACTCTTTGCAGACGTCGCCGGTCTCGGTCGTTAAGTGCAGGCGGTCGACCACTGCGCTGTCCATGGTGGGATGTTATGCCTGAAATTTCATACTCTCGGCACACTCTTGACACAGTGGATCTGGGAATGTTGAATTCCCTAACGATTTCCGAAATGGCATGACCCATGCGTCTAGCTCCAACTAACATTCCGCGTTCAAAGTCTGTTAATTCCCGTCGTGCGGTCATCATCACGTCAAAACCTATTCACATGAATAACTTGAAAAGAAATGAAAGCTCTGCGAAAGCACTGCGCATTTATACCTGTTCTACGCGATGCTACTGCCGTCTGAAAATTTGCATATTGCTATCCCATGACTTTTGTCACTTCAGTGTATAACGCGTAGAAAAACTTCAATTTCCTTCACAGTTGCAGGATATAAACTCCGCTGAACTTTTATGAGATGTTTCAGATAACAAAGTAAGATTTAAGATAAAGGGTATATAAAAATTACTCTTCTATTTTAAATCAATCACCTCAAAATTGATCAAATCCATGCAACGAAAATTGCAAGATATTATAAAACCTAAAATATATCCAATTAAGTATCAATTATAAATAATTTGCAGCAAAATTTGTATATTATTTTGACTATACGAATATTTTTTACATTGTTAGAGAATAGCTATGTTGGGTTTTTTTGTTCTAAATATGTGAATGAATCATTGGCTTTAATTAAAATAAAATGTAAATTACCAAATGAATATTTGTAAGTGTACTAATTAATTTTGGTTAAATTTTTACTTCAAGCATTGGGATTTCAGGCACTTTTTTTAAAGACAAATAAAGCTGTAGAAATACTTTCTGCTTTTCTGCATATTATAATTTATGTAATATTATTAATTCAGAAAAACAACTTTTCATACAAGCAGTTTATGTTTATTACATTAAATTAAATACAAATCATCTATAAAAGTTTAAAAATAAGTTGTTATAATATTATTTATTATCTAAGTGATAAAATTATTTTACGACCCTAAAGTCTTATTTACTTGATCAAATATTTTATTATGTGAATCAACTAAATGACACAAGCAGTAAAACAAGATACCAAATAATTTTTCTTTCTTTACGTATCCTATATCCAAGTCAAGTGAAACCGAAACTAATATCTTTAGCATTAGAGATAAACCCCTAATCTTTTCATTTTTTTATTATTTATAATAAATAGAGGCTATGCACCACTAACCCTCTTTAGGGAGATGACATGTTTTACCATCTTCCATTAACTCTGAGAACATAAAGAGGCTGGGATCCGTTTACAAATTAAAAATCTTGTCACCTGCACTCTTTCGTTCCCGCATATCTTTCAATTCAATCTTCTTTCCCAGATTAAGGCGGATGTCATGAAAATACTTTCGTCACCACTTTCACGACAGCAGCTTGAGTTCCTCTTTTGTTTGCTAAATTCTCACTGTTGAGGGAAGAAATCAAAAGCATGGGGTAAAGTTGGCATTTTTATGAAGATGGATCCCCTTTTACAAACTTCTAGAGTCTAGATTCTTTACTGAATTATGTTTAAATGAACATTTTTCTAATTATTTTTTATTTAATACCAGGGTGGGTTAGTGCTTTTGAAATTTGTATAGAACTTTTTCTGTACTCAACATCAGAAATATTTTAGTTTGTGATATAGATATTTTATGTGCATATCGATTCATATGCCATAACTAAATTTTGTGTTCTATCAAAGAATCGATGAATAAAAAATATCTCATAGTACACTAGTTTTCAGAAATTAAGTAAAAATCGGAAAAATTGGGATTAAGATATTTCTATCAATTAATTAAAAATTAATGAAATTTGACAAGTACTTTAATAAAGCATTATTTCACAAATTGCGCACTAAAAAAGAACAATAGGCTTTTTTCTGTCTTGAAAATAGACGAAATAAAAGCACATCCAAAAATGTAATATCTGATATCAATGTGCGATCAGCTTCAATATGGAGTTTGATCACCTCTAACAGCTACACAGGAAAGAAAGCGTAGTTCCATTCATAAAATGCTAGTTTTCTTTAACGCTTTTAGCAGAGAAACCCATTTCTGGGTAAGGTAGTTCGAAAACCCGTAGAGATTCATGGATGAGTTAAGTAGAGAAATACATCTCCCTAAAATATCCCAAACATGCTTAATCGTGTTCAAGTCTGAAGACAGTTCTAGTCAACTCATACCACAGTCTCCTTAAAAAGGCAATTTATCACCAAACTAGCCTCTAAAATCTCTTTCAATTTTAACTCTTTTTGTGGTGCCATTATTCAAATACTTCAGCCATGTTTCTGGAATTCTGCATTACATCTAAATTTTGGAATTCCAGAAAGGAATCCTCACATAATTATTTCATGGGACTCATATTTTAAAGAATATACTAAGAAGATTTTTTGAAGACAGAGAAGAGAGTTTATTGACTCAAGGCATAACTTTCAGAGAGAGAGAGAGAGAGAAATCTCGTCTAACGATCCATCTGCTGATGTTGTCCAAGATGTCCCTGTTACTATTCCACTCGATATTCCCAATTCTTTTTTTCAAAATAGCGCTTGCAACTCACCACATTGGTGGAAATAAAATAGTCACTATTGATTAATTATTCTGTTAAGCTACTTCCCCTTTTTTATTCATTGTACTTTAAGTTCCAATCCTGACAAAACGTCTTCAATCATGATTCTGGAATTCTGCATTATACTTAAATTCTAGAATACCAGAAATGAAACCTTATATAATTACTTCATGGAATTGATAATATATCATGAACATTTTTAAAAGACTCAGAAGCAATTTACTTGTCTCAAGCCTTTACTTTAAGAGAGAGAGAGAGAGAGAGAGAGAGAAATTCCATTAAACAATCCAACTGTTTATAGAATCTATCTGTTTATAGAATACCTCCCAGTTATATTTACAGCTGAGAATCCAAATTCGCTTCTCAAAACAATGCTTGTAACTCACCACAGTGGTGGAAATCATATATTCACTATTGATTCAGTAAATGAAGAATAAATATCTGGAAGAAAATTAATTAATTCCATACTTTATCTTCTGGTTTATTTTTTTATGTTTGCAACACGACTTATAAATTACTTTTAAATGAAAAATATTCATTCGCATAATTGCACGAGAAAAAATTGCATACTATTTTATTCGGGCAGTATTTCTATTATCTCTTTCAAAATATGAAGGACAACCCATAAGTGATTACTGCTTTCGAAACTCAAAAGTGCAGGGGGATTATAATTAAAGTCCCACTTTCAAAATGCTATAAAAAAGTCACTCGTCACAATGAGTTCAAATTTGAACTGAAGATATTTGAAGAAGGGGAAAACGGTACGCCATCAAGAAAGTTCCAAACTGTATTAATAGATGGCACTGTAAGCGGCATAAAGAAAGTTAATTCGGGCTGCCAATGATATTTTGCATCGAAATTACAACGTATTTGGCATAAGTTGCACACTAAATCAACTTTAAGGTTCAATGTGCTTGATTATTTCGGTTGTTTGACGGATAAAATAACTTCCAAGTCATTCAACAGTTGAGACACTGTTAGTGGAAAGCCCATCCACCACGGCAAGGTCATACCAAATTGGATGGGAATAATCGGTGGAACCTTTTTGATGCCACGCCGTTTCCCCTTTCTTCAAGTATCTTCATTTCAAATTTGAACTCATTGTGAAGAGTGGTTCTGTTTTTACAGCATTTTGAAAGTGGGACTTTAATTATATGTATATTTAAAAAAGCAAAAAATTCACTTTGCACAAAAGTCAATAAACCAAATCTAACAATAAAATACAATACTTTCAAAAGCGAATCCATCAATTTATAACACCAGCGCATGGAATAATAATATAATGTTTTTGGTAAAAGAAATGTAGTAAGGATAATTGCATTGGTTTGTGTTTCTTTATCAGAATATCCGGAAAAGAAGTTCTCTAAGTTAAAACAACCGAAGAGTAATGGCGCCTTGAATAAAATTCGTCGCAAAAAAGGCATTTCCTCTTGTCAAGGAAAACCTTTTCATTCGGAAATCACAGTTTGCAAAAGTGCAATTTCCGCTCCAGTTTCGGTTTCCTCTAGTGCCAGAAAAATATCGTTGTGGAATCCGTTGAGTTTGAAATTCTCTCCCAATAGTTCCGCTTTACTGTCAGCGAAGAGGCCAATGTTGTTAATCTCCTATTAGAATCCGTTAAGCGTATTCAATTTGTCGACCGACGTTACCACGAAGAGCAAATTAATGCAACGCAACATTTTTCGCCTTAATGATATAGTGAGACTCGGATTGTTAATTAGATCTGGTAGAATGGTAGCTTTAGATTTACAGTGGATACCAGAATTTGTTTAGCAGCAGAATGTGATGCGATGGTTCTCTCTAGTTTTCTTTCATGCAATTTGGAATGTGACCTTGCTGCAGTAATCCTCGTGTACCTGCTATTTAATTATTCTTCCAGTACCACGCTAACGGAAGTTATGGATCGAAACATAAATTGGTTTTAAGAATTACTTTTTATGCAAAGAAGCAAGTTTTGAAAGATGTTCTTGAAATATTAGGAAGTAGTGAGAAAAACGTATGGTGCATTTTTATGTTTTATACATTCTATTTATTGTGTTAAAATTTAATCATTTTTTTGAAAGTTTGAGACTAAATCTGAATGATAATTCAGCAAAATAAAATGTTTTTTATCATCAGAAAAATGACGATAAAATACTTTTTTATCATCAGAAAAATGATGATGTTAATTTTTTTATCATCGAATAAATAATGATATAAAAAACGTATGATAATTCAACAAAATTATGATAAAATGTTTTTTAATAATCAAAAAAATGATGATGTTAATTTTTTTATCATCGAATAAATGATGATAAAAATAAAATGTATGATAATTCAACAAAATAGCATCAGGGCAAAAATTTAATATTTTAAATTCCTCGAGTGAAAAAATATGCAATAATATTAAGAATTACGGATTAATTTTCATTTGAAATTAAACAGTTAAATAGTTTTATAAATATTTCATGAGAATATTTCGAAGAATATGCCAGGAGCATTTTTTAATTGCAAATGACTAATAGATTGATTTAAAACATATTTATAATGTAATATTTTTATGTATTCTATTTATTCTGTTAAAACTTAATCATTAATCCTTTTTTTGGAAAGTTTAAGACTAAAACAGAATGATAATTCAGCAAAATAATGATAAAAAAAATCATCATCAGATAAATGATATGGTGATAAGAAACTGTGCGATGATTCAATAAAATAGAATCAGTGCAAAATTTTAATATTTTAGATTCCTTCAGTGAAAAAATATGTAGTATTATTAAGAATTACGTATTAGTATTCATTTAAAATTAAACAATTAAATACTTTTATAATTACTTCAGAATATTCCAATGAATATACCAGGAACATTTTTAATTACAAGTTACAAATAGATTGATTGATTTAAAACATATTTAGAATGTAATACATTTTATTTATTCTATTTAATGTATTAAAACTAAGGCATTAGTTATTTTGTTTGAAAATTTGAGACTAAAACTGAAGGATAATTCAGCAAAATGATGATAAAACGTTTTTTATCATCAGACAAATTATGATAAAAAAGAACTGAATGATAATTCATCAAAATAGTATCAGTGCAAAAATTTTGTATTTTAGATTCATCGAAAAATTAGGTAATATTATTAAGAATTACATATTAGTTTTCATTTAAAATTAAACAATTAAATAATTTTATAATTACTTCATGAGGATATTATGAAGAATATACAGGAACATTTTTTAATTACAAATTACGAATAGATTGATTTAAAACAAATTTAGAATATAATACTTTTTATGTATTCTATTTATTGTGTTAAAACTTAATAATTAGCTATTTTTTTGAAAGTTTGAGACTAAAAATTGAATGATAACTAAGAAAAATATTGATAAAATGTTTTTTAGTTTCAAGTTACAAATAGATTGATTTAAAACGCGTTTAAAATGTAGCACAGCAACGTAGAATTAAAAATTGGATGAAATCGGTTCTTTAAAAAATTCACAGAAAAAAAATAAGAGTATATTTTAAATTATTAATTAACTTAAAACATTTTTTTTTGATTGAGGCAATAATTTGTAAATTCTAATTTATTCTATTTATTTGATTAAATGCCTTATGCTATTCGACTTAAAATTATCTAAATATTTTATTCATAACGAACAATGTACACATCTTGCCGTTGGCAAATTTGGGACCTGAATGGCCGAGTGTCTAGCGCTCTGGCGCTCGGTGCCGCAGGTTTCGGGTTCGAATCCCGGCGGTGCCATGGATGTTTGTAGTGGTTCGGAATCCACTTTAAGCTGTAGGTCCCAGTCTCCTATGACTGTAAGAGCGTCACTGAGCAAAAGTCAGGCTTCTACCTACGGGTGCTCCATCACAACAGAAGCTGCTTCCTTCCCCTTTAATCATGAGCACGCATGGGCTCGTGGGCTTGGCCAGCCAAGTGGGATAAGAAACAACAACAACAACACATCTTGTGTGTTACGGTATTATTTTTGCACTTATATCTTAGCTACTGATGTATACTTTAAAATAGTTAAAAAGAATAGAGAAGAAAAAAGATAATATTCAAACTTTTACATTTTAATTTTCTTTCAAAAAAGGATTCTTCGTAAAATCTCTATCCCAAATCTTCATCTGATAGAATTTATTTTCCTCGATTTGACGATAGAAAGAAGAACTTTCTTTTACGCAATCAATGACTAAAAGAAAGAAAAAATCTAAATTAGGAAAAAACAATGAAGTTAGCAATCATTTGTCTGCAAAGTGGAAAAACCAGTGGTCTGATTAGGTGATTTTCTTACGCACGCACTAAGCTTACGATTTTTTTTTTAATTTTTCAGTTTTTTTACTGTTTTTCGTAACTCTATGGAATAGAAAGCAAGTAATCTTATTTTACACATTACTAGATTTGAAATATATGAGAAGCTATTTTTATTGACTATGCGTAATTTTTTTTCTATTTTTTCAAAATAGCATTAGGTTAAAATAAACGCGATCAATATACGAGTTTTAATTTTATTTAGGATTTTTTTTAAAACTTATTTTACACTTTGCAGGATTTGAAATGTATGAGAAAGTATTTTTATTGAATATTTGTATTTTTTTTCCAAAATAACATGTAGGTTAAAATAAACGCAATAAATATAAGAGTTTTAACTTTATTTAAATTTTTTTTTTTTTAATTTTTCAGTTTTTTTTACGGTCTTTTCGTAACTCTATGGAATAAAAAGGAAGTAATCTTATTTTACACATTACTAGATTTGAAATATTTTTTCTTTCTAATGCAGCTGGCAAACACTTAGGCATGGACTTCTTGGATGCCTTAAGGCAAGCGCTGCACACACGTACTCACTTTGCATTACCCAGGGGGCGCGTGTAACTTAAAGACAACCCACGGACGCGGAGTAACAATTCCCCCGCAACGCTCTACGATCCTATTAGACCGGGACCTACAGTTTAAAGTGGATTTCGAACCACTTACAAACATCCATGGTACCGCCGGGATTCGAGCCCGATACCTGTGGTACCGAGAGCCAGAGTGCTAGTCACTCGGCCATTCAGGCCCAGATTTGAAAAATATGAGAAACTATTTTTATTGACTATTTGTAATCCTTTTTTTTTTCTTCGAAATAACATATGGGTTAAAATAAACGCAATCAATATAAGAGTTTTAATTTTATTTAATTTTTCAGTTTTTTTACGGTCAGTTCATAACTCTATGGAATAAAAAGCAAGTAATCTTATTTTACACTTTGCAAGTTTTGAAATATATGAGAAACTAGTTTTATTGACTATATGTAATTCTTTTTTTTTTCTTTCAAAATAAAATCTAGGTTAAAATAAACGCAAAAAATACAATAAATTAATTTTATTTAATAACTCATGTAAATCTGTGTTGTTGTTGTATCCCTCATAGAAAGCGGGAGAGCGCAGCTTCTGTTGTGATAGAACCTCCTCAGGTAGAAGTCTGACTTGTCGCTGAAAGAGGGCAGTGCCTCCCGAGAAGACTTTTAGGAGGAACTACCCCGCATTGGCGTATCGTAAGGGAGAAAACTCGGAAAACTCCCTTCAGGTAATCCGACTAACGAGGCAAGATGCCAAGTCAGACTTCTACCTACGGGTGGTCCATCTCAACAGAAGCTGCCCCCCTTTCCCTCCTTCCATGAGAATACACGGGTTCTTGGTCTTGGTCTAGATGTTGCTGTCTAAAGGGGGATAAGGAGAAAAAACAATATTATGTTTATTCAAGTAAAATCGTTCTATACATTGTGAAATGTGTAGTAAGATATTAAATACAAATAAATTCCAAGTAACAGGTGCGGCTGAAAAGTTCATAGGCTGTTACATAGATGGCCCTACTAGTATTAAATCCATATACTTTTTAGTTAGCCCTAACCTTCAAAAGACGCGTGTATAAATTTGACAGCTGTTGTACTATTAGTATGTGAGTTATACCATTTTTAGTGAAGTTATAGCATTTTTAGTGTTCATCACGTGCAGTCCACTCGGCTGACTGTCGATTGGACTCCGGTGTGAAATGATGGAGCCATGTTTCATCCATTGTCACATATCGACGCAAAAATTCGGGTTTATTACGATTGAACAGCTCCAAACATTTCTTAGAATCATCAATTCGTTGTTGTTTTGGGTCGATTGTGAGCTCGCGCGGCACCCACTTTTAACAGAGCTTTCGCATATCAAAATATTCATTCACGATTCATACCTTTGATATCTTTAGGGTCTCAACTATCTCAATCAACTTCACTTTACGGTTATCAGAAATTATTTGTGGACTTTTTTGATGTTTTTGTCGGTAACAGCCTCTTTGGGGCGCCCACTGTGTGCATCGTCCTCGGTGCTCATTTCGCCTCGTTTAAATTTAGCAAACCACTTCTCTACGGGTGATTTTCCTGGTGCATAGTCTGAATAACGTTTATCAAGCCAAGTCTTGGCTTCAATAGTATTTTTTTAGCTAAAAAGCAATGCTTTATTAACACACGAGAGTCCTTTTTATCCATTTTTTCAAACTAACAAAAGTTGCTTCACTAAAAATGCTATAACTCACATACTAATAGTGAAACAGCTGTCCAATTTATACACGTGTCTTTTGAAGGGTAGGGCTAACTAAAAATCATATGGATCTAATACTACATATGGATCTAATACTAGTAGCGCCATCTATGTGTCAGCCTGCGAACGTTTCAGCCCACCTGTTATTTCCAATTTTTTTTTTAATTATTTCATAGTAGCCTTTTGTCAGTTATTTATAGTGCACACTGCCCCCCGAATGATTATGGAATTCATTCTTAAATTTTACATTAATACATTTTAAAATACAAAAAAATTATTAAAATAATCAATTAACGCAAAAAAAATTTTTAAACAAAATAAATTAAAATATTCACCCTTTAACATTTTACACAGATATATGCAATAAGGAATAAAATGAATAGCAAACTGACAATTTACAACTTTCACAAATGATATCTCTCATCACACATCTAGAATCCTGTACGATAATTCAGGTTAATGAGAAATGATTAACCTAATGAGCATCATTCAGGTTAACGATTACTCATTGATTTCAAGATGATATAAAATTTGTTCTAATCGTTTAATGACAGATGTACCTGCTTTAATTACATCAGACCTTATTTTTCTATATCTGTCAGGAAATACAACTACAGTTTTCACTAATTTCCAAAAATGCGTAGGTTGTTTATTATCAATAACTAATACAATATCATTAATTTTAAAATTACTTTCGAATTCAGAAATAAATTCTTCATTTAATTTGGAACTGAAACCAGGACACCTATTATTCCTTACCATCAAACATTTTTTTTTCTAATGCAGCTGGCAAACACTTAGACAGCTTGGTTTTGGATGCCTTAAGGCAAGCGCTGCACAGACGCTACTCACTTTGCATTACCCAGGAGGCGTAACAATGCCCCTCGCAAACGCTCTACGATCATATTAGACCGGGACCTACGGTTTAACTTGAAAATAAGCCACGGACGCGGAGTAACAATGCCCCCGTAACGCTCTACGATCATGTTAGACCGGAACCTGCGGTTTAAAGTGGATTCCGAACCACTACAAACATTCATGGTACCGCCGGGATTCGAGCCCGATACCTGTGGTACCGAGAGCCAGAGCGCTAGCCACTCGGCCATCAGGCCCTTACCATCAAACATAATTAACAAAATTGTGTTAATTTTTTATTTAGTGCAGCATAAAATTCAATTTTTATAGTGGAAACTTTATATTTATTATTTAAATCTGAGGGGGGATGCGATCTTGACCTATCTAATCTAGATCGACCTTGACCTATCTTACCTAGCAAGATAGCTCTGGCAACTGGCGTACCGATTATAGAGTACCCATGGGGATAGATGCCTTAATCTCCTCATCTTAATTCATATATGAATGTACAATTAATAATTGGCTGCTTATTGTTAGTATATGATAAAAATAAAGTTTGTAAAAATTTTTAAAAATGTTATTCTAAAAAATTAAAAATACTAAAAATAAATCAAAGTAAGATAAAAAAGTTTAAAATTAAAAATTAACAGAATTTAAATTTAAAAATTTGGTACAATTAGGGGCAAACAAGATAGCTCAAGAACAAATATAAAGATTTCGTCAATAGTTATTTTTCTCCATAATGAATATCCCAAAATATTTTGTGCTCCTATAAGAAAATACAATTCATTTCCAAATGAATTATTATGTTTGACAGCTGAAGTTTTTTTTCTTAATTACGTGCTTCGATTTATTGTGTGATACTTCAAATTGAGAGGCGGAAATAAATTCAGTTAGAAATGTCTCAGCCGTAATTCTCTTTTCAGACTCAAGTGCATTGCAAAAATTGAGTAAATTGTACTACATCATAAGATTTTTGAGTAGTATGTCTCGATTCAAAAGTATTAACTGCTAGATTGCCTTGTTTAATGATGGGCAACTTCAGTTCTAAAGCTACTTCCCTTTTTCAGAAACATCGTTGTGATTTATTATCTAATAAGATGTTTATGTCTTTATTTCGAGAGCTACCCATTATAACAGTTTGTTTCAAGTAGGAGCATGTTTTAAGTAGGATTTCGAAATTATTTTCATTCGTATAAGCTACTGAAGTCAAAACAACTTTACAAATTTATAGCACCGCTCTGACTAGATTCCTGGATGGCTAGTAAAATGGAAACATCTGGTCGATAGCAAATCAATTCACTGTGCCGAAGTTTACGATTACCACAAATGTCCTTTGCATTACACTATTTATAAATGTGTCGTTTAGAAAAACAGGAATGTCTTAATTCCTTTTTTCTAAGGAACTCTATGTTGTTTGATTTATGAGACATTTTACAGAATCAAGATCATTTTTAGGTTTTGCAAAGAATACACATTTTTTCACATGAACAACAAATTCTGACGTATTAGAAATATTCAAATTAAATTTATTTTTCCAGCTGTAATCAAATTTGTATTTTATTATACTTTTTGTTTATTTAGATAGATTTTTTTTTCAAAGATTCACATTTAGTTTCATTTCTTGCACCTGACGTGAATTAAATTCTTTGGTTAAGGGATCATGGTCAATTTCAATCTTTAAAAATTCCAATATATCAATTATTACGTTTACATTTTTCGAATGGGTTCTACGAGAAAATTCAAATGTCAGATCTCTGGAAATTGATTTCGACAACGATACAAAAAACACTTATAACTCTTAGGATTTATTCCACTATTTTCTAGGCCTAAAATATGTATTTAAAAGTTGTGCAAAAGTTTGTGCAACGCTAAAATGTCATGTACTTTTCGTACTGGACTTAAATGTAAAAAGGTAAGGCCTGATAGCCGAGTGACTATCGCTCGGTGCCACAGGTTTCGGTTTCGAGTCCCGCTGGTGTCATAGATATTTGTAGTAGTTCAGAATCCACTTTAAGAAGTAGGTCCCGGTCTAATATGACTGTTGGGTATAGGACTGGCAACCCTACCCCGTAAAAAGTCAGCTTCACTGAGCCAAGTCAGACTTCTACCTACGGGTGCTCTATCACAACAGAAGTTGCCCCTCTCTATCCCTCCTTCCATGAGCCCACACGGGTTCTTGGACTTCGTCTAGATGTTGCTATCTACCAAGTGGGATAAGAAAGAACAGTGTCAAAGATTTCATAAATGCTCGTCTATAATAATACCTTTTCGACCAAATATTTATTTTAATATATTTAAGGCAATTTCATAGTTTTCATACTTCAGTTTCATTAGATAGGTACGAATTTTAAGTAAATAATTTTCTCCTAGTTACTAAGATTTGAGTTATTGTAGATATGCTCTTCAAATTGAGAATAATAATCATTAAACTGTATTTAATATATTACCAACGTACTGAGGTATAGGAAAGAGAGGAAGATTAACTGTATTTTCATTTTCTCAAATTTTTTATTTTCGTTTTCTTTCTCTTTCAAGATTCTATTCACATGGAGTTTTCACATAATAACATTATAATTGCATTCTTGTCGTTTCTCAGTATATATTTATATTTCCTCAACTTTGGACAAATTTAAAATTTCACCTTTAAAGTTAGTCAAATTCGTATCCTATCTAAAAGCTTCACAAAATGTTTATCAATTAAATCTACTGAGATTTTTTCTTTATTTATTTCAATTTCTAGCAATTTCACTTGCAGCCCGTCTGACAAAGCTTCTAATCTTTTTCAAATATTCGATATTAAATCTTATAATTCAAATTATTCAGTTCGCTAAATAAATTTATTGAGTTAACTCAGTTCGCTAATTCACAAAGTCAATTTATTGAATTCACTAAGTTCGCAAATTACTTTATCTTTAGATAAAGTAATATAATTAATTTATTGGTATCCTGGTAATTTATTGCTAATCCCAGTAATTTATTCCCAGGATTCCCGTTTTCCGGGTTTCGGCACCATATAATGTTATGATGAAACGCGAGAATTCATTTTAAATTTCAATTTCAAAAAGAGTGAATAAATACCTCACGTATCAGACCGGAAAAATTCAATAATTCAAGATAATCCTACCTATTTTTTATTGACGATCACATTCACAATAGAAATAAAATGACACAGGCAAAATATATTTTGCAGAGTCGTTATTGTATCCTTTATCTGTCCTTTGGCCACATTGAATTTAACTGAAGGCATCATCTTGTTGAAACAACATTGTAATTCAGGCGTTATTAAAAGGCATCCATTTAAAGACACGCACATTAAATGCTTCATGTTACATTCTTCATCGTTTATACGAAGCAAAACGTTTCAGTTGAGAAGCAACACTTAAAACACAGGCGCGTCACATTGATCTGGGTGCCCAGTGCCCTGTAGTGTTTTAGTTTCTAGAGACTGATTAGGAAGATAAATATTCTTATTTCCCTTTAGAAATCCACGAAAAAAAAAATTTAACCAGACATTTGAAGCTTTTTAAAAGCATTAATGCTTAAAACTTTTTCAAGGGACATGCTTATAGAAATATCTACAGTATATATAAAAAATAGAAAAGTAATTTAGAAACAGAATCTCTAATAGAGAAAAGGAGTCCCGCTTTGTCAAGCTTAAATAATTATATTTACAATAAGCTTTAGACGCAAGTGAGTATATGATAATTGATTGGGTAAATTACTCTAATAATAATAAAGGATGAGTTGATAATTGGGATATTGAATAATTAATCTTTAATTTGATGATGTAAATTTTTTTCCGAGCTATTTGAAGTAATATTAAAAGAGAAAAATGGTGTTATCCGTTTGCGACATAGGGAAACAAATGTCTTTGGGAAATTGAATTATTAAATAAATTATTGTTGATTAAAATAATTATTTCTTTAATAAACAGAAGTATTTCTTTGTAATATGTGCACGAAATAAAAAGTAATTATTCCAATTAAATTCTGGATAAGTAATTGTGTATGAAATAATGGAAAATCATAAATACTATTTACATAAAAATTCAGTTTGTTACTGAATTAATTTTTATTTAACATCTCGTTATGAGAAGGCTTTTATTTTTTTGTAATAATAAAAAACTTAAAGTGTCATTTATTTAATAATTTTCCGCATAAAATTCTAGTACGTTTTTTCAATTTTGCGGCGACTAAAAATCAAATGATAGAAATAAACTACTTGTTACATAACATCAACCAATTTATAATCTTTATTTATTATATTAGTCATATTAAAAACAATTGTTTTAAAATCAATGATTGATCGTTGTAAAGAGCGAGGAAATGCGTAATAGCCCTTGACTGAAATCTGTCACCACCCTATAGACAATATAATCTACATATAGTCTATATTACCTACCCTATAGACTATATTTCTACAATAATACATAATTCGTGATCCTGGTTAAATATCATGACGCACTGGAAATTTTTTCATGACCCTATTTTTTACCAACTGAGCAAAATTCATTTCATGAAACACTTCTTTAGAAGCATTGATGTTAATAATGTTTTAATAAAATTCAACTAAATTTTGAAAAAATTCAATTTGCCTTGGTTTCTCTCATTTACATTAAACTTTGCACAAAATTTTATAGAAACTCAATCAACCTTTTATTATATACCATTTTTGCAATTTATAAAGTCATAACAGGTGGGCTGAAAAGTTCATAGGATGACACATAGATGGCGCTACTAATATTAAATCCGTATGAGTTTTAGTTAGCCCTAACCGTCAAAAGACACGTGTATAAATTTGACAGCTGTTGCACTATTAGTATGTGAGTTATAGCCTTTTTAGTGTTCATGATGTGCAGTTTACTCGGCTGACTGTCGATTGGACTCCGATGTGAAATGATGGAGCTATGTTTCATCCATTCGGGTTTATTACGATTGAACAGCTCCAAACACTGCTTAGAATCATCAATTCGTTGTTGTTTTTTGGTCGATTGTGAGCTCGCCTTACGATTTTTTGTTATAACATAAAATTACTTCGTTGTATTTTTGAAATTATAAGGAGAAAATGTAAATATTTTCTATTACAACTTTATCTAGTATTTATTTAATAATTGTTCTAACATTGTACTTTGATTCTTATTTTAATCTTTATATGTTTGTAGCTATAGCTTTTTCGTACAAAATACTAATTTCGCAACACATTTTTCAAACACTTATAAATTATATATTAAATATTATTGATTCGACGATTAAAATAAAAATCATTTTAGGTAAAGATACATTTTGGAAATTAAAATTGCTACACCATAAAGCTGGTGCATAAAAAACTCAATTTAAAAAAAGATACACCTTACTGGTATATGGAAATAATTAGAATTTTAACAGAGCAAATAAGAATAAGAATAACAACAAATTAGAATAACAGCACGTGCATTCTGTTAAAAAGATAAAAAAATTTCTCATGCAGAAATCGCATTCACGTTATAGTTATTTGTATAAAGATTTTATTATATCTCGTGTAAGAAAGAGATACGCTACACGTCCAACATGTGTAGCAGATGGTTCATGGCCAATCTGACTGCTGTTTATCATTTCGTGATGTCCTATTATTACCAGGCAAATATGGATGGCCATACAGAACGTTGTTATATATGTTACTACCAACGCCAATGAATATATACTTGTTGTCTTCACTCTGTTAAATCCCCACGGACAAAGCGATGATTTCTGCAGCACCAAGAACTGTAAGCACATCGGCCGTTGCTGCTGCTTCCCTTGACGCTATAGTAGAGACAAGTCTCTTACAGAGGTGCGATCAACAATGAATCTCGTACCACGCACATGATTTGTATTCCTAAGTGCAGTTAGAAGAAGGCCATACACATATCTATCACTTCTTTTTCTCAAAGTCTGTAATTTTGATAAATACCATTTCATTCATGATGTTTAAAGGCTAATGACTGTGTCCAATATTTGGGATTCCGTCAGGATATCTTTGAGCACGACAAAGCCCTGCATATGTTGCCCTTACTATCCTATCTTTCCTCAATACAGAGGGATTTTGACTGCTGCATTGGCCAAAACTTTAGCTAGGTCTCTTACCAATTCAGAATGTCAAGTTCATGTTTTCCGAGAAGCTAGCATGTCCTCCTTCTTCAGTCGGTATTATTGATAAATTCTTTTTAGAGAATTTCGTGCCAGTACTTTCTAGCCAAACTATGTTTGATTTTATACCATATTAGAGCTGTTATTTCTGCTAAAAGTGACTACTCCAAATACGTTCAAAATTATTTGTAAATTTATTCATGTTTTCTTACCATCATACAATATGTGTATAATAGGATTTCCTTACTAGTAAAGAAATTGTTTGTAAATATTGAATATTTATTATTCTTATACTAATAATGATATTTGATCTCAATGAAAAAATTATGAATCAGAAATGGCTAATTTTTAAATGGAGGAAAAGCATTACCTATTCTAATGGTTGTGTTAGTACATCTTTTCCTTTTTGAACTAGTACAAAATAACAGTTACCAATAGACAAATAAATGCATAAAAAATGATAATTCAGATGAAAATATTGATTATCCTATCTTTGATATATAGAATTTAATGTAAATATTTAACTAACAACTCATTTTATATTGAAATCAAATAAAAGCAATGCCTGTATGTTGAATACCGTAAATTACGATAAGAAGCTCAAGAATGCTCATTTTGTTACAAAAATAAGTGTTACAAAAGTATTAAATGGGATTTTAAATTTTAATGCCTAATGTATATATCTCATAACTCAGATATCTATACTAAGAAATTAGACTTACTAATGGATTATTACATTTATTAATGAAGAAAAATTATAAGGCTCCAATAAATCCATATTATTCACCTCTTAATTACTCGAATATATTTCCATTCATAATTTAAAATCTGAATTTAATTTTCAAGTTAATCCAGAAAGTGCAGTATAAATTAATATCTACTTCTCTCGGTAATTAAAAATAATTACTAACTCATTTGCAAGTACTTAATATACAAGTTGCTATAGGAAAGGGAAGATTAGATTTAAAGACTTAAGTGTTGAATTCTCAAAAGTAAATGCGATTAAAAAATAATAATTAACATTTCTTGATTAATCAAATTAAATCTCTTTGCCCTTTAATAAAATGACTTAAATGTAAAGAAATAATCAAATTAAAAGTCAGTAATGATGCATAAAACGATCATAAATGAGCAAAATAAAATAAATACCATGAAACAGAAGTGAATTTTAATTTAGAAGCGATATTATAATCAGAATTCAGTGTGAGGTGCTAATTATAAATTCATTCAATTTATATTTAATTCAAGTATCTTTGTTACTTTTCGAAAAAGCAATATCCGAGATCTATTTTAAAATCAGTTTCCAAAGAAAAAAAAAAGGAATTTTTATTTAAATGTAAATCTTACCCCAGAATCGAAATGTTTAGATATACGGACGCTTTTCAAAATTATGAATGGAAAAACTGAGATATTGTGTTTTGGAAGAAAAACAGGGATAATAAACAAGTCTTATGACAATAACAAATTTGCTTTTGTTAGAAAACTTTAGATGTGGCAAAAATTCTATTGTCTGCTTTCATTTCATTCTTCAAATGTAAAGTATCAATTGCAAATTGTTGTCCTGAATTTTCATAAAACTTCGTGTTTTCCCCATTTGTATGTGAAAAGAACGGTATTTTTACGTTTGAATACATAAACAATTATATTACGAATGAGGATATTTTTAAACCTGTAATTTAATTGTTGTTGAAATTCGCCATGCAATAAGCTCTCCAAAACAGTTGGTGAAAGATATTACCCCGCAAGCTGAGATACTCGTCTTCAATGGAAAGCTTTTGTGGTTTCTTTTGAAAGAGAATATTTTATGCAAAATGGATTGAATAGCGAGGAAGCAATATTGCTTTTTGACATTTTCATTAAAAAATTCTTTCGAAGTTGAACTTTTTATTTGAATAGCCTGTAAGCGACTCGGCTTATCTATTCGAATTTGAAGTTTATTTTTGCTTTTATTATTGAGAGATCAAAAGATGACGAAGCATTTTATTTAAAAATGTCACATCCATCCATGGCCTTACAGTGAACATTAACATAACTATGAGTTATTTATTTGGATCCCTAGATGCTTAAAAGTCTTCCCATCTGGTTGGCTTCTTCAGATAATAAAAAGAATCGATTTGAATACCTTTTTTTACAGAAGCAAAGTTACATTAAATACGTTTTTAGAAATTCATCTTCGGTTTCATGAGCTCCATCTTTTTGTTCAGAAAGGAAAGACGAAAATAAATATAACTTATGTAGTTCTTACAACAATGCTGCAATTGCAAATGTTTTTGTATTTAATAAAACACGCTTTTCAAATGTTTATTTTCTGTTTGCTTATTAAATGTTTAGTCTGTTTTTCAAATGTAAATTGAAATTCAGAGTGTAACAATTCACAATGTGCATTATAAAATGAATAAAATTCATTACAATTCGCAATGTGCATTTATAATAAACAAAATATTTGTTCTACCATATACTTGAGTACTTACTTACTAAGTCATTTATTAATCTTTACAATCACTTTTATTTAGGTATTGTAAAATATGAATGATTAATAACATACTTTTATTTTATTCAAACACTGAATCTCCTCTTTAATTTTGTTGTTAGTTTAAATTCGTAAGTAAATTTGATCAGGATGATGATAATTATTTTGAAAAGTATAAATATTTTAAATAATATTAAATAATTGTTTAAATAATCAGCTAATATTTAAAACTTCCAAGCTTATTTAACATTAGCAACTATTATTAAAATAAATGAATAAAATTACGTATAAATTATAACAGAGACATTACAAAAATTTTGTCCATTTTTTTATTGTTATTATTTTTATTTTTATTTTTATATTTAATACATTTATGTACCTACATATCTAAACTTGTTTCTGGTAAAATAAGGTTTTTAAATTTAGAATCAATCACCTCAAAGCATACATAGAAAAATATTTTATACAAAAATCTTACAGATTTAAAAATATATCTTTACTAGTATATATTTAATACCTGAAATATAAAAAAATAATTGTTTATGTATTCAATTGAATTAAGTGAAGGTTAATTAGTAGATCAACTATTATTTTTATAACTATTTTATAACAACTCGCATCATAGCGTCTAATGTAATCAATATATATAACAAGAAAGATACAGCGTGCAGTTTGTATAACTTGTAAATAATGAGAGAATAATTATACGCAAGTTTAATAACAATAAAAATGGCATAATATTAATCAATACCTTACAATAGAAAGTTTCTTATCGTTCACAATTACATTTGAATTTTGATTTCCAATCATGCCAGTAAGCCACTAACGACAAAATTTTCTATTTATTCGAAGTTTTATATCCATACACAGAAAATACGTTGTAACAAAATATACAAAAATTCCTCTTTATGTTATTTATGTCTAACTGCAGCGCGTAACTTTCTGGAATTCTACTTTCACCATCTAAAAGGTGGATTTAGAGTTACCCTGTTGATTTAGAGCGTAATTTTGCTACTTGAAATTGCACTAACTCTGCAGACATTCCGCGCCATGTTGAATCTTTATGAGGCCAGTTTCGATTTTCTTATGCTAAACGGTGTTGGTACATTATGCTGTTTAGAAATTCACAGTATTAAAGAAGTTGCACTCCTGTATACAACTGGTTGCGTTCAATTTAATACTTTTGTGGCATAATTAACAGTTAGTTAACTTGAGCTTTGTTCTTTTCAGAGTACTTTATTTTTACCATTTTCAGTTTTGTGAATTTCTTATGCAGGCAAAAAGTGTTTTCCTTTTATCCAATATTTAGAGGATAATAAATACTATGAAAATTTAGGCGTAGCTGCTACATGTACTTTCATGGATATACATAAAAGTATAAAAATACATTGCTACACAGTATTTTTTAAATCTTAAATAGAATTTAACAGAGATTTCAACGATATTTAAAGAAAAATAATTAAATTTATCATTGAGGACGGAAAGAATAAAATTATATGGGACTTTGTTTAATGGGATTCTCAAATCTGGAAACAAATTATTTCAAATTATTTGTTATTAACAAATTATTTGCTTACTAGTTTTTTTTACCATCATTGTGTTAAGTTTCGATTCTTATTCTTATATTTAGGCAGAAAATTAAAATATATGTATATAACACTTACTTTGCGTGTAACAATTTTATAATATTTTCTACATTTCTTGCTAATTCTTTTTTACGTGTTCAGATTTTAATATTTATGAATATTTCACACTTTAATACAAAGCAGCTGATTTAAATTAAAACAAAGGACTAAATTTTTATTACTATAAACTTGAAAATATATTTTAGTGAATTATATTATTAAATCAGTAAATATGAAAGAGCTTCTTCTTCTTTAAATAATTGTACTCATGAAAGAAAGCGTGCATAATGTCTTATATGCTTGACATCATTGTGAATTTTAATCGTTAAAAATTAGGTGGATATCCTTTTGAATATAAATTGAGATTGTCCTTTTGAAAAATCTATCTTTTATAGCATTGTATGAAAAGTACACTAAGAAATTTTTCTTCAGTATAAATAAAGTTTATTTATTTGCCCTTTTTTTGTTTTTAATCGAAAATTTCTGAACCCCATGTCCTTTTTTTAAAAATTATACTTATTTAATAAAAATATATTGATTACAATTTAGAGATAATTTTAATTGTAAATGATTACCATTAACTGCAATGTATTATGCCATATTTTTGCTGTAGAGAACAAGAACATAAGCTTATCGTCATTATTATTTTTTTAACATCGACGGGCCTCTTGTTAAATTTATGTATGTCCCGAGAGAAAAAGTGCGTAATTCTTTGTTGTTATTAATTCCTCTGGTGCAAAAAGCCTACACCAGGTCCAATGGACCCATGGCTAAGGGTAAAGATAATATGAAGCTTCACTTTTAACGAGGAACCACGAGGGCTGAAGACTGACTAAACCTCAAGACAACGCTTTATGATCATATTAGACCGGGACCTTCGGTTTAAAGTAGATTTTATTCCGAGCCATTAGAAACATCCATGGCACCGAGTGCCAGAGGTCCCGCATAATTATAAATAAATAATTCTCTTAATTAAAAAATAATATATATATATATATATATATGTTTCAATTTAGAGATAATTTTATTTATAAGAGATTACTATCATCCGAAATGTATTATGAAACACTTTTGTTGTAGAGAACAACAAAAAATATGCATATGATGTGCTTTTTAATGATTAATTGTAACATTCGCCCTTTAAACATGTAAAATATTTGCTAAGTTTTATATTTCTTGTGGATGATTCATGGAAGCAAAATATTAAATGGTATACCTGAAGCATTTTCATGAGATTGATTTCTTTAGTCATTGTATGATCTTAATGTTGATCAAAAATAGCTTTATTTTAATATCAATTTTCAGACAATTACACAGATAATATTATTTTAAAAATAAACCTATCTGCATTTTGATGTTGATGGAACTTCTTAAATGTGAAGAAATCAATCAAATTTTTCATCCAATTAAAATTCTTTTTATTACTTTTATAAGAATTTATTTGATTTAAGATTTCATTCTAAAGTTTCATTTATATATACAAAGTAATTATTATAATTTAACTAGTGAAATAAAAGTAAAATAAATCATCAGTTTCTTAGTAAAAAACAAATCCTTCAGTGATTTAAAAGCAGATAATTGTAGATAAAAATATTCAAATTAATTGCTCACAACGCAGTTTTTTTCGTCAAAATATCAAGATTCCACCTTGCAAGACAAAAGGACTTAAAGCAACGTATCACTGAAAAAATCTGTCTTCAACGGAAAAATAATGCTGTTGTTACGAGTGTTGCAAATCATTAAAAAACCCATCATATGCATATTTTTTGTTGTTCTCTACAACAAAAAAGGTTTCATGATACATTTCGGGTGATGGGCCTGAATGGCCGAGTGGCTAGCTCTCTGGCGCTCGGTGCCATAGGTTTCGGGTTCGAGTCCCGGCGGTGCCATGGATGTTTGTAGTGGTTCGGAATGCACTTTAAGCCGTAGGTCCATGTCCTAATAGGATCGTAGAGCGTTGCGGGGGCATTGTTACTCCGCGTCCGTGGCTTATCTTCAAGTTACACGCGCCCCCTGGGTAATGCAAAGTGAGTACGTCTGTGCAGCGCTTGCTTTAAGGCATCCAAGACCAAGCTGTCTAAGTGTTTGCCAGCTGCATTAGAAAGAAAACAAGAAAAAAAATTATTTCGGGTGATAGTAATCACTTAGAAATAAAATTATCTCTAAATTGAAACAAATAATTATTATGCACTTTTTCAATCGGGGCATACATAAATTTACATGTGTTCACATCATTATGGTTTAATTTCATCCTAAATAATATTTGAAAACATTTTATTTCGTTAGAAAGATATTTCTCTTATATATAGTTTTAGTTGATCACAGCCGTATCAAAAAAATAACAATGTGAACATCACACAAGTACTGAATTCATCTGGTTACGGCAAAGTAAAAAAAATATATATGAAAACATAAATAAAAGAAATTTATATTGTAAAAGTTAAATTTTAATTCTATATAATAGCACATTAATAGAAACGAACAACAAAAATATAAAAAAAATAATACAAACATAAAATCTTCAATAGTCTATCATTTTTATGAAGAATATTTCTAAACACAAATAAAAAATAACGCTTAATCTCATCTACTCTAACATTTATAAATTAAACTTATTTTCAAATTATTGGATTTTAATAATCTCTTAATTTTATTTTATTGCAAATTTTTTACCGAAAAATAATAATTTCGTTAATTAAAAAATAACCAGAACAACTCAAAAGTAATTTTAGTATGTACGTAAAAATAAAAATATGATAAATTCTGATAATTAAGAGGACTTAGCTTTGAAATAAATTGTAAGTTATGACTTCAAAACAAATTTATTTTGCATATTCATTCAATTTTAGTGAATATTTAGATTATGCTGGTGAAAGAAAACTATTAATAAACTAAAAATATAAAACACAATAAAATAAGTATGTTTTTTTAATTAAAATAAATTTAGTAAAATTATCTTCATGATTTTTGACTATGAACCAGATAAATGCAATTTTAAATTCAGTAATAAAATTGGATCTGTAAATGTTATAGTTTTTCAGTTATAAAAAATAAAAGAGGCAGACACAAGAACACATCATCAATAGCACGACAGCCCAGAGTGGACCAAGGCTTTCCTTTGAAGAGATTTCCATTCATTCCTCTGGATGACAATGGTCCTCCAATTCTTAACCTTTAGTACAGCAAAATCATTGTCAACTGCATCTATCCATCGCAACTTGGATCGCCTAGCTTCCTCTTTGTTCCTGTGGCTTTGCCTTTTTATAGGGTTTAAATCATTCATTCTAAATAAATGAACAGCTCAGTTTAATTTATACACACATACAACAAACAAATATCTTTCTTTGCCTGCATAAAGATAAAATTATTTAATCCAATTTAAAAGTTATTTACTTAATTAGGAACTCTAAATATTGTGACAATGTATCTATCCTTTATCCAATTAATAAACTGCTAATCAAAGTAAATATCATTTGAAGTGCCAATCAATGAACTATCAATCAAGGCAATTATCATTTGAAGTGGAATATTATTGTGGTATCCCTGTATTAAAATAAATTTTAATACAGGTATATCCCTGTATTAAAACAAAAATCTTTATGATAGTACTGTACAGTAACAACTAAGATATCCCTGAATTAATTACAGTTTTTACACTTCTCAAAATAGTGCAATTTAAATTTACATTTCTCTCAATGTTACAAAATCACAGTTAGAACAATAAAAATAACATGTAAAACTAAATAATGTTTATTCACACAGTAAAACTAAAACAAATTTCAAAATTTACTTAACTAAAACTCTTCTCCGGTTTAAAATGAATTCCTTTAATTTTAAATAAGAATCACTATTTTATAAAATTAATTAAAACACTTTTTTAGAAATGAGGAAAATAACAACAAGAAAAAGGCTTTATTAAAAACAAAAACAATGTTTCACCAAGAAGAATTTTGCTCGCACTGCTATAAATAGGAAATCTACGGACTCATTATCCATCGTAGTGTTTAAAGGAAACATGTTTCGCAACTCTTGTTAAAATAACTTTGTGAATTTTTCTGATAAACCTTTGTGCAAATTTATATTAATGGAGGTCAGAGAAAATGTCAGGAAATGAATGGGAGGAGCGGTAATTTGTCAGTATATTCTGCTGATAAAGATCTCATTAATATTCCAAAAATCTCGCATCATGTTATAGGTCTCACAAAGAATTATTTAAAAAATTATGGAAATATTGTTCGCTTTTTTCAGATTAATATAAACCTGGTGTTAAAACATTTGCGAACACTTTTTTAGACCGTTTGATTAATGTTTAATTTATAAATACTCATTGTTTAATTATTCGATCTGTTATATTTTCTGCTGGGGGCCTGAATGGCTGAGTGGCTTGTGCTCTGGCGATCGGTACCACAGGTTTCAGGTTCGAGTCCCGGCGGTGCATTGGATGTTTGTAGTGGTTCGGAATCCACTTTAAACCGTAGGTCCCGGTCTAATAAGAGCGTTGCGGGGGCATTGTTACTCCGCGTCCGTGGCTTATCTTCAAATTACACGGGCCCCCTGGGTAATGCAAAGTGAGTAGCGTCTGTGCAGCGCTTGTTTTAAGGCGACCAAGCTTTCTAATCTTTTGTCATACAGGTTCAAAAAAATCTGAAAGGAAATTGTATTCAAGATTGAATTTAAAAATATTTACTTTTATAAAGATACTTAAAATATACGAGCTTGTTTAGTCAGTTATAGATGATAGACAGAAGTTTGCGGGTTTAGTTTTAAAATATCTCGAAGAAAAATTAGCAAATAACAAATAGCGTGCTTCAGTCAATGTTTCTTCTCTTGGATCTGTGAGGATGACGTATTGGTCTCGAACAAGTACATGCAATACGTGTACATTATTTATCAGTTCCAAAAAAAAATGTCAATAATGCTACCGTATATATTCGAAGTGACAAATGTTTCTGCCATATAGCTATAGTGTATTTCGTATTGCATTCGTCTGAATAATGTATTCTACTGTATTCTCCGTCTTCTCATCATTGCATGTGAAAAGGGAATTTTTCATGGGCTTCTGTACATTTAGTATATAGATTTCATCAAAATGGAATTGAGACACAATAGTATTCTGAAGGCGTGCATCTCTGCTTTCATTACCTCTTATATCGTTATTTATATGCGTAGCGTGTTTTGCTAAAATGTGTTTCCACGTTTATTTTTCTGTCTCTACTTTTGTATGTCGAGTATGAATTTGAAAGTGTAGACAGTGTTTTTTAAAAACAGATATATACTTTCCGACAGTAGTAATATAAAGTTGAAACTTTTTTAAATATGTATATATAATCGAAATCGTATTGGGAAATTTATGATTTTCCATTTATAAAATTTTCGAAACTAATCTTTGAAAAATTTCAATGTGTTGATTTCGTTCACTTTTCATGAATATTTCTAAAGATTTTATTAAATTGTACTTTCAGAATGAGGTAGAAATTACTGAAACTAAAGTTTAAAATTTCAGAAAGATTTTTTTTAAAAGAAAATCATAAACATTTTTCTTTGCAATGGCTACTTATTTTTAACGAAGTTTCTTAATCCCGACTATTGATGTTTTGGAGTGGCAAATATTAGCACAAATTTTCGAAGCCTAGTGGCGAAGTCTAATTTTCAAATAAACTGTACCTAAATACAGCCATATTAGTGCAATCTAGTCAAATTGAAAATAAAATTGAAAAAAATTCAAAAATTCATTCAAAAATTCAAAATTTATTCAATTCATTCAAAATTCATTCAAAATGAAAGTTTCACAAAGATTTTTCTTTTCATTAAATTCTATGAATAATTTGAGCCAAAATTCGTGTTGTAGTGAAGCAGGTAAAAAAACCCATTAAAATACTGATTGTTTAAACCATAAGTGCTGCACAGACGTACTCACTTTGTATTACCCAGGGGGGCGTGTAACTTGAAGATAAGCCACGGACGCGGAGTAACAATGCCCCCACAACGCTCTACGATCCTATTAGACCGGGACCTACTTTTTAAAGTGGATTCCGAACCACTACAAACAACCATGGCACCGAGTGCCAGAGCGCTAGCCACTCGACCATTCAGGCACAATTTAAGTAAATTTTATGGACGAAATGTTTTTATCTATTTTTCTATGAAAATATTTCAAATATACTTTTAAAGACGAAAATCTAACATAATTACAACTTTTGACATTTAATGAGACCCGATATTTCCAATACACTACTAAATTTGATGTCTTGATACTTTTATGTATGTTATGAATGGTTTTTGAATCAATATGAGGTTGAGGAGAATCCTTAAAGTTGAGGAGTTATTTTTGGATAGTATCAAAAATTATTGAATTTAAAAATAAAAATTCTTGAGTCATTTAAAAGTTTTTAAGTTTTAAAAAATAAATTACAATATGCTGCTTAAATAATTAGTTTCAGATTAAAATATAATTCATTTACTATTGGGCAGAAACTTTTAATGCTTTACGTCAGGTAGTTTTTCAGAAAGAATACGTAAAAGTTCAAAATTACCCATTTTGAGAAAGCAGCACTTAAGGAGGAATAGAACTAATTTTGAGAACAGAGCATTTTTTTCTTCTTTTAATGCGTCATTTATTTTAGATGAATAAATGGGGCATTAAAAGTAAAATAACGAATCAGGGAATAAAATGAAATAAAAATCAATTTTTTTTTTTTTTTTTTTTTTTTGGAGGGAGGGGGCAATTTTTGACTTCCGCAAGAATGTTGTCCATAAAATTAAAGTGAGTTGCCTAGAAGACCTATAAAATAAACAAAAAATAAATCTTCCTCCTATATTTTGTTAATTTTTATTTCCTGTCCTATTTTTACTAGGAATATATAGTCATTTTTAATCAGGAAAATCATTTTCCTTTACTTTGCATTTTCAAGATCTCCTTATTATTTTATTATGATCAGGAATTTAGTGAAAATTCCCCCATCTAAATTATATTCTCTATACCTCAGAAAATATCCGCTCTAGGATTTTATATAATGTGAATAAAAGGAATCAAGGACACATAGTCTTGCGCAAGAATAGCGGACGGTATAGAATTCCTACTAACGAGAGCATCTGTAGCTGCATGAATGAGTGAAGTCGTCCCATTGGCGGGATTCTCAGAGGTAGGAAGAGGAGGAGGCGCTATTGATCTCAGCATCCTTTGGTCCAGACTCACTTTCGCTCCAGCCTCTCATCACTTTAGCATTCCATCGCACCTTGTCCACGTGCGAGGCTATATGGAAATTGTGTCCGGCACTGTCCGGTCGAATGACCATGGTTTTTCATTCGGATTTTTTTTATTCGATCTTCTTTTATTGAAGAATATAACTTGATGCATTTTGAGAAGAAATGGCCTAACTTCAGGAAATTGTTTGGAGTATAAGTGTCGTTTTTAAGTATTTAATTGAAGTTGGTTTTAAATACTTGATGCTTTATCTGTGTTAGTCTGTGTAGGAAATTAGTCTTTTATATAATTCGGTGTCGTAATTTAGGAAAGGTGTTTGATGTATAAATTCTGATATTAAATGTATAATTGGTGTTGATATTATATGCTTGATGCTTTATCGGTGTTGATGTGTATAGGAAATTAGTATTTTATATACTTCATTGTCCTAATTTAGGGACGAGGCTTGATGTATAAATACAGATCTTAAATATATAATGTTGATATTTTATGTCTGATGTTTTATCGGTGTTGATGTGCATAAGAAATTATTATATTACATATGATATAATCTTTGATGTAAGAATATTGCTATTTACAGATACTTGTGCATTTTTGCAATTCTCCTTATATAAAAAAAATGCCTTGATCTTGGACCTATTTGGAAGAAAAGATTCTTATGGCATTTATTTTCAAAATGGGAATTCAGAAATAGACCAAATTTTTCTACCACGGGTAGTTTCAAATTTTGTCAAATTAGTTATTCGTATCGATATATATATCCATTTTTAAAAAATATCTACAATTTGGAATACCGTTGAAGTTGATTCAGATGACTTTATCGAAGTAAGGATTTTGCAATATCTTGCTTTAAATATTTTGTGAAGAGTTCAACCACAAAAGGTTGCAAAAATCTCAAACAAAATGAGTTCTTCCGCATCTGCTATGAACTCCACCATATTAACAATAAATCTCGATGTTCCCGATATTCCTGAAGATACCGACTTGGTGTTTTTCCATATGAAAGATAGGGTTTCTATCATACCGGTAGATGACATACTTTGCATGGAAGACAGTGATGTAGATAGGACGGGGGAGCCATCCTGCTCATTCGATGGTCCGAACAGATTCGAAAGCCGCCGCAAAAGTGTACTTGGTCATCCTTCAGATGATTCCTTGATCTATACTTTCTTACAGAGGCTACCAATGAAAGATTTTGCTGCCGAAGTCCGAGCTTCCATGGACGTCGACCAATTCCTGAACCAGGCTGTGCTACTCCTGGATGTCCCGGACACTTCGGTCGAGGGAATCATCGACAAGATGCTTCGCAAGGTAAGATCTTTCATTTCAACTTCACAGATTTTGTTATAAATGTTAAAAAATGCCTTATTAAAAATTATTTTTATAGAATATTTGCTACTTAATAATTAATAAATTAATTATTTGCATTGTAAAAAAATAACAAAGGCATCAATTTAAAATCTCATAGGCTATACAGTAATAAGATCGAATATTACTGAATATGGTAATATTAAAAGCATCAATGGTATAAATTTGTTTAGTTGAGGTGCATTACTAAAATAATTTACCTTTTATCAATAGAATGCTAGAAGATATTTTGTAAAAATTCTGAATTCAATTCTTCTTTTCTGGGGCTTTTATTAAACCACCAGTATTTGTGGTATGAGAAAAGGATAATGATATTTTTGCTTACATGATACCTAGAAGGACTGATAGAATCATATCGTCCCTAATAATAATACTGTATTGTATTAAATACTTTCTTTGTAAAAAATTACATAAAAAATTGGAAACTTTCTTATGTTGCAATACAATATAAATAAAATTAAATTATACTACTGACGTTATTGGAAATTTTAAAATATTTTTTTCACTTTAACTATAAGTGATTAATAAATATGCCTTATTACCGTGAAAATATTTATCTTTTATCAATAGAATGCTAGAAGATATTTTGTAAAAATTCTGAATTCAATTCTTATTTTCTGTGGCTTTTATTAAACCACCAGTATTTGTGGTATGAGAAAAGGATAATGATATTTTTGTTTACATGATACCTAGAAGGCCTGATAGAATTCATATCGTCCCTAATAATAATGCTGTATTGTATTAAATGCTTTCATTGTAAAGAAATAATTAAAATTAAGCCTTAGGTTATATATATGATCAATTGCTATATTGTATTCACCTTTTTTCATTTAAAGAAACATAAAAAATTGTAAACTTTCTTATGTTGCAGTATATTATGTTGCAGTATAAATAAAATTAAATTATAGTACTTACGTTATTGGAAATATGAAATATTTTTTTTACTTTAACTATAAGTAATTAATAAATATCCCTTATTACCGTGAAATTATTTACCTTTTATCAATAGAATGCTAGACGATATTCTGAATTCAATTCATCTTTTCTGTGGCTTTTATTAAACCACCAGTATTTGTGGTATGAGAAAAGGATAATGTTATTTTTTTTACATGTTACCTAGAAGGCCTAATATAATAATAATATTCCGATTAAAATTAAGTGAAAATGCATTTGTCTGCTTTCTTTTATATCCTTATCTCTCATATATATTTAGATTTAATGATTTGGTTTACTATTTCCAAAGAAATTGCCATAATTGTCTCAATAGATTTTCCTCTCATATCTTTCTCAAAAATTTTTACTCAAGTTACAAGAAACTAAAAGTATCCTATTATTGATTCATCTTCCAGGATAAGAATGAAAAGAATCTTGAAAGATTATTTTGTTATATACAGTAAAAGACTATTTATAAAAATATATTTATTTGATTCCTAATAGGAATATCATTTTCTAATTGCGATTCGATATCCCTTCCACAAACTATCCGTTTAGAATGAGATACATTGTTAAATATAATGCAAAATAAGATTTTTACCTGAAAATTGGAAACTTAGCAAAATATTTCTAAAAAAAATATAAGGCTTCCAATTATTTGAGGTCTGTTAAAGAATACCATTTTGAATGTGGAATGAGTATTTATTTTTAGGATTATGGTGAAAGAGTAAATGATTTTGAAATAACTTGTGTATAATGGCAGAGATTCTAATTCCACTTTATTAGTAGCATATGATATTGTTAATTTTGTTACGTAAATTTACAATATTATACAAATTATTTAGTTAAATTAAAATTTGTATTTTAGTATAGTTAATTTTGCTTTTTTTTTTCAAGGGATTGAAATAAATGTTTAAGAACAAAAAATTTAGTTTTATAACTTGCAAGCAAATTTCCATTTAATTTTAAAATTTAACTGAAAGCATATGTTATATTTTCTTTAAGTAAGACAAATTTTGAATTGGCGTATAGGAGATATGTTATAATTATGGATAATCTTGCTATAAAATAATTTCTTATCTATTTGCTATAAAATTCATCATATTTTTTTCACTTCGTATGATCATGAAATAACCATCTCATATATTTTTCTGATGTATCTATTAAAGTTTCCTTTATTTATAATAATATAAATGTACTGTTAAACACAGAATTTTAGCGTTAAAAGGTATAGTCGAATTGTAATTTTTGGTATTGACTTAAATGTTAAAATTATTCAGAAATTGAAATTCAAAATGATGTGTAGATTAATAATAATTTCTATTATTTTAAAATTTTATTCAGTGTTTATTAAATCTAATTTAAATGTGACCAATTGGAAAGGTAATTTATTATAATATAATTTCAGAATAATATGAATAAACATTATGTAAGAGTTACTTAAAAATATTTTGGATATAAGTGTTTTTCTTTTCTATAAATGGTTCTACTAATATATGTAATTGTCAATCGAACAAATATCGATTAATAATTATTTTGATATGGATAAAATTTATATTTTAACGTTATAAATTAAGAATTGTTTTCATAAAAATTTTTTAATTAAATTTAAAAAATCAAGACTATCAAAGAGAATCACTTTCGGTCTATTAAATTAATGAACATGTTTAACAAAAAGTATAAAATAAAATTATCAGATGTTTGTATTGTCATTGTACTGGTTTTTTTCCTAGGTAAATTAGTTACCAGAATTTTGCTCTTTAACTATTTTTATTTAGTTTTAGGACTTATTATTGAAAAATTGAAATTTTTTTTTTGAAATATAACTTTTTGTCAGTTTAAAATTAAACGTAAATTGATAGCACAGTATAAGTTTTGTACCTTTTAGATTATAATGTTTGTAATACAATACTTAACTGTATATATTTTTACTTAAATTTAAATTTGTTTAGTTGAATTGTTAAGCATTTAATAAAAAATTTTAAACTTTTATTAAGTATTTATAAAATTATTTTGAAAAAACCCCAGAAATTTACAAAAACTGAATTTAAAATTTAAAAGTAATTTGAAAAGATTAATCAGATGCCGTTAAATTACTTAAAAAAACATGAATATTAATGATTCTAAATTGACAATACATAAAAACTTTATTAAACATTTTGCAATGCTTAATTAAGTCCATAATATTAGTAATAAATTTATTTTATTAATTACAAAATCTTTATGAGTTGTGTAAATTTGAAAATGCTTCCTTTTTAATGTATTCTTCTATAAATATTTAAATACCTTTATTACATTATTTATTTTTTTAAAAGTGAAAAAATAGAATGATCGAGAAATATTAGTAAACGTTATAAAATAATATCTGAAATCCTATGATTGTATGAATTGTTATAAGGGATTCCCAATTTATCTTTATTTATTTGCGTAGTTTTGTAGAGAACGAAATATTTATCTGTTGCTTTCATTTTTGGCTAGAGCTTGAGATGAAGCATATTCGAGGCAAACATGTTGCTTTTCTTTTGGATCATTGCCCTTATTATTTTCTGGCTTTTTGGCAAGATGCCTTCCTTTCGGATTAAGTTTGGGAATTTATAATGTATTGGCCTTTCATCTGGAAAATTCTTTAAATTTCTCATATTCTTTCTCAAGGCCTTATATAGCCATATCTAAGTACTTCTTAAATATATTCTCTTTTGATTATTTAATTATTACCAATTAGAAAATCTAAATTTCACTTAAGAAACTTCATACATCTTATTTTTTCAAATTAAATACAAAAATAATGTACAAATCGCAACACAAATGTTCTTAAGTATAATTTATTTTCATGAAATATTCTTACTAAAATACATACATCTAAATAACTTACATACATCTCAATAATCTTCTCTATTATCTATTATTTACCACTTAAATTTTATAAATGCACCGTTTATTCTAGAATGAAATATATGTATTAGTACAATATTTTCTAAGTTTTAAACTTACCATTTTCAAATTTATTCTATTTATCTGACACTAAAAAGATTATACATAATAATGGTGATCACAGAAATATTTGTAGCTTTAAAATACTTTATTTTGTATTGAATACTTTTAACACTTTAATTAAAAATCTCTTTGTTACAATAAATAATTATTAAAATTTTTATTATTACTTAAGTATTATTTATGCAATATTAATTTATTTATTTATATATTTTTTATTTAAATTATATTTTTCAAAGTAATTATGAAATAGAATAAATTAAATTCAAAATAAATTTATTTTATAATTAAAATATATTATTCATTATCACGGTATATTTTATGTTTATAATATGCTCTATAATTTTTACAATTCTTATTTTATGCTTCTCCATTCTTGTTGGTTTACTTCATACTCTTAAAACTGTTGAAGTCTTTCAATACAGATTTGTTATTAGATATAAGTGCAATCGTAAGTTTTACACATTATATTTTAATGTAATCATAAAATGTAAGATATTAAATGTTACGACAATAGTTTACTGTTAGCTAATTTCTATTAATAAAATTATTTCATATATAACATTTCATCGCACATCATATAACACTTTTCAAAAGTCAGAGAGTATTTTTTTTCATGCGTTTCGAAAAGATTATGCAAAAAAAATATCAAGAAGCCAATCCAAAGAAATATATGCAAGAAGCCAATCCAAATACCGCAAACAATCTTTAAAAAATGAACCATCTTTTTCCTTTACTGAATCCCTCACAAACACTCTTAGATTGTAGAATCGGATAGCTTGAAGAACATGAACTGGGAAAGCCCAACTAACTAACCCAAAAACAATTTTTGCTTCACACCGTCTTCTTTTTATTAATCTCAGCCGATCATCATTTGGTTTATTTAAGAAACCATCCATTATTTTACTAATTAATAGAAAGTTAAATAAAATATAAAGTATCCTATTTCTTTAATTATTTTTTTCAAAGCTTGTCTGAAAAAGCTTGGATTGACAAATTTTCTTAAATATAATTTAAGAAAAGCTTGGATTGACAAAGCTTGCCTTTTGTTATTCATCCTCATAATTTTATAATTTAAAAGTAAAACAACTTTTTTTTTTCAATATAATAATGACCAAACCAATCCAGTTAAAACACTTAAAGTGTGTTTAAATCGCTGCATTTAAGTCATTCATTTCAGTTCATCAGACCCTATTAGTTACTATAAAATTGAATTCATCAAATAAATAGAAATGGATTGACGAAACAGAAAACATATTAAAAAATCTTTTGAAATGCAGAATACAATATTTTAAAGGTGATAAATCCGTTAAAAAGGAACTGTGTTTGATATGTTAGAACTATGCCGTTAAAGTATATTTTTTTTAGTATAAAATATTCACAAGTATTTCATTTACAATAGCGCGAACAATAAATTCAAATATACAAATTCAAATACTATATTTTCAAATACAATAAATTCAAATATACAAATTCAAATAATATATATTCAAATACAATAAATTCGAATATAAGAACTAGACTTGAAAATACTGAAGATGAAATCACAAGCATTTTTTTATGTTAATATTGAAAAAATAAAAATTTTTCTTCGAATCCAAATATTTATTCTCCGTTCCTTTTTTTTCCCGAGGTTATGCATTTAGGAGCAGTTACAATTTTTCTCTTCTTCAAATTTAGTTTTTTTCAAAAAGGAGACAGAATTTAAAAGTGTTTAAACATTTTAAGATATTTTGCCATCGTTTAATTTTTTTTTCTATTCTATTTTATTTCTTTTTTTATCTTAGTTCTTTTCTTTTTTTTGAAAATCTATAAAAGTGGTTGCCGTTTTACAGAATTTTATCAGCAGTAAATGCACTATTCAATTTTCTAATTCAGACGTTAATTCTTCCTGACTTTCTGGTTAAGGATTTAACTTTGCTCATGGAAGAATTTTATATTTGATAATAATGAAGAGAAAATATTTTTTGTGTCTCAAATTAAACGCATTGTCTTCAAAGAAAATAAAAGTCTCGATGTTGTTAGAGCGAGAATCATTGAGAATCTGGTTAACCATTTTCACAAAGAAATTATTTTTGTACATTTATGTCCAAGTGTTATCTTTTCTTTTTATTCTTTTCTTGACTTTTTTATTCTTTTGTCTCTTTCAATCTCAAGTATAGCTATTAAAAATTAATTCTTCTTTCTCATTTAAAATGCAGTAATTTTGGAGTATTGCTCACTTTCTTGCTAATGCTTTTTTTATTTGATTTGTGCAAATTCTCCGTTGTATATTCTGAGAGTTTTCGAACATTCAAAGAATTTTGTTGGGAAATCACGCCTAGAGAAGTAATTCGGGGGTTATTTTGTAACATTTAAATGAGTTTGCTAATTCTTTTTAGTGCCAAGTTTTGAAACCTTTGCAAAAGTTGTTAATGCTTCTCAGTATATAAATCATTGCTTGTTAATTATGAAATGCATAATAACCCAATTATCTAAGAAAATACCCTGCTTTTTTATTTTTCATGCTTATTTTTTCTTATGAAGATATTATATTTAAATTATTCACTATAATAGCAAAAATAAACAGTAAATATCCTTTCCGAAAATATATTGAATTCTGAAATTATATTATGAAATCTTACTCATGTTTTAATGCCACTCTCGTTTTTAAAAATTTAAATAATAAATTAACTGAAATTTTAAAACAAAAATTTGTAAGCTTTTTTTTTTCAAGCATTTCTATAAAAAAATATTTCACTTTCATTTGAAAGTTAAAGTTGTTGTTGCAATAAAATCTTCTACAGCATTTTGAACCAAGCTATTTTTATTTAAATTATTTAATCATAATTTTTATTTTGGTTATTTTTTTCAATTTCAAAATTGCTTACGATATTTAATCAAATAATGCAATGCATATTGATTTGAAATATTTCATTTTCTGATAATTCATCGAATAAAATATAACTTCCAATAATCTGACACAAATTATATAAAATTAAACACTTAAAAAATTAGTTTTGTTGATTATCCCGTTTAATTACACAAAATCCAACAGTATTTGACAAAAAAATATTAGCATTAAATTCTTTATTTCCTGTTTAATACTTAATTTTTCATTGCCCACGCGATAAAATGTCAATTTCAATATACTGCCAACGAATGAAAAAACCAAACATTTGAGGAATTTAGTTAGGAATTAGAAGTCTTAATAAACTGTAGTGTATACTATCTGAAGCAGAAATGCCATCACTCGGAATTAGGATCACTTACAGCAATTAACAAATTCCCTTTAACATTTACTGATCTCCGAGTTGTTTACTGCATAAGAAGAGTAATTAAATCCAGCCATCCATGCCCTACAGGCAAGAACTACAAGTGGAGAAAGAGGAATATTTTTCTTGGGGAAGAGGGTCTTCCCTGCCTCTGCCAATCACCCTGGCTGGGATAAGGCAAGTGAATGCTAGATCTTGATGAGAAATGAGGTTGGGAGGAGGACTGTAATTGATGGAGATGTGTTCGTAATGAGATTTAGCACATATTAAAGGATAGGATTTTCAGGCTAGGAATCCGAAAACTGTCCAAGAATAGTTGATGTGGAGGATAGAAGTAACGAATGCAATTAAGAAGAAACATTAACATCTCTCAAAATGGAGAAATACATCAACAATTGAATTGACAGTTGGGGTTTCGCAGCGGAATGTTTTCGAGGTTGATGCGTACCTTTACGGAGAGGGGGAGGAATTCCAACATTAAAAACAGATTGAGATACGATTAAAGTTAAGTCAGAATAATATTTAAGGGGTTCTTTATCGGCATTTAATTAGAAAACTCGGGGAATATTTTCCTCTCGTGGGGAATTTACATTGAAAACAGGATAAATAATTAATGTTATTTTTTTAATTGTAGAATTTGTGTTTTGCAATATTTCATTTGCCCATGGCCTAATGTAAATACAACAAAAAAAAGAAAACATTTTTTAAAAATACTTATTAAATAAATTTAGAAACAATGTATTTTTTACATAGCAAATTTATTCAAAAAATGTTTCGTATCTATATTCCTAGAATAAGAATAAAAATTGTTGTTGAGGCTTCGTAATATTTAGTCGGAAAATTTCATGAATATGGATCTTCCATTGACATAAATCAACATCTACTTGTAGTTAATTGTCATACATTTTCTAATTTGCTAGTTTCGCTCTTGTTAAAATTTATATTCACTGTGCATATAATAATTTGTCAACTGTTTTTATGTAGTTAAAAATGGAAGATCTTAAAGTATTTTTTTTTATTTAAGGAAAAAATAGACAAACTCAAATTAAGAAATTTATTACATTACTTAAATTAAGAAATTCATCATTCAACTGTACTGAAAATTTAAGTTTTATATCAGAATGTGTTCGTAATGTTATCATATAACTATAACATGAAGGAGGATTAAAATATTTTTATTTAGATGACAAAATGTTCTTTTTTTCATTCTGACACTATAGTAAAGTAATACTAATGGAATAACTGAATTAAAGTGAAAATAATACAGATAGCAACTTTTTGCTACAAGCTGATTAGTTTGGCCAAAAGAGAAAAAAGGCAAACCTCTTACAGATATTATTTCCAATTTTCAAGAATGTTGGTTTTAAAAATAGCTGAAACAAGAAATCAGATTCCTTTTTAAAATGTTTCAAAGGAATCCGATCAGATATCATTCAAAGATATCCGATCAGATATCATCAAAGATTCAAGATATCATTCAAACGTGTAGCTTGTATAATCAGTTTTATACATTACAGCTATCAAACTATTTGGTTACAAACTAATACAATCTTGAAGAACATGTTTTCAGAAGAGATATTATTTCCCCTCCATTTGGTTACTGAGTTTGCGATTAGCAGGGAATCTAAATAAAAAATAAGATTGAAAGGAATATAGTAGTTGTTGGAAGTCTTTTCCCAATAGAAGTAAATATATATAAAAGATTAGATTTCCATTTGGAAATTCGGAAATTCTTCTGCAGGACAGTAAATATAAGAAAAAGAAGGATAAAATGGTGATAATTTAAACTTTATCAAATTAAAGATGCATCATGAAAAGGTAACGATTCTTCGGGTCAATTATGGATTTTTTATTAGATAAACAGGATGTTTTCTTGCCTAGTAGTATCATCATCAATAACACGACAACCCATAGTGGCCTAAGGCTTTCCTTTGAAGAGATTTCCATGCATTCCTCTGGGTAACAATTGTCCCCCAATTCTTAACCTCTAGTACAGCAAAATCCTTCTCAACTGCGTTCTATACATTGCAACCTGGGTCGTCATCTTCCCCTTTGTCCCTGTGACTTTATCAAAACGAGCCTTTTTAAAGAGTTCAAATCATTCAGTCTAAATATATTAGCAGCCCAATTTAATCTATCGATCTCAATAAATTTTATAATATCTTTGTCTTTATAGCATTTATACATTTCTGCGTTGTACCGTCTCCTCCAACAATCTCCTTTCTTTAACATCTCCAAAAATAGCCCTTAAAATCTTCCGCTCAAATATACCCAAATGGGCTTCATCAGATCTTGCCAATCAAGATTTTGGCAGTTTCGGAACCATAGACCAAAATAGATTTAATTAACAAGAACAAGAATTAACAATGATATAACAAGAATAGTTAATATAACAAGAATTTAGTTTTTCTGTTTATGAAATATGATTTAAACAGATTTTTTAACCCAGAAAAGGCCTTAATGTAATATTAAATTATAACTATTATGTTTAAGCACATTTTAAAAACTTTTGTAGATTCGTTCATTTCATGAGGAATAATGGATGGTAATCAGACACGCAATATTTTTCAACTAGTCAAGTCTTTTATAATTATGTGAGAAAAGGGGAAGGGAAATGTTTTCCTGGAGAAATTATTTCGCCTAATGCATCTATAAAATTAACAAAATAATTCTTTATTTAACAACAATCATTGCAATTTTAAATTTATATGCTTCGTTTTATTTATGTTTCGGTTTATTCAAAATTTCTTTCCACTTCAAATTATTTAATAAGAACTAATCACTTATTATGAATAAAAATAATCATTGGAGTTTAACATGAACATTTAGTAATGTATATATGTAACAATTTATTTATGTAAGGTTTTAATAGTTATAATTCTGAGATGATATTTAAGGGTTATCCCATTATTTCAGAAAAAGAATTCAATACAATGAGTCATTTAAAGAAATTCAATTTAAATAAAAATTTAACTTTGTAATTAATTCAATTAAATTAAGTAGTATCCAAAGATTTTAAATAATTCTAAATTCCTCGTTTGTATTTATGTATTGAACGTATTTATGTAACATTTACTTATGTAAGTTTCTAATAGTTACAATCCTGAGACGATACTTAAGGGCTGTCCCATCATTTCAGAAAAAGGATTCAATACAATCATTCATTTAAAGAAATTCAATTTGAGTAAAAATTTAGCTTCGTAATTGATTCAATTAAATTAAGTAGGATCCAAAGATTTAAAATAATTTTATATTTCTCGTTTATCTGAAAATTTGTTGAATATTCGGCAGTGTATTCCTTTCCTTGGAAGTGATTACCTAAATTTAGTAACGAATGAATTCATTAACGCGCAAGACCGATTTGGTTGAGATCGATTTGTCCAGGTATGCACCGACAAGCCCCGTTTCTTGTATGACACCCAATACTTTGATAAAAGACCTGAAGTGCTCTCCCCATTAGAGAGTAATAAAATTCGACTAGGAAAACTCCTACACACTCATTTCTCCTTTCTTGCTCTGCGGGTTTATTCAGTTATCCCCATCTCCTATTAAAAGAAATGAAAACCTTTTCTCCTGTTGTTGAGAGGAGTTGCAATCCCTGCATCCGAAACCGAATATCGACTTCTGCGCATTTCCGTTGCGCACAAAAATGGCCATTGATACACAGGTTTCTTAGGTTTCCAGGTATTATTCGACTTTTTTTGCCATTGAGTTTTGGTCCGTATTTTATTACCATTTATTTACTGTTACTTTTCCCACCACTAGCTAAGTATTTTGGGTGTGATTTTTTACCATCTTGATATTTCAATTTCTCTTTTTTTTATGACCGGTGATTTTTATGTGGTGTGCGGCAGGAAACGTCCAGGTGAAACGCTTTTTGATTTAAGATGTAGGAAGTTCCTATCTTCTTGAGAAGTATTCAGACTTTGATGCAGGAATGACGCTTTTGTTTTACATTCTAAATTTACACAGATGAGTAACGAAGAACATAAATTTTTTAAGCACCCCAGCCGGAAATAAAGTTTTTATGGCTGATTCTACCAATGAAACTTTTTCGAGTCATCCATTTTGTAAGATATCTTACATTTCTATACTTTATTAGGTATTAATTATTCAAAAAGGGGCTAAGATACAAGATATTGATGATATAGAGATAAATTTTATAACAAACATTAAAAGTTGGAAGCCCTTTATAATTGTTCCATTATTTATACCAGCATTATAAATTTATATAGACCAATATTCGTGCAAAATGTATCAGAATAGGATTTTAAGGACTGAAATTTTTTAGCTGACCTATTCTTATATGCCTCTCTTCGTATAAAAATATAAAATTTATATAAAATATGAAATTCGTAAAAGTATAAAATTCGTATAAAATATAAAATTCATATAAATTATAAAATTCGTAAAAGTATAAAATTCGTACAGATATTTTATATTTCGTATAAAAGTATAAAATTCGTATTCGTATAAAGTATAAAATTCGTATTCGTATCAAGTATAAAATTCGTATTCGTATAAAGTATAAAATTCGTATAGATATTTTATACTTCAAAATTCGTATAAAGTATAAAGTATAAAATTTGAAAGAACCAGAAATTCATTCAATTTGATCGTCTGTATCACTTAAAACGAGTATTGTGCTATCGATTTATTTATTGTTAGCTTAGAATATAAATATTGGTTAAATTAATTTTAAAAAATTTAACATTGGTAAATAAATTTCAAAATATATTTCATAATAAATTGAGGTTATATATTCATTAATAAATAAATGTACTTATTGATGATAAAGAACATCAAGCCTATTAAAGCCAATGCTAATATAAGCCTATATAAATGATTTATATGAAAGAACATCAAGTCTATGTAAATGCTAATGCGTTTATTAACAGCAAAAAATCAATTATATATTTTTTTAAATATTATGTTATTTGCCCATATTTAAACTTCCCTTTTATTGGCTTTAAAATTTATGAACAATGTTTATCAATAGAATATTAGTTGATAATATAAACAATAATTACTCAAACTCAAGAAGAGTATACGGAATTATAATATTAATAATTCTCCAATCAATGTTAGTTATTTTCAATTGAAATAATTAGGCTTAAGAATCTGCGATCATTAGGCTCATTAGAGCGCATTTCGTTTTTTAAGACAAGAATATGTTAAACTCTAGTATAAAAAAATGAGAAAAGTATATTAATAATATGCAACTCATAAATAAATATAAAAAGCTTCAAAGGGGTCTATTATTTTCCATTTATCTGAGTTCTCCGAATCAAAAATGAAAATGTCATGGTTTATTTATGTAGAAATATTAATAAAAGAACATTTGTATACTATTTCCTTAAAATCTATTTATAGAAAAGCTATTCATTAATAAAATGTAAATCCATCGATTTAAATAACAAAAAAACAAACATTTCTTTTAATGAATACCAATTATAAACGCAAACGTAGTTTTGCTACTTTTAGATAATACTTTATACGATTTACGATACTTTTAGATACTTTATTTTTACGATACTTTTAGATAAATATCGTAGTTTTGCTACTTTCAAAAATTCTCATTAAAAAGGATTTATTTCCTGCAAATATTTAAAAACCAAATTTTTCTGGAAGTACTTTTTAATTTTAATGAGCATTTTAACGAGATAAAGAATGTAAATTTAAAAATGATTTAATTTTCGTTGAATTTAATTTCAACATAATTTCATTAATTTAAACACAAGTTGTTATAATGTCAAACATATTTTATTCTATAACCATAACATTTTCGAAGAATTTGTCTTTAATTAAATATCGTAAAATAATTATTTTAAATAAAATTTATTGATGAAGTTAATGAGTATATTTTCGTCTGAAAATTTATTTAGTTTACTTTTTCAACTCAATTTAAAATAAAATTACTTTAGAAATTGATAAACATTTATTTTAAATAAAAAATAAAAATAAAAAATTTAAAGAAAAAATAATAATAAATAACAATAATAATAAGGAAATAAAAATAATAATAATAAATTTCTTTTCATTCCGTTTTGTTTTATTATTATTTCTATTATTATTTTTGCTTATGTTTAAGATTAATTCCTAATTTTATGAAAAATTAGGCAAAACATAAGCAAAATTTTAAAAATTTTCTTACATTTTTGTTTCCTAAGAAATTGAAAGTTAAATTGATAAATATTGAATTAATAATTATTTATTGAATTAGTAAAAGTAGTTCATTCAACACATTATTAACAGTTAATTAATTCATGCAAAATGTGTTGTTATTATCGTTAAAGTATATCAATAATCCTTTTGAAAGACATGCATTTCTTTGTTTTAAAATTTTTTAATATAAAACTAAAAGTTGATAGAAATTGCCAGTACCTATTAATAAGGAACTATTTACTTATAAATTTGTTTTTTCACATATTTTAACACAGATTCCTAATCGTAATGTCGAAAAAAATAACTATTAATTTACTTTGCCTAATATTATTAAAATAATTCTCTTAATTACGTTAATTTCCCATCATAAATTATTTTATAAAATTCATTCTTATAAGTTTAACAAAGAATTCGAATTCAACAATGATAAACGTGTGAGATTTTCAATAATGTAAAATTAATTAATAAATCGGTACCTCCTTATGAAGTAAAATTAAGAACCAAATGAGAGAAAAGATTATTTGAATAATCTCTCATTATTTAACGATTTTAAAATGTTTCTTCAAGAGAATTCTTGATGTTACAATTTTTTCAATTTTTTTCTTTTCTTAAAATCTTTTGTTTTCGGTAGAAGACATGCGAGAGGGAAAAATGAATAATTTTCCCCTTTTTTTCACAAGAGCTAATTAAGAATTGTGTGAGATGAGTTTGTTTTACATATTTTTAATTTTTACGTATTTTTTTTTTTTTTTAAATGCTTACTTCATTTAAATTCATTGAATTAACAACATTAACTCTTTGAATTCATTATCAACAGTGAATTAATTCATACAAAATGTGTTGAAATTATAATTAAAGTATATCAAAAATCCTTTTGGAAGACATGCATTTCTTTGTTTTAAAAATTTCTAAGATAAATTTAAAAATTGATAGAAATTGCCTGTATGTATTAATAATTAATAATTTGCCTCATATTATTAAAATAATTCTCTTAATAACGTTAATTTCCCATCATAAATTATTTTATAAAATTCATTCTTATAAGTTTAACAAAGAATTTGAATTCAACAATGATAAACGTGTGAGATTTTCAATAATGTAAAATTAATTAATAAATTGGTACCTCCTTAAGAATAAAAATTAAAAGCAAGGGAGAGAAAAGATTATTTGAATTATTTCTTTTTATTTAACGGTTTTAAAATGTTTCTTCAAGAGAATTCTTGATGCTACAATTTTTTCAATTTTTTCTTCTTTTCTTAAAATCTTTTGTTTTCGGTAGAAGACATGCGAGAGGGAAAAATGATTAATTTTTCCCTCTTTTCACAAGAGCTAAAAAAGAATTGTGAGATGAGTTTGTTTAACGTATTTTTAATTTAAAGGGAAAGATTTCTGAATGGATATAGAAAAAAGAAATTTGTAAATATTTAGCACTCTTTATTCAAATAATGACAAAAAATGTTCGAGCTAATTTCGAGGAAGTCATAATGGTAACTATTTCCGCGAGTTAAAGGTTTTGTAATTTCTCATCTTTCTTTATATTCATTAAAAAAAAGACTTTAATTCAAAGGGAAAATTTGAAACTCGTTAAATATTATTTTTGTATTTAAATTTTCTGAGAAGAGTTTTATTCGAAATTCTATGAATTTTATTCTATGTTTAGTTTTTCGTGTATTTGTGACTATTTCTTTTCATATAGTTAAAAATATTTTCATATAGTTAAAAATTAATTGGATATCTAAAGTGTCAATAATTACATTTCTTACTATGAAATTTATGAGGCATCGTAAAAACCAATTCTTCAATAATGTAAATACATTATTGAAGAATTGGTTTTTACGATGCATCATAAATTTCATAGCAACAAATTATTAACTTATATTAATTTATTAACTTATAATAATTAGTAATAAGCTTTACACTTTCTTGAAAAAAATTGTGATTTTTGACATAGCCAATTAAAATAAATCACAGAAAAATATCTCATTTAATTACTCGAACTTCCTTATAAGAATAGAATTAAAAATTTAAATTAAACTTTATTTGCCTGTAACAATAGAAAATAAATAAAGATATATACAGGGTGATTATAATTAAAGTCCCACTTTCAAAATGCTGTAAAAAAAGAAACACTCTTCACAATGAGTTCGAATTTGAACTGAAGATACTTGAAGAAGGGGTAAACGATATGGCATGAAAAAAAAATTCCACCTATTTTTCCCATCCAATTTGGTATGACCTTATTGTGGTGGATGGGCTTTCCACTAACAGTGTCACAACTGTTGAATGACTTGAAAGTCATTTTTTCCTTCAAGAAACAGAAACAATCAAGCACATTGAACACTTCAAGCACATCAGTTGTTTTAATGTGCAACTCATGCCAAATACGCTGTAATTTCGATTCAAAATATCACTGCCGCCGAATTCACTTTCTTTATGCTGCTTACAGCGCCATCTATTAATGCACTTTTTTTTATTGCGTACCGTTTTCCTCTTTTTCAAGTATCTTCAGTTCAAATTTGAATTCATTGGGACAAGTGGTTCTTATTTACAACCTTTTGAAAATGGGACTTTAATTATAATCACGTATATATATTTATATACATAAGAACTTTATAAGTAGTATTGTTTATTAATTTTTTATTGGAAATAAAAGATTTAAAATATTAAGATTTGTTATAATAATAGTATATTTGTATTAGGTTTTTAATTTTTTGACCTCCCTACTCGTTATTAAATGTGTAGAGCTTATATATATAAAAGAAAAATGAAAATTTATATTAAAAAAATTTTTAATGTAAAAAATTTAAAAATTAAAAATTTATATAAAAAAAATTATTAAAAATTAATTATTTTTAATTAATTGAAAATGATTAAAAAATTAATTAAAAATTATTAAAAATTTTTAAATGTATATATTCTGTTAAAAATTTATATTGTTAACAGAAAAAAGATATTTAAATTAAGATGGATTTCAATAAATGTTTTTTTTAAATCACAGGAAAAGAAATTGTGATATTGTAATAAATTTAATTTAAAATTTTAGAATAAGTTAACTTTCTCAATTTGTCTTACACAAAAGCAAACATTTCAGGCTATCTATTTACACCACATTTTAAAACAAAATCATATTCCATAATAAACTTGCAGACAATTCTCCGTTCTAGCAATTTTCTTTACTTAACTGCCAACCATTTGCTCAAATTTTTGCTCTCCACTTAACTTCTTTTTTATATTTACCTCCGAATCAGAGAAAAAGGACAATTTTTGATCGACACAAATACAGATGCAATACCAGAAATAAGTTTCTAAGGATTACCTTATCCGAAAAGCAAAAGAATAAACAAACGTAGAAAAAAAAGATTGTAAGAAAATCAAATTTGTTGATATATCATCCTAGTAGGGTTCGACTAAAGCTCTAATAGGAATCAGAAAGCACCAACTACTCGGAAGCAATTCTAAGAAGGGATCGAAAGCATTAAGGATTCCCTGCAGATCCATTGGATAGATCGAGATTCCAGAACAATTCGTTTCATATCCGATCATTCCTGTGGTGGATTAGTTTGGCAAACAATTGTATCAAGAACAATTGAAACAAAATAGTAAGGCCATTACGAGTGGATTCTTCATCGATAGGTTGCTAAAAAAGCTTAAGGTGTTTTATAAATCGCACCAGTAATAGGTAATGACAAAATATTCCAAATCGATACAAGAGAATCATTGGATGTTTCAAAAAACATTAGAGCATATAGATAAGCTTATAGCAAATATTTTTTTTTAATTTTAAACTTTATAAAATATCATAACTAAAAAAGGTAAGCCTAGTTGTTAACTCACTAAAGATAGCTGTATAAGAATTAATAATCTCGATTATTTTGTTTACCTTTTAAAGAAAAATTTGGTACTTCAACAAACGCCATTTCTGTACTTGTTAAAATTATTGATATTTCAAATAGTCAATACTATCTATGATTATACATAATATTTATCTATCACCTGTGAAATTCAACTACTATAATTTTGGGGCTACAATCAGTAGTATTAAATAAAATATATCAAACATTTAGATTTTGTGTACTAATAAAAATATAAAATAGTAGTTATAGTAAAATGCAAAATAAATTACTTGTAATTAAAATGTAAAAAAATAGTATAAGTAAAATGTAAAATAAAATATTTGTAAGTCAATTGTAAAATAGTTTCATGGCAATTTTTTTCCTAATAGTAAATCTTTCAAGGCATTAATAATAATTAAAAATATAGCAAGGTATAATTTGATAACGACCAATTTACTTATTAATAACTGTTAGCATACTTTTAACATAATCATGAATCTTTTCTTCATTACTATTTGAAATTAGTTATTTAAAGGGGCCAATTTAAATAACAAGTTTGGTAGAAAAAATATACTCGTATGTCTAATATAAGTCATATTATCAACGTTAATATCTTTTAGCATATTATTGGTTTTTTTTTAAATTGTTATGCATCTTGTTGAAAATAAGCCAACACTATTTCCTGCTTAGAAAACTGCAAAAAAATTGAATTAATTATTGTTGGAAATATACCAATATTATTTCTTGCTTAGAAAAATTGAATTAATTATTGTTGAAAAAATACCAATATTGTTTCCTGCTTAGAAAACTGGGAAAAAATTGAATTAATTATTGTTGGAAATATACCAATATTGTTTCCTGCTTAGAAAACTGTGAAAAAATTGAATTAAATTTAATATGTGATTATTTAAAAAAAAATATTGATATATATATTTTTTATAATCAAATAATTTCGAATAATTATAACATAATAATTTTCGAATAATAATAATTATAATATTTCTCTACAAATGCTTGTCTTAAATAGATAATAGAAGATTAAATTCTTTTTGCACACCACTCATTTCATCTTGTGTGTAAAAAAAAAAATCTGGTGTGTTATTAGCTGCTGATCTGAACCGGTTGAAACCAGTTCTCCGTGAATAGATTAGGAAGATAGGCATTCAGGAAATAAATTGTACCCATTACCCTTGTTTGTTTGGTCCCAGGACAGTTAGGCAACGATATATGCCTTCAGGTTCATTGAACCACATGCCTTGATGTCTCTACAAAAAACCTGAAAGAAATGTAGTTCAGATAGTATAGAGAAAGGATAGATGATATAAAGGTTTGTTTTCGCTTGAATGCTAAGCATAGGTAAATTTTCGTTAAAAAAAATAACAGTCAAGAAATTGTATTTTTAATTAATTACTTTTCAAAGTTTTTTACGTTATAGATTGCTGGTAGTGTGTTTAATTTTCATCATCATTAATTTGAAAATTATTCGCTACCAAATTCTGAATAATTACCTTGAAATATTCTTGGATTTTTTTTTTTAATAATTAAGTTGAATAATAGTGGATTTTGCATATTACTATATAAAAATATTTTAAGCCCTTTATTATTTTTTAAAATGAATCAAAACTACTTGTTAAGGATATTTATCTATTTAAATACTTCAAAATTTATGTACTATTGTTAGAAAAGTTTACTAAATTTCACCTAAATTGTAAACATAGTCTAAATTTTATTACTCTTTATTCATGCCTCTAAAATAAGAATTCTAATACATTGTCAATTCTCTATACTATTTCATGAAAGTATCTCTTTATGAGAGCAACATTACCCTAAATTTACATCGTATATATGTATATGTAAGTATGTAAGTATATTTAAATTTACATCATAAGTACTTTTTCCATTAGATTTTTATAGACGTGCTTTCAATTTTCCTCTAAGATATCATAGATCTTAAATAAATTTTCTTTTATGAATAGAATAAAATATAGATACAAGAAACTATTTATTTTTTTTACTACCATATTTCCACCACCACTCCTTAACTCTAAAGTTGATTACATCGATTTACGTCTTTTCTTCTATGCATATTAACTTGTTAAATTTTCATAAATTTAAACATTTCAAAATTTAGATGTTACTATGAATTTTTTTAAATGATGAAATACTTAATAAAATAAATTTATTGTTAAATATTTTTATCCTAAATTATTTTATTTTTCTATAAAATCCTATTTTATATTTGCATTTTTATACATTACTTATTCGTTGCATTATTATTATTAAAGACATTCTGTATAGGAACAATATTCTCCAAATCTTCATTAAAGACATTATGTATCAGAAAAATATTCTTCAAATATTCATTAAAGTTATTTTGTACAAGAACAATATTTTCCAAATCTCCATTAAAGTCATTCTGCATAAGAACAATATTCACCAAATCTTCAAGAACAATATTTTCCAAATCTTCAATAAAGGCAATCTGTATCAGAACAATATTCTTGAAATCCACATTAAAGTCATTCTATATAAGAACAATATTCTCTAAATCTTCATTAAAGACATTGTGTGTAAGAACGATCTTCTTCAAATATTCATTTAAAGTCATTCAGTATAAAAACAATATTATCCAAATCTTCATTAAAGGCATTTTTTATAAGAACAATATTCTTCAAATCTTCCTTAAAGGCATTCTGTATAAGAACACTATTCTCTAAATCTTCATTAAAGTCGTTCTGTATAAGAACAATATTCTCCAAATCTTCATTATAAGCATATAATTCTTTTCAATCGATTTCTAAGGAAAACTACAAAAAATCTAAATAACTTAACACTATAAAATCATATTTTACATTTGCATTTTCATGCATTATTATTCGTTATATTATTATTATTAAAGTCATTCTGTATAAGAACAATATTCTCCAACTCTTCATTAAAGACATTCTGTATAAGAAGAATATTTTTCAAATCTATACTAAAGTCATTCTGTATATAAATATTTGTGTATACTTCCTCCCCCTAAAACATCTGATAGTTGTTCCTTAACGCGAGGAGTAAAATAAAGTCATAAGGAGCTATTTATTTCTTTCAGTGCCATATTTCTTCCTCTGAATTCTAAAATTGATTACACCGATTTGTGCGTGACTACCCCAAAATCCACGTTCGTTACCGCTCATTCTTCCCAAACTTTTTTCTTATTTCTTTTCTTTGCCTTTTTTCTTTCTTTAGTAATGAATTGAATGCGATCACACTCTTCGGGGCCATCAGTAAGCAGGGAAGGAACTATTAAGGTTTGGAAATTCTTCCTCCCTCTCTGTAATGTTCCTTTTGCACATGAACCTTATTTTAGCTTCTTGAAATTATCCTGATTTTATTTCGGGAAGTTTACATCCATCATTTTGATTTTAACTTCTCCCCAGAAGAGAATGAAGCTCTGTGCACTTAAAAGATGCATTTTTGGAGAGGATGGAATTGAAGAGTAATAAGGACCCCCTTTTGATATATTTTTTATTTCTTATTCAAATATGGATGATGTTATCAAATGCATTATCTGCGGGAAACTTTTGGGCATTATGTTTATAAAATGAATGATAAAAATTTACTCGCATTTTTTATAGAAGTTTGATGGAAAGGTTTGTGACGGCCAGAATAAACTTTGATTTGTTACTTAGTAATATTTATTGTACTGTAATAGGAGAATTATAATACTCCGTTGAATTGATGGTTATTTTTTTTTTTGAAAATAAACTATTATGTTGCAAGTAATAAATTTATGGACCTAAGAAGTGCATTTATTGAAGTATTATAAGCTTAGATTTATCTGACATAATATTTTAAGGGATATGATGTCTCAAATCGAATATTATAAAATAATATTACAGCAATGAGTAAATAATTTTTAAAAAACAAATCTAGTTAAAATTACCATCTCACTGGTTAGAATTAAAGGCCAACAACTATTTCTGTATATGCTAAAAATATTTTAATATTAATTTTTGCTATGTTCTTCAATTTTTTATTGTAACTAAGATATACGTTGGAATAGAGTTTTTAAAATTAGTTTTATATTCAAATATAAGATCTTTTTATTTTCTCAAATTTTTACTATACAAAATCTATACAATACCGAATATACAAAAAATCAATACAAAATATTTTTGTGCTTGTGTCACAGAATTGAAAAATTTTCTTATATGTTGAAGATTATTTTAGCTGATTAAAAAAGTAGTGAAAGTTAGTTATCTATTTTCAATACCTATATCAAAAATCATAATTAATAAACTCTAAGTAGGATGTTTTTATTAAACGCTATATGACACAATTAAAAGCATTAAACGATGTATGACTTTATATTTATTACTTAATTTATATTTATTTTATATTTATTTATATTTATTACTTAAGAAATTTATAATAAATATTAAATCACTCCTAAAAAAATTCATTTTCCTGTCATGTATTTACCCACAAGTAATTACTTATTCTTTCCTAAGATATTAATTTAGTTAATATGTAAAAATTCATTAATGCTATTTAAATGAAATAGTTTCACATGTGAGGAAAATTCTTATCAAGAATGTTGAGCGACCTATCTATGTTGAAGAATGTTGAGCGACTTTTAAAAAGAAATTGTACTTTTATAAACTACTTTACGGCATTTTATTCCAATACTGTAAATCAACATATTTTACAGTAGGAAAAGGTTTTTTTCTTTACGATTAACTGAGCGATGTTTTTGAGTTAATTTTTTTAGATATTGGAAATTTATGTTACATTGACAGAAAATAAAGCCAACTATTTATGGCAAATTGTTTTTCTGTTTTTTAATTTTTGTTTTCAATGTTTGATTAACAATCTATGAGAAATAAAAAAAATCTAGTAGTCAAAAAGTCAATTTTTACAAATAAAAATTTAAATTTTCATAATAAATGTAGACGGTTTAGTATTTTTTAAATCTATTCAATTATCTCATTATTAAAAATACAATGTTTTTTTATTCATTACGTGTAGTTTTTTAATTTTGGAGAACAAAAAGGTTTTTTTAAAAAAGAAAGCACGAACAAGGTTTAAAAAAGGGGAAACCAAAACGTCGATCAAAAACATTAAAAAAAAAAGTTACTTCTTTTATTCCCCCCTGCAATTGTCATTCATGAAAACAAAATTCAGTGGCATGTTTCCTCTCCAATTTTCAAAGCTGTTTTGACAGGTCCAATCTAATTATTTCCTTGGACGCGCTAGGAATCCTTACTGCAAATGTCTTCCGTGTGGTTTGGGGTCCTCTTTGGCACCTCTCTAGGAGTTTCATTTGAATAAGGTCGAATATTAAACAGCCTCATTAGCATATGGCAGGATCTAAAGCTTGCTACGTTGAAACGTCGAAGTGATAAATATTGGATTTTGACTAGGGACTCTTCTGCTAAGTCAGATTCATCTATTCAGTCCATATCAGATAGTGTGATCGTAGATTTTCGACATTTCCACCGATCCGCAGTACTAGAAGCTCATTTGTTAAATTCCCCGTTTCTGTGAGATGAGAGATTCAGTGGCTCCTCTATAAAGGATGCTTGGTCTCTAGAGTTCCATTTAAATAAAAGGAACCAGCGTCATTCACTTGATTTCCAAATATTGTCTTCAGGATAGAATAATTCCAGTTTGGACCGTAATGAACTACTCAATTGTTAAGAGGAACGTCTTCGTTAAGGAGCCGGGTGGTGCACAACCATGATCTAGTATTTTAAATTAATAAAGACTTAGAAAAGTCCTTGAAATTGACGTCAATGAATGACGTCAAAGGATAAGCCAAGTATAAGTCAAAGAATTAATCAAGGAAAGTTGTTGTAAGAAGTCTAAGATGGAGATATTTTGAGAAGCTCTAAATCTTTTACTTGTAAGGATTTGATGTCTATTTTTGGAAGTCAGTATGACGTATATGTGATCTAAATCTGCGTCTTAATCAACATCTGTTTTTGACATATGTAATCTAAATCTGCGTCTTAATCGACATCTCTTTTTGACATATATAATCTAAATCTGTTTCTATAAATAAGGAATGTTTTCAGGTATTTATTTATTATTTATTTGAATACTTGAAATATCCTTTACGAAATAAATTATTTCGTAATGTAAAAAATAAAATTGATTCTTGAATTTGATATTACTAGCGAAATGATCATATTAAGTTAAAATAAAAACTGATTATACATATTTACTTAGACACGCGTCTTTAATCTATTAGTATTATGGTCAACGATTATTATCACAATTACCTAATATAGTAATTAGTAAATTATTGCCAAATTGCAATGTGTAAACGATGAAATTCTATTATTCAATATATAGTTTTAAATTTTAGTTAAACAAAAAAAGAGTTTATGGAGCTCCAATAATATTTTTCTTTTAACTTCCCATGTTCTTTGATAATACTGGAAATACTATTTACAGATTATCTTTCCAGTTAAATCTCAATATATGAAAAATGGCATTTTCAATGTACAATTGGTTTCTATAACAAAACAGTTTCATGCTAAAAGTTTAAGGCTCTTTCTAGTTGTATTATAAAGGAGGACTTCGTTAGAAACACTCGCAAAGAACGTGTGTTCAAACAATTAGTCAATTTATCAACAGGGAAATTCTAAGGATTTATAATTAAGGACTTACTATAAATTTTATAGTATTCCTAGTATTCTTTTAATTATTTCAAGAATCCAATTTCTGAAGAACCCAATCTCTGCAACAAAGATATTATGACGGAACTACATTAAATTATGTATATAATTTGAATAAGACAACAGTTATTCAACTCTTAAGGTGTTTAAAATTTTCTTATTCAATAGCATATATAATCTCAAAGTATTAATTTTAATTATGTAAGAATATTTTCTTCTAAATAGATTGGTAAAAATAACTAAAATGAAATGAATATTACTGATAAACTATAAATTGAACACATTGATTTCATTCATAAAAATTTATGCTTATAAAGTCTTTCGAATAAAAAAAATGTGTTCTTAGTAAATTAAGTAACTTATTCTTAGAATTTATTCTTATTAGTATTTATAGTAAGGTATTCTTAGTATTAATAATTTAAATAAATTCTGTATGATTAACAAAATAGTTAATTGTGGTTATCACTGAAGTATCTCCTCCACACATCATAGTAACATTAAAAATATAATACCCGTACAGTCACAGGAACAAGAATTAGATCTCACTGAATTTTTTATTAGAAACATTTTTTCTGGTAAAACTGCTCTAGGATATCAAATACGTTCCCTAAGGTATATTTACAGTTTATAGCAGTATTCCTCAAAAATAGTTTTATACTTCGTTTCTATCAGAGAAATCGATTCATCTTTTCTTCTTTTCTGTGGGTCTATTTTATGTACCACGTTTAGAAGCCAAAGAGTCTACGGTTCGTTAAGTTTTTCTTAGAAAAAGTCTTGACCAAGCAATCGCAATTGCCTTCTCTGCAACATCAACTAAAATGAATTGAATTCTACGATATATGTAGAATACTTTTAAGTCTACTGTGGCTTCACTATCCAGTGAACCATGCTTGTAAGGGGAATTTTAACAAGGAATACGGAATCTCTATAAATATTAAGACTTTTATTTAAAATGAAATAATATACGAAAACACAATTTGAAAGAATAATCTCAGCTAGCAACAATCAAAACAATATTTAAGCGTAATCTCTATGAAACTTTGGAAACTACGTTGAAAAGATTTTCGTTTCTACGTTTCAATTCTAGTTTATGAAAATTAACAGTCAACTTCAGTTGACGAAATGAAGAATTAACGACTACTTTTAGTGGTGACACTCTACCTCAACGTTAGATGGCGCGAATTTTAGCTCTAGTTGATTAAACACATCGGATACGAAGGGTTTCATATTAACAGTTGATATCATCAGTTATTTAACAGTGCTTCACACCTATGGTGGTACATGGTGTTAGAAGTCGCGCAAATTTTAGTGCTGGTTGATTCAACTCTTCGGATAGAAAAGGTTTATTAACGTCTGTTAAAAAATTCAACTTTTTCGACAAGGAAAAGGGTTGATTAGCATTAAATTTTATCTCCAGTTAAATTCAACTCTGCACTCGCAACTGCGTTATTTTTCAACTCCATATAAATTTAACATATTTAGAACTTAAAAAATTCTTTTTCAACTCCACTTTTATTTAATATTTCTATCGCTCAATAATTATTATTTGTTTATTGATTATTTGGTTTTTTTGTATTTTATTATTTTTAATTGTTTTTGCATTATGAAATCATCAATACATATTACATATTATTTTGCAAATAATTTTTTTTCGAATAGATCTAATTTGAGCAATAACATCATCAGTAAAATTTAATGCAGATTAAAGTATATTGTCAGATTTTTGGAACAATTAACACAGAGGAAATTTAGGAGGGAGCAATTTATGTAATACATATAGAGGTGGTTGGTACGCAATCATGATCTAGTATTTAAAATTAATAAAAACGAGAAAAGTAGTAGAAATTGATGTAAATGTCGTTATTTCTTCGACGTCAAAGGATAAGGCGAAGAAAAGCTGTTTTAAGAAGCTTAAGAGGAAGATGTTTTGAGAAGCTCTAAGTCTCCTATTTGTGGGAATTTAATTTCTATTTTTGGATGTTAGGATAACATCGTAATCTAAATGTTTTTTTCAAATGCAATATTTTCGTATGATTAAGAAATTTGTTTTTGTACGTTATTAGTCATTTATTTATTTATTTTTGACATTTACTTGAACTCAAGTATTGAGAAATAAATTGCAGCAAGTGTTTTCCTCATAATATTTATAATACATATTTATTTATACATGCATCGCTTTTGCTTTATTCCACTGTAGTATAGTACTTTTTGATCGAACAGGCTGTAATATATTAGTTTTATGGTCACAAGTTGTTATCACAACCATATGTTATAGTGATCAGTAAATTATTACTAAGATTACTAGAAATTATTTTATTCAATACATTATTTTAAATTTTAGTTAAACAACCCATGGAGCTCCAATAAGATTTTCTTTGAAATATTCTTTGAATCCCATATTCTTTGAAAATAGCGGAAATACCATTTTTCAAACTATTTTCCCAGATAATTCTCAATATATAAAATACCATGGCATTTTTAATGTAGAACGGATTTCTAAAACAACCCAGTTGTTATGCTAGAAGCCCGGAATTCTTTCTAGTTGTATTGAAAAAAAAAGGACTTCATTACGAATACTCGCAAATAACTTGTTTTCGAAGAAGTAGTTAAGTATTTATCAACAAGGAGAATTCTCCGTAATATAGTTTCAGAAAAAGTTCTTAATAAGGGTTTGGTTAAACTGATTTCAAATTAAATATTAGTACTTTAATTTTACATTACATCTGTATTCAGTTTTAAATACAGACACCTCATCTGTTATTTTAAGACCTTATTTCCCGCACCTGAAGACATTGTATAGTTATATTTTTTTCTTCTTGTAAGGTGAAAATTAAACACCCAGTAAACAATTAACAACCCAGTTGTTATGCTAGAAGCCCGGAATTCTTTCTAGTTGTATTGAAAAAAAGGACTTCATTACGAATATTCGCAAAGAACTTGTTTTCGAAGAAGTAGTTAAGTATTTATCAACAAGGAGAATTCTCCGTAATATAGTTTTAGAAAAAGTTCTTAATAAGGGTTTGGTTAAACTGATTTCAAATTAAATATTAGTACTTTAATTTTACATTACATCTGTATTCAGTTTTAAATACAGACACCTCATTTGTTATTTTAAGATCGTATTTCCCGCACCTGAAGACATTGTATAGTTATATTTTTTTTCTTCTTGTAAGGTGAAAATTAAACACGAAACTATTCCAGTAATTCCCCCCATTTCAACAAAAGCTTCCCAGAAATGGTGAAAAAACACGCAAAGACGCTAAAAGAAAACAAATATTCCATTTTCATTTGCTTTATCAACTTCAGGTGACATGAAGTATTTGCTCTTTTTTTTATTTTATCTATTCAAAAACTCTTTCAACTTTTTTTTATTCTCTTGTTTGTGTAGTTTTATTTCAAAATAATTCAAAAGAGTGCGTTTTTTTTACTTTTCCATGCTTCAATTATTTGAGTAGGAAGCAATTTGAAGAGAAATGTTTCGGTTCTTTTATCTATCTTTTTCTGATATTTACAACTCATTTAAAAAATATTTAATGAATGACTTTTTCAGATAGTAATTATTTTAGAATAGATTTGTCAGATAGCGAAAAAGATGTCTTTGTTTTTTTTCTATTCAAAACTAAACTATTTAATTATATTAGAAAACTGCAGAGTCGATTGCTTAGTGTTTTAATGGCTATAAAATAGTGTGCAGACAAAACTACAAAAATACTAATGATAATTAATTAACTTAAAAGAACGAAAAGAAAGGTTAAAGGGGATTTTATCCTGTAAATAAAAATTTGGTTCCTGTAGTTTCTTTTTAAATGATTATCATTGAAATATATATATATCCATTCAATTATTTGTTTTATGCTATAATCCAGAAAATAATGAATATAAGGTTTTGCATCAATATAAACATTAAATATGTATTAAATAGATGTATAAGCGCTACATAGTGATTAAATTGGTAATAAATTCCAATAAATTTATTGATAATTGTAACTAATGAAACCTTTCATTTCTAGTAAACTCTAAAACCATTATTATTAGTTAATAATTTTAAAATATTAAAATTTTATTAAAATCAAAGACTATATTTTTATAATTTAAAACTATTGAAAAAAAATGACTATATTCCTTACGTTCCTTTTTCTTATTTCTTTAAATATACAGACTTGCAACGCTAGACTGTAGAAATGAAAAATGTTTGTTAAGGATTAACATTTCAATAACAGCACTTTAAAAACAAAAAATAGGAAATACAAGACTATATAATATAATATGTCAAAATTATCTATGAAATGAGCTATATATTTCAATGGTTAATCATTTTTTCACTAAATTTAATTTATTACTCTCATTAAATAACTGGTCTCTCTCGTACTCAAAAGTAACATTTTTTCACGAAGACAATTTCAGTGATTCAGCGAATCATTCTTACTTTAATTGTGAGTCAATTAGTTCATAAGGTTCAAATTACGTCTTTCAAGTACTTATTGTTTAAGCACGTTTCCATAGACAGAGATCAATAATAACTTTTCAATAATCAATAATATAGTGAACTAGTGAGTCCTTTCTGAATTTCAAAATGCAATGCTATACTTTTGGAAAAAAAATTAAAAGAAAAATTAAGAACTAATTAATTGTGAGCTGTTAGTGCACTAAAATGTTTAAGCTTCAAATTATGTTTATGAAGTAATTATTGTTTAAACGCTCCTCCAAATACATAGAGCAGTACAATCTTTTTACTATTTTGCAATATCTTTAAAGTAATTATTGTTTAAACGCTTTTCCTTAGACTTTTAAACCTAGTTAAAACTTTTCACTATTCTACAATATATTGAACTAGGGAGTGTTTTCTGAATTTCAGAATGTAATGCTATACTTTTGAAAAAAACCTTTAAAAGGAAAATTGCCGACTAATTAAATGTGAGTCAGTTAATGAACTAAAATTTTAAGTTTCGAATTTAAGTAATCATTGTTTAAACGCTTTTCCATAGACAGAGAACAGTAAAAATTCGCTATTCTACAATATATTGAACTAGCGGGTCCTTTCTGAATTTCAAAATGTAATGCTATACTTTTGGAAAAACCTTTAAAAGAAAAATTGAGAACTCTCTCCAACAAGTGTGCGTAAGTGTGTATGCAGTTTATATCAGAGATAAGAATTTATTGGAAATTTTAGAGTTTGAAGCTATATAGGAATCGACTTTCTTGCCCACAAATATCGAACGTCTAGAAATATTTCGTTTTTATGCTTTCACAAGCTTTCGAGACGTCTTGTTAAAGGCCTGGCTACATTCATAGAAATGGATCGCAATAGATTATTTCAGATTTATACCTTAAAGAATAAGAATTCAAGAATACTGGCTAAAGGCAGATATATTTTCAATAAATATTTTTTTAATTTCCTGTGAATAGTTTTGATTTTTTCAACAAATAGAGAACGATATTTTTCTATCTACACTAATAAGTTTTGCATACATGATATCCTAATTTTATTTTTAAGATATCTAATGAGCTTCTAATAAGAACCATCTCCCGTCTTAATTTTAAATTAGATAAAACTCCTTTATATGTTTATAAATTTGATTTGATTTATGCATTTATCGATATATGTATAGTATCATAATATTAATTAATACAACACACGGAAAAAAAATTAACAGTATATGAAAGATTTGTTTAGAAAACTGTGAGTAAAAATGGAGGAAGGAAAAATATTTACGGATATATATTATTACGGATTTTTATCACGGATATATATTATTACGGATTTTTATCATGAATATAAATTATTATATATTATTATGGATTATAACACACGGAAAACGCATCAATAGAAAAATAATTAACATTATATGGAACATTTGTTTAGAAACTTGTGAGTAAAAATGGAGGAAGGAAAAATATTTACTGATATATATTATTACCGATTATTATTAAGGATATAAATTATTACGGATATAAATTCTTATAAATTATTACGGATATAAATTCTTATAAATTATTACGGATTATAACACATGGAAAATGTATAAACAGAAAAAAAAATTTAACAATTTATAGAACACTTGTTTAGAAAATTGTGAGTAAAAATGGAGGAAGGAAATATTTACCCTAATAAAACAACGCAGAAAATAGTTGATTCTAATTAATTGAATACATTATTTATGACGCCAATCTCATTTGGGAAAATAGAAATAATAAAAATCACATAGGAAATGAAAATGTTTGTATTACTCCAAATAGTATGCATTTAACGAAGGGGTATTTATAATTAAATTATTGTGAGTTAATCCCTTTCAAATTTGATTTAGAATAAATTTAATTCCTTTAATGAAATGCCTCCATTTTAACCTAAATATATGAAGTTATTTACCGGAAAGCCTTTCACTTAATATTTGTTAACAAATATATTATTTACCCACTTATTTAATCAAGCTTTAGTTAAATTTTCTTTCATACGAATTAAAGTTAGCGGCAATGGTGCATTTAGATATTTTAATCTTGCATTTTACATGACAAAGTCATTTTATTTTACTAACGTAATGATGAATTAATTCTTCATGATAAACTGAAATATTTTAAATTTTCTCTTAAATTTCAATAGAAATTTTACTGAATGAGTACGAAGTTATTTGATGGCGAATATAATACAACATTGCATCAAATAATTGAATTGTATTATTATCAGATAGAGATTCAAAAACAGAATCTATTAATTTATAACAAAAATATTTTATTTCTTGGAGTTACTGTTATAAATGATCCGCTTTTAACCAGTTTTGATGAAAAATTAAATATATATCTGAAAACACTTTATACAATCATAACACTTTATACAATCATTTAACACTTTATACAATCATAAAACATTATACAATCATTCAACACTTTATACAATCATTTAACACTTTATACAATCATATCGCAGTCGATTCTGTCATTAGTTGAGACTCTTGGACATTGAATTTTTTGTCTTACCTGATGTTTGCTTGACCCATTTTCTTAAACGCTCATTAAAGGGTAAATAAGAAATTACTTTCTTAGAGGACTTTTAGGGGAAACTAGCCTGCATTTGTGTGTCATATGGAAGAAAACCTGGAAAATCCGACCAGAAAGCCTGTCTGTCGATGCGATATATAGTTCTTATAAGCCGTTTAATATCCTCGTGTCTGAGATCAAAGACTGCAACGGAATCCAACAGCAGATTCAAACCTGAATCCTCCAGATAACTACAGATATTAATATATTTGAACTGTTGCTACAGATATTAATATATTTGAACTGTTGCTACAGATATTAATATGTTTATGTTGTACTGGTGTAAAATTTTATCTCATAATTTATTCCTGTTTTATTAATGTATAAAAGAAGCAACCCATATATTTTAATTTTTTTATCATGAACCTATGAAATAATTACAGTACTGCACTAATTTGTACAGCCCTGTAAAATCTACAGCAAGAATAAATTATATGATTACAGGAATATTAACGGAATAATAATATTAAAATGCATAGAAAGAACAATTTTGACGCTTAAAATATTCGATAATATATCTGTAATCTTATATCTATAATATCTGAAATACGCAATATACGAGCAGAAATAAGCAGTATATAATAACTAAAGAATAAATGTTTTCACTTGAAATATAATACTGAATTGAAATTTTTATACGAACAAAAAGTACCATCAAATGACTAAATGTAGAAAATATTAAATACTTAAAATCTTGAATCCGAAGATACACGATAACATTTAAAATAAAAATAATAATAAATACATGAATGGAAACAGAAAAAAGGAAAGAAGAATGCAAAAAATAAGAAATGCCGTTAATAAATTTTTGTTGAATTTTTGTTATAAAAGTTGAAACTTTTATGTAAAATAATTACTTTGAATTTTTTCATGAATCCAGATTACATACCATGTTTCTTTTTAAAGAAAAGATTCTTATTAATGGAATTATTTTTCTCTTTAATATTAATATTTTCTCATTAATTTTATAAAAACATTTTTTAAAAAGATGTCTTTATTAAATTCTTTAGGCATATATAAATATCTTTGTATATGTGAATAAATTTGAATGAATTATTACATTATTCTTTAAAGTTTAATATTTTATTGCTGTTTAATTATAAATTTAATTTTTGTTTAAAATCTTTTAAGAAAAATTGCTTCTATTTAAAAAAAAATATTTAAACCAAAAGTGTCAGAAATTTTTTATGATCTATTGAATAAATTATATGGAGCTCTTTGTTTGAAATAAACTGGTATACACATACGTGTACGTTTGTGATGTTTATGTATACGTATGTGTATACGTATACATATACTTCCGTATATATGTATACATATTTGAGCAGTATTCTGCTACACAATAGCCAAAACTAAAAAAACAGTATAATATGTCTAATTTAAAGTCTGTATAAATCCCGCATTTAAATCTTGTATTTTTATTAATCTCTTTCAATTGATTGCAAAGTTAAGTTAATTGAGTTAATTTTCTGTAGCATATCTTTTTTTGCAAATTAATATTTCATTCAATACTGAAAAGTAACTAAAATCATTCTTATAGCACAATTTTATTGTGCTATAAGAATTGTAAATTTCAGTATAAATCTAATTTTGGTAAACAGTAAGTGGTAGTTATACTACTAAAGATGAATATAGAAAAAAGTAATATTTTTATAGCTTTATTAAACAACGCTACTTATTTTAAAATTTTCTTTAATATTCTGATACAAAATAATTAAATGTAGATAAAATGTCTGCAGATAGATTTAATACTTCTGAACTTTTTTATGTTATTTATAATTATAAACCTTTCAATGTATTTTCATTTATAGAATATAATTATTCGATTACAATCCAAAATTCATTACTACACAATTTTTTCAATTTCCGTTTTCGTTAAAAACCTAATAATACGAAATACTTTTCAAATTTTACATTTTTATGCTACTCAAACAATACTTTTATATAAAACTAGAATGATTAATAAAAAACATGAAACTGTTGAAGATTGCCGTGAAAAAAGTTGTCCTAAGGTTTAAAGTTTGAAATAATTTATTAAAAATCATTTATCCGTTAATGTATTATAACACACCATTAAAACATTTTAACAGCGTAAAATTATGTTTCTTCCATTAAGACTGAGATTAACTCACGCAATAATTAACAAACAGCTGAGAAAGACATGACGCGTGCTTAAAATTACAGACTTAATTAATAATCGCTTTAAATGCTGCATGTTTTTTTCCCTGAAGCAAAAAAATGTTTTATTCAATATTTTTTCAATTTTTATTTTATTTCTAAGCTGATTTAAATGGAATTCTTTGCAAAGAAAGTTAGTTTTAATTAGTCGTCTTGCTTTTCCATGCTCTGATGACATATTAGCCCCAAATAATTAATTTTTTTTGTATCATAACAAAACAGTCAGCAAGATAACTTCCTACGCCATTCTTCGTATAAATTAATTCTCTGTTGAGTAATATTGTCAAAAATATGCAGTTTACGTTCTCAATTAAAAATAATAACTAATAAACGAAGTATTTTTTCTTCGTAATTATTCTTTGACTTCCATTGAAAATAATGTTTGGAATATACTCATACCCGTAGGCAAATCTTACTATAATTATTTCAGGAAATGCCTTTTATTTTTTCATATTTTTGATCCACCTTACAACTTTTTGTTTCGATTCTAGAACTTAAAAACTGAATGTTGCCAAAAGGTCTTTAGGGTGTGAGCATATGGAAGTGACAACAACAAAAATATAATATTTTTTTAACGATTTTTTTATAGCTATTCGTGAAAGTCCATGGGATTGAAAGCTTTTGAAGCAAAAATTTCAATTTTTTGTTTTCTTTTAGATTCTAACGATTAACTATTATATAAATATATTAACGATTAGATCGTATTAAATGTATGAAATATTATAACTCATACATTTAATGACAGTCACTTTTACTATAGTCATTTTAACTCTAGTAAAAATAACTTTCCATAAAATGTATTGATAAAACACTGTGTCCACTAATGCTTTATACGTTTAAAAAAATGAAAAGAGATATTCATGATAAAAAAAATTACGTATATGTTATTTAGAATATTATAAGTATATCTAAATGTTATAATTTGATATTAGAGTTGATTATATTTAAAATCTAATTAACTTTCATTTAAAAACAAATTTCGGTAATTCATGAAGCTTCATTTGAAAACCAGCCTCTTAGTTTTTATGCTTTTGGAATTTGTACAAAATATACGAGAGGAAATAAATTAGAGAAAAATTAAATAAATTTTATTTTGTTTAAATTTACGTTTAGTTTAAGTTAAATTACATTTGCAATGTTTTGTTTACATTGTAAGAAAAATATTTCATTAATTAAAGTACTTGTAACAAATATTGTATTGTATCATAATAGGTATTTTACCTAAACAATACTCGTTAAGTAAACATAGCTTAAATATTTTGTTGATAATTTTATATAAAATATTTCCAGACTGTAAAGTGAAATTATAATCCAACCAGATTGGTATCATTCATCCTGTAAATTAAAACTCCCTTTAACTAAATTAGTGTCATTCAGAGATACGGTAAAAATATACAACAATTTGGAGGTTTAGCAAAGCATATTGGCAGCACACTAACCGTTTACTTTTATATTGATCTAAATTGGCTTTGTAGATGGTAAGACGGAGTATGGTTGCTCAGAATTTAAAAGATTGAATTTAACAATCAAAGAAGATTTCAATTTAACAAAAAGGGAGAAGGCGAAGAATTTTTGCTAGCAGTTGTTGTAGCACATTGTGGACAATATAAAATAATACTTTCATTTACTATGGCATGACAGGCTGAAATTTTTCTAACTTTTCACTAGGAGGTTATATTTATATAATTGTTCATTTTATTTAAACATTTTCGATGACAAAACTTTATCTATCAGTGTTTTTGGAAACAATGTTTTACATGAAATGGGTCGACAAAACTTAGTAATTAAAATTTATTCATTAGATATTTTAAATAGAAGCTTCTGTCGAAGTTAATTAAATTTCAGTGGTTTATAAAGATTAAATTTTGCTTTTTGCTCTTGTATTACATTTGAAGAATTATTGCATAACAGTTTGGCTTATTTTTTTTCTTGCATGATTATTTTCATTCTCTTCTGAAAATACCATATTGGAACTTTACCAGAGTTTGGATTTTCTTTGCTGAAAAAGCGCCATAATGAAATATGAGATAGCTTAGGTGTTGTTCAATATGCAGAAGTATGGTAAAAAAGTAAAAAATTTTCTCTAACTCTATATTGCCATAACCTTTCTATCTCTTAGCAAATATTGTAGCACCTATTGAAATATTTCCTAGGTCAAAAGTTTCAGAGCACTTCTAACTTTTCTCTAAAAGTTTGAGTCTCAAAACTCTTTTTATCTGGATTTCTACGAATCTTACCTTTTTTGCTATACTTTTGCTTGGAAATTGGTTCTTAGCATACATTAAAGCGCTTTTATTTTAGGCCACACTTTTCACCAACATTTTTATTAAATTTGCTTTTTCGTACTGAAAGAAATATAAAATTGTATTTGAGTCTACAAAAGTTTGTTCTACATTTCACTGAAACAAAATATAATTATTTTCAAGTTACTAGTTTTTTGTTTACGAATGCCATTTTTTTTTTTTTGCCTGAGGTTATCCGCCATTAGAAAAGCAGGTATGATGCAAATTAAGTTCAAATCCATATGTAAGGAATCCAATGTGTTGTCCACCAGGTTGTTCTGGCCACAAAGGTGTAAGTCTGCAAGGTTGAATTTATACTTACAATTCCTTTCTAATCCTTTACTTTTCATTTATATACTTAACTTCAGATAATTCTTAATTATTTACATTTAGTCTAAAATAGGTTACTCTTAAGTTCAATCAGAATTCACAATTATGACTAGTTTTAACAACACTGGATAGTAAACAGATAGAATTGTATCATATAAAAGCTGCAATACTGCCATGCTGCAATACTGCAATTACATGAAGAAATACTGTTCGTATACAATTCGATTCATGAAATACGTATTCGATTCCAATTTCTGTAATTTATTAAAAATATAACGTTCCAAATTATAGTAATTTTGCTACTCTTGGGTACTTCTAGCTTTTTTCAATACTTTTACGTATGAAAAAAAATCTAGAAGTTAGCTATTTTTATATTATAGCTAACTATTTTTAGCTAGCTATTTTTATGTATGTTTTTATATTGCTTTTAGAAACGACCGAAAATTAAAGTGCTGTTTTATAGCGTGCTGATCATAATTACATGAAGAAGTATTAGTGTATTCGATTCCAGTTTCTGTAATTCATTAAAAATTTAACTTTCCAAGTTATAGTAATTTGCTACTCTTGGAAAGTTCTATCTTTTTTATTACGATCAAATATTATTTATTAAAAAAATGTAATTTTTTTTAATCAAAGTTATTAAGTTTCATCAAATAACCACAACCACTAAAATAGTTATTCATATCCTACTTAAAAATTCCTAATAAAAGGCGATCGATAAATTTATATTTAAAAACAATTTTAGCATTTTTATTATGCGAAGTAAAATATAGATACATTTTATTGAAAGGCATGATAACAAGTGACATTTTGGCATTTTTCCAGTTAAGTGAAGTGTCCTTAAACAATCCGGAAAAACTTCTTTAAATTCCCACAAGAGAGTGACGTGCAAGTTGAAATTGTTTCTTAGGCTTCACATCATTTATTTATTTCCTGAAAAAGTAAAATCTAGAAACAACTGACTGATGTAAGGTTTCTGCGGATATTCAGGAAGGAGTTAATCAGAAAACATCATTTTCTTCTTGCTGCTTTTACTCTTTATTGTTTCTTTTACAAGTTATTTGATCAAAGTAGGGTTGCTCTTATTCCATTTTTCTGTAAAACCAAGTTTATAGGATAACTCTAGCTCGCTTGAGAAGAAAAGCAGCAACAATAAAAATAAATTTCAGGAAATTGAAGCGTGGATTTGATAGATTACGCGTTGAATCAATCAGAAATGATCTCTGAAACTGTAACTTTGCAAAAAGAAGGTTAATCATGGAAACCAGCAAAATATAAAGTATTATTTTTGTAAAATTCTTACACGTGATATTTTTGAATTGCATGATGATTATGGCTGAATTAAGAAATGATTATTAGGAAATTTCAGCTAGTTTAGAAGTGTAATATGTTATCCCAGTGGGAGTCATTTATACCGATTTGAAGGATAAAAGTGAGAAGCGAATTAAATTAATCTATAGTTTGGTTTGTCGCTTTATGGTCATTCTGTGTACACTTTGGACTAATTAGACCGAGATCTACAGTTTAACATGGATTCCGAACCACTAACAAACATCCATGACATCGTCAAGATTCGAACCTGAAGCCTATGATACCGAAGGCCAGAGAGCTAGCCAATTGGCCATCAGGCAGCAAATTAATCTATATATGAAAAAACATAGGCCGTAATTGAATTGCACAGAATCCTGCAGTATTGGAACGAACGTAAATATTTTCTTAATTTGCTTTCCCATCATTAGTTCCATAAAATTTAAAATTTATGTCTTGGTTTGCTGCTATGTGTTTTTCATTTTTTTTTTATTTATTTAATTTTTTTAAACATTAGTGGACCTTGTGTTCAAAATATGATTTCATCATTTATATATATTTTTCATATTCTAAGAACAGCTTACCGATGAGTCATAACGGGAAGACATTGTTTTTTGGGGTGAATTTTAGGGGTAACCGCTCCTCATTCTCCTCATTTCCAATCTGATTAACAATACAAGATACTTTATACATTATGATCGCCATCAAGTATGCTTCTTTCTGAAAGTAGAGAGGACGTCGCTAGCAGATGGACGTCGGTAATGGATGTCGCTCTGCAATGGACGTCGTTAGCAAATTCAAATCGGAACCCTCTTGCGCACTAGCTGTACACATTACATATACACAGTCCAGTCACATTTATGTGACCACCTGTCAAAAGCCAGAATATACACTCTTGTATATTCTGAATTTGAACAAGATATAGTGTGGAATGTGTATTAAATGGTATTAAGTGGAATTCTTTATATACTCTCCACTGCAATGTGCTGCCACCTGCCTTTTTGTGATTGGTTATTTCACGTTGACGTCGAAAGTAGGTGGTGGTCACATTAATGTGACTGGACTGTGTAGTATTACTATTAGTTAGAGAGGAATTTTTCCATCAGACATAATTATTTATTAGAAAAAAAAAAAAACCAGTTTTTTAAATATCTTTTTTTAAAACTGAAACAAAATTGCTCTTTTTTTTCTCATTTTTTTTTTTAAATTAATATATATATTTTTTTCTTTTTAGGTGCTAGACTGCAAAGAGTCTCAGATTACGCTTTCAGAAGCTAAAGAAGCTATCTTTACTGAAGATTCCGGTAAGTAAATAGCGACTTTCTTGATTATTTTGAAGGATTTTCAAATTAAAATAAAAATTATCTCGATTCACAAAACACTGAATAACTCACTTACCCTCATTTACTTCAGAAACATTTTTTATTTTAAGATTAATCCATCAATAGTTAACTCATTTTATTTAAATTTCTTCATAAAACTTTCAAAACTATTATATACTTAAAAAAATGTATTTAAGATGGAATTTTTTAAGCTTGTAAACATTTTAGATTTAAAGTATCAACTTAATAAAGTATTTAACTTATTAAAAAGTAATTAAATGTTCTTGTTAATAACTAACATTAGAATTTTTTATTGAAGCTGAAAAATGTATTTATTTATCTAACATTCATCATGTATTAATAATTTAGTTCAACAATGTACATTGTATTTAAAAACTTGAAGGTAATTAGCATCCTATTTAACTTAAAATGTGCTCAATTTATAAAGTAGTTCTAAGTATGTTCAAAATTTTACAATTATATGTACACACATTTACTAAATTCATCTGGTTTCTTATTATCCATAATATATTTTTTCTTCTTCAAGATACATCTCGCATAAATGCTTATAGATTATTTATATCTATTTTCATATACTAAGGCTAGCGTTTTAAAAATAAGTTACACTTTGATATTTTTTACAAAAGTAAGTGTGAATTAAATCACATCAATATTTATATATACTTTTTTGAACATTTATCTATTAAAAAAAGTAAAATATATTTAAATAAAAACCTACTTTTTTTGTAAAATAAATTCTATTCTTAAAAATAACGCCTGATTACCTATTCTTAAAAATAACGCCTGAAATCCTTTAATGCAACTATTCGATATTTGGAAAACCAACATCTAATTGAGAATGATTTAAAATAATAATGAACTAAAATGCTTATTTATCTTTTATAAATTATCTAATTTATAATGCAATAAAACTAAATAATACTAATGCAATAATGCAATAATATTCACTTCATTGTAGTATGGTTATTTAGATATCTAAAGTGTTTAAGTTTTATATATTTTGTTTGATTCATCATAATATTTTTTTAAAATTCGGATGCTGAATAATATATTCATGTACAAAATTTATTTGCCTTCTTATTCGGTAAATTTGAATGTGCAACACTAATCTTAATTTTTAATTTTTATCAAATAATACATTTATTTTATGCATTTATAAGTTATTATAATCAAAATAATTATGTAATACAAAATAAAACCGATATATTTTTAAAAAAAGTTATTAAAAGATATTTTTCTTTTACCTTCTTATTACGAAAACCGTAACTTATACGAATCAAGTCAGCTGTGTATTTTCCGTGTTTTATTGTAATTTATATTATATCCCGCGAATTAAAAACATATTATCTTTTCAACTAAACATTTTAACAACCTTATCATTAAACACTGATATTATTCTTATATTGGGTAGTGCAAAAGTTGCTCATATTACTGGCATTTATATTTGAAAATATTTATTTGAGTAGAAAAGGAATTGTTGAATTTGGTACGGTTATAAATGTTCCCTAGTTTGTAAAAGATGAGCTAAATGACAACTGATATGGCTTGGTAATAAAATGCATAATTTAATTATACATGTAATAAGAGTGTAATTATATGCATTATTAATGGAGATCTCAGCAACTTGTGTGAGGATAAATTTTTTTAAATAATTAATCATAAATTTGCGTCATTATTTCACATTTAATCTTTTCAATCTATAAATTTTTTGGGATCCTTTCTACAAGGAAAAATCCAATTTTAACATAATATTAGCAATGCACCTACTTATCCAACATTACAAACTAAATAAGTCTTTATGATATTTAACTTACCTATATACTAAACGAAAAAAATTCAGAAAGGGACATTTTCTTTTAAATCTAAATCAGAGAAAGGTAATTACTTTTTTGAATCAAAATATAAAAATATGACCAGAATCTTAAAATATACATTGTTTAGAAATTTATTTTAAATTCTAAAATGGAATGGAATAATTTTAAAAATATAAAACAATTCCATGAAAACTGAGAATATCAGGTAAGTTAATGCAGGAGCAGCTTAACGATTCAAAATAGATTCAATTAATTCACTTATCCATATAAACTTACTCCATATATAAAAATGGATGTATGTGGGGGTGTATGTTCCATCATAACAAAAAAATTTAATACTCAGAAATTCAGCCTTTTACTCTGAATTTATCATTTCATTCCAAAAATTCGCAGCCAAAAGATACGAAACAATTTTATTAATTATTTTTTAATTAAATAAAAAAAGTCATTTTTTTTTTATTGTCATAAGATTTTCACTGTCCGAAATTGCCAAAAACCATACGTATTGTAAAAAAATAGGGTAGTTATTGTAAAAAATATGGTAGAAAATGTACAGTACTAGTTTTAAATTTATTTTCTAAACTAATGTTGTTATATTCTTAAAAATAAATACTAACAGATTAAAATTGAAAAAAATTATTGGGAATTCTTGGATAAGAATGATTGCTTTACTTAGATAATTTATATTATTTAAGGGGAGTTATTTAAAACCTCAAAGATTTAATTTTGCTCAGAAATTTTTCTGCAGAAAATTTATCAAAATTAAAAATGTTTTATTTTCTTCAACACCGATACATATATCCAAGTAGTTAAATATTTGCCGAAAAAAACTATGTTAACTTATTGATTATCAGAGGAAAATGAAATAGAAAAATATTTCAGTAATCTTACTTCAATCAATTAAGCATAATAAATAATATTGATTGTGCATTTGATGTATAAATGAATGTTTCTGATTCTTTTCAAAGAATGTGAAGTTTTGATCTTACATTCAAAGCAATGAGAATTATTTGTAAAGTTTTGATTTATAAAACCAACTTAAGTTTGCATTGATGTAAATGGCATGATTAACACTTTAAGCAATTCAAATGAACAAAGCTTGGCTTTTACAGCCCAGAATGAAAAGACATCAATCGATAGGACTGGTCGATTTTTGCGGTCAATAACAGGATTTGTGTCCCAGGCATCTCGTCAGAGTGCCAACTGTTTTCATTAAAGTGTATCAATTGACTTGTTGAGTGAAAAAATGCATGCGAAAATTCAAAAAGTTAGAGGAATGTCTGATCGTTATTGATAAATTGCGATTTAAAATTTCGGATATTGCCGATTAAGAATGACGTTTTATAAAAGCTATTTATCTTACTATGCATGAAAGCCCTCATATTACGATATTTTGATTTTCAAGAAATTATTAGAAGAAAAAGATCCTCATTGATCTGATTATAAAACTATTAAGATGGACGAAAAGTATTAGTAATAAGTAGAAAATCGTTGAATGGCAACAATCATAATTATTTTTTAAAATTTATGTGTTTATTTATAACAAAGAATTGATAAAAGTTTTACTTATTTTAAGTTGTATATCGAAAGAGTTATTTTGAAAAACTTTGAATGAATTAATTGTATTGAAATAATTTTTTTCCTTTATATTTAATTCAAGATAGTATTCAATTAAGATGGAAAGTTGTTTGTAAAATAAATTATAGTTGTTGTAGTATAAATTAGTGAATGAATTAATTAATGAAATGAAAGTTGCTTGTAGTATAAATTAAATGTAGTTCTAATTAAAAGTAGAGTTTTATTGAATAAGATAAAAAAGGCTAAAATTATATTTATTTGTTATACATATTACCTGAGTGACTTTAATTATTTTGTTTTTAAAATTAAGATTATTAAACCTATTCACCACAAACCGATATAAAATTAAATTTATTTTATTGAAATTTTCTTTAATCACTTTAAATCAATTATTTGAAAAAATGAAAAGTCCAGTGAAAATGTCCATTTCTTTCATTATTTTGAGTAATTTATTGTAATCAATTGTAAGCATTATTTTTCTGAAAATCAATGAAACAAATATATTTAAGATAATTTAAGAGAAAAATAAATCTTAATTATAATAATCACATATATAAAAGCAATTATTAAAGTAAAATAACTTTTGTTCAGTTATTCATAATAGCAATGTAGGAAACAGTTTTGTAAAATAATTTTAACACATTTAAATCCTTAGACCAAAATGCGATACAGAAAAAATATTGCGTATTTCCATATTTAATTGATCATTAATTAAAATCAAAAGATCTCCATTGCTTCTTATAATCAACCGTAAATTCCCAAATTTAAAACTTCTGGTATTATTAATACACAATCCGAATGTAATAGATCAAATATTTTAATATTAAGAAATTTTTATTAAAATAGCGAATAAATGTTTAAAGAATTAAAAATACTTTTCTTCGGGATTCGTAGAGAAAAATACCAAAAATATTTTCAAACCAGTAAAATTTGTGATCTTATGAATAATATTTTTTTCTTCTTTAAAACGATACGTTTTTATTATTTTAAAATTAATTTCATGACTTTTAAAAGAAATATATATTTAAAGTACAAATATAAGATAAGGTATAAATATAAGATAAGGTAGAAATATTAAGGTAGAAATATAAGATAAGATGCAAATATAAGATATAATCATACAAATATTATTTGTAAAGAAATATTAAGGAGATTTGTAAGCAAAAATTCCGCAAAAATAAAAAATAGGGGTAAATATTTAAGAATATTTTTATTTTTAAACAATCCTTAATATCTGTACGAAATCAATTGAAAAGAAACAATTTATTTATTTAGCCAACGGCCGTACCATGCTGAATATACCGGTTCTCGTTAGATCACCGAAGTCAAGCATCATTGGGCGCGGTTAGTACTTGGGTGGGTGACCACCTGGGAACACCGCGTGCCGTTGGCAAATTTGGGACCTGAATGGCCGAGTGTCTAGCGCTCTGGCGCTCGGTGCCACAGGTTTCGGGTTCGAATCCCGGCGGTGCCATGGATGTTTGTAGTGGTTCGGAATCCATTTTAAGCCGTAGGTCCCGGTCTCCTATGACTGTAAGAGCGTCACGGAGCAAAAGTCAGGCTTCTACCTACGGGTGCTCCATCACAACAGAAGCTGCTTCCTTCCCCTTCAATCATGAGCACGTATGGGCTCGTGGGCTTGGCCAGCCAAGTGGGATAAGAAACAACAACAACACAATTTATTTTCTTTAGAGTAACTGATTATATCTAAGTAATTATAAAAATAGAATTGCTAGGTCTTATACAATTTTTTACTTGTATTTATGATAATCACATTAAATTAAAAAAAGTTTATCTGTCAAAATATAGTTTCCTTCTAAATATTTTCTTCAGTTTAACATCAATAATGTTATTGTTTTCAAACTCAAAAATTATTGTATACGATATTTCTCAAATACTCTAAGTATATTATGATTGATGCAAAAGATGGTATGTTTTTAAATAAGAGGAAGCTATAGAAAAAAAAATTATTTTATTGTTATGCACTATAATTTAATTTTATTAATTTGTTAATGATTTTAATTTTATATTAATTTATTATAAGGTGCATAATTTTATTTTATTATTATGCATCTCATTCACCATAATTTACTTTTTTCCTATGCTCCCAAAGGTCTTGAAAGGGCAATGGCATTATAATACATATTTCTAGAAAGACTAAATGAGAATAGAAGTCATACGTTTTATTTTATGGATAAAAATCAGCATTGAAACTGTTAAGAACGATTTATTTCACGTGTCTCCGGTCACCATCAAAAAAATGAGGGCTAAATTGATAAATTCTGTATAATATAAGATTGATGACAAAAATGAAATAGTTTTGAGTCATCAGATAAAAGAAGCTTCTTAATTTTCCAACCTCGCGAGGTAACACTGGTGTGTTCAGACAAGTAAGTTTATTCTAGTGATCAATCTTCTTGTAAGACGGATGGTAGGATTCTCGAGTTCAAAAGGAAAATGTACTTACTTTTATGCGTATAATGTAATCTCTTGATTTTTTTTCTTTTGCCACTTTAATTCTGCATTTTGTTTTTCGTTTAAGGAAAAGTTGCTGTATTAAATTAAAACAAAAATATATCAAATTATAACATCGCTTAAGCCTAATTAGATATTCTGCTTAAGTATACATATTAGTTTATCTACAATAAACATTTACAAATTAATCTTTCATTTTACTTTATGGGAATATAACATTTAATGCAGTATTTTCATGGTATACAATTATTATAAAATTAAATATGTGCATTAAATTTATCTATTTGAATGAAATAATCGTAACATTATTTCTTAATATTAATTCGATTCACTAAAGTAAATTGAAATTAAAAAAATACTATAAATCAATTTGGATAAAATCAAGGAATTATATGAGGGGCATTCTCTTGTCTGACCCTGCAGTAATTTAGAAATTTTTTATAAACCGAAATTTTCATAAACAAACAACAAATTTTAAATAATTTTTCAACAAACCATATTTCCATGCGAATTCAAAAAGTAGTTTACTTCATACAAGAAAAAAAAATTCTTTATTAAAGCATAAACATGTACGTTATTAAGAATAATTTGAAATCTTCAGTTTACACTAATTTTAATATTATGGCTCAACAACTGCCTTTAAAAATTTACAAAAAATTTAAATATGTAACTATTAAAAATGTTAAAAAAAAAGAATATAGGACTTTTGGACTTTTAAATGTATATTACATATTTTTTAATTAATTTTATTTGAAGTTAGTTCTCACGTTTATGAATTTCATATTGAGTCCTCTTGAAAAGACGGATTAATTATTGAAGACATTTTGAATCAATATATAAAATTTCTAAGAAAAATTTGAAATTTATTTTGTACAAAAGCATGTTTGGTGCTATTTATAAGACTATGCGATAGATCCACAATATTTCAGTTTTAAGCCTCATTGATTTATTTTGGGTCTTTCAATTACTTGATTAATTCCCATATTCTGCCAGATATCTGGGAATAAAATTTACAAAAATTGGGTATTAAGATTCGAATTTTAAGATCTGTATCTTTGAAATTCAAGATCTGATTTCTAAAACTTTTTTTGAGGAAAACAACCAAAAAACGGCTTGCACTTTGCATCTTACTGTAAATATGGGGCAGACAATTCCTAGTCAAAAATCAAAATCTTATATGGGAGAAAATATAAAATATAAAAGGTAAAAGTTACAAAATAGATAAGGTAATTTTTAAATAAAGGAAACATAATTTGTTACTAAATAACAATTAATTAAGAATTCCGTTTCTTACTTTTGTTGCGGCTTTTACAGTATTACTTAATTGCTAATTAAAATTACATAAAAATATTATTAAATTAATTCATAAAATTAAACAGCATTTACTCGTTAAAATGACACTGTAATTAGAATTACTTCTAAAAGTGGAAAAAATCATTAAAAACGTTTCGGTTTTAACCAAAAGAATTCCAAGTCATCATAAATTGCGTCAATAATGTTTGGATTGTGTAGTTCTTTTCTGAAAAGCATTCAATGGGTAATACTTTTATGAGACATTGTAATTATATAATAAATATACCCTTAAGTATATAAATCTGAAAATAATTATATATAGATATTATATTAAGATATAATAATATGTATAAGATATTATTATTCTCCTTTTAATAAAAGGATTGCTCTACAAATATTAAAGTTCAACTTAAAATAATATGGAACACGTAATAGCATGTAAATTCTTCAAAAAATTTGCATGATTATATTAAAAGCATTTGCATTCCATATTAAAACTCTTATAAAGTTGCTGTTTTAAACTGTTATTATATAAAGAAAAAGATTCATACGCCGTTATCAAATATTATATAAAAATAGCAAAGAACGATAAACTGATATCTGATTAATTAAATAGACCTCAACTTCAGTAATCTACAGTTATTTAATCTGGTATATTTTGTACGAAGTGGAATGCTCAGCAATGCGCACGGCCGAGACTGAAATTAAATTAAGTAGAAAATTAAACTAGTTTTTTTTTCTCTTTATACTATACTATTAATTTAACCCAACTGTTTTCGCAATTGTTAAACTGTTTTCTAGTACAATTGAAAGGCAGAGGATAAAATGGCCGATATTTGAGCATTGATTTAACGATGCAATCTTTACAGTTTCTTTCATTGAAGTAATTGTTTCTCTGTTTCTACAAGAACAAATATACGTTTAACAACTGAATTCTTTTGCGTAACGATTGAAATTTACTTATTTTCTGAAACATGGTAACTGATAAAATTGAAACACTAAGATAATGTTTGAGGTTAATTAAATTTTAACTTTTGTATTTATTTATTTTGAATAATAAAATAATTTCAACTATTGTTTTACTATTTTTTACCTAGCTTGCTATTGGGCCAATTTCAATTTCCATAAAAAGTTTTAAGGGAAAATTTATCACAAAAATAAATATCTGAATTTAATTTGCAAACATTTTGGTCACAATCTCAACCATTACATTTTAAAATACTATGATATTTCATTAAAAGTCATACAACTATTTTAATAAAACTAGTTTGATCGTTTATTTCAAATTGTATCAAAATTTAGGCATTTAAAAACCGTTTAAACGAATCTATGAAAAAGTTAATAAATTTATCAGTTATCGAAACGTTAACTGATAAATTTACAGTTTATTATAGAATTTAATGTTAATAAGATAGATAATCTTATTCAATTCTTTTCTAATAGTTTGATCAACTTATATTAAAATTAAAGAATTAATGAATGTATAAAAAAATATAAAATTAATGAATGTATTAAACATATCATTAATGAATGTATATTTTTTCTGAGACAACACTTCAGAAAAAATACTTCAAAAAAAATTTCGGTTAAATTTATATTAGTTTACTTGCCATTATAGAAATTTGGATCTATTTCCACCTATATAGAAAATGTCTAAATTTGATGTAATTTTGTTTTGTTACAAATTCCCATTATCTGAAATAATCTTACTACAAACAAACTAAAAATATTTTACTAAGACTAAATTTGATATTTGGTATTAAATAAAACAACCCGTTTTTCTTAATTTTTTTTCTTACATTCCTTGCAACCTCACAGATTTCTAGGGCATGTTATCTCATCTGTGAGTGAAAGAAAATGAAAATCGTAATGTTGAAATTATACAGTACATGATGCTTCTATAGATGAAAAACAAATAAAAAAGAGAACTGTTAAATTTTATTTTATATTTATAATGAATAAAAAATATAGGAAAACTTTGGAGTAACAAAAAATATATAAATAAATAATAATAATACTTTCACTAAAACTTTAGAAAATATAGCAGTCAAAATAATTCCATTAAAATTCTGATTAAATATAAGAAAAAGTTTTTATCTTTTCGTTTATAAATAAATAAAATTACGTCGTTTTATAAATAAATAAATTAATTGTTGATATAGTGCTATATTTCGTAATAAAACTAATTTACTCAAATATTTAATCGTTTAACAAAAGTTTAAGCGTTTACGAATAATATATGATTTAAAATACTTTTCAACCTCGTAAATTTTTAAACTACCAATTATTATCTAAAGTGTAATCAATTACAATTTACATTTACATTTTCTATGACTTTTTCTATATATTAATTAAAACATCTTTACTTTTGATGCAATTTTGTACTCAATTGTATAAAAACTTTACATTTAAAACTACATTACAGCAATACGAAAACGGAATGCATATTTAAAGAATTGCTAGTGTCACCACAATTCAAATTTGGTAGGACATCATTTGCATACAATCTAGCCTTAAATGTTACAAAATGAAAGAATTCATATTATTTTATCATACCAAAAAGCTACATTTTTTGGTGTTCCTCATATACAGAATAGATTTTCTGTTATTAGATATTATATCTAGAAATTCCTTATTTTTTCCCCCTTTTTTTAATCAAAGATTAAAATAAAATTTTTTGCTTCATACATTCAGGCAATATATCCCCAAATCTACTAATATATATCTCCTACAATTTCTCAGCTTTATATCGAATGGGATCAAATTTCAAAATTACAAATAAAGCAAATCAAAAGATAATTTCCGATAAAATAATATTCTTTTATTTTAAAAAAATCAGAAAAAGATGACAGAAAAAAATTTGGATATCTTTTCTTTCTATATCTGTGATCAATTTCATGAACATTAGTGATTTTTACTTATTGTCCTTTTCTAACGAAAAAGCCATTAAAATTACGTGACATAGTTATTTTGTTTTTTAGCAAGGTTAAATGTGTTTAATTAAGGTTATTTATAGAACTTAATTAACGTTCAAATGCAGGAATGCAGGTTTATTGCTTTAGAATCTATGCCGAGAATCAATTTTGATGAAATAAATGTCACTTTAATCCCACATGACCAAATTTACGAGGCAATTATAATTTTTTCATATATTTTTCTTTAAATAAAATCTCTTTTACTAATATCTCACTTCGTATCAATTTTTCTAAAATCAATTAACTAAAATATTTGAGTTTTTTTAATAATTAAGTAAGCATTTATTTGTGAAAGTGAATCAATGCTTAAAATTATTCAATTTTTATAAAGTTGAAAAATCAGTTCCAGTATTTAATTTAGAATCAGCAGGAATTTGAATTTTCTAAATCCATTGTCCATAAAAAATATAAATAAAGCATAAAAAATTAAACAAAACATAAGAAACCCCCAATTTTATTTATTTAAATAAAGTGTTAAAAATCATGCACAACTACAAAAACAACTTCCTTCATACTGTTTTTTTAAAATAAAATGATTTCAATTCTTGCAAAACAGCATAATTTATTATATAAAATGAAGATAACTTTTAATATTTCACTTAACACAATAAGCAACAAAAATTAATGCCTAAATCCATGTTACACAATTTAACATTTATTTCGAAAAAAAAATGTTTTAAGAAATTCATAAAAAAGGAAAATTAGTAAAATAAAATTCGTTGATATAAAGAAGAAAAGTTTCTAATATATCCTTTAAAACACATAAAAATTACAGAACATAAAAGGTTGTTAAATTTCATGTATTAAATTTATAAATTACGTATAATTTTCTAATTCTTAGCAATTTTCAAATTTTATTAAATTAATTTTGAAAAATAAAACATTGAATAATTTTTACTTTTTTTTATTTAATTCATTAATAAATTTTACTTATTTAATTTAATTTATCGATAATTTTTTTCTTTTTTATTTTAATTCATTAATATATTCCTTTTAATCACGTGCAACTGAAATATCAAATATTTCGAAAATGTGCTATCTTAAATACCCTACAAAAATATTACATAAGTTGGAACAGGAAGAAAATTTTAATTTGAATTACATTATAAAGCTTAGCAGTAATGTGTTCAACAAGAAGTTTTATTAAAATAAAATAATAATCATATTAAAGTTTGTCTTTTATAAATCTACGTATTCAGAGTAAAAATAGTAATTTTCGTTAAATTTTTTTTTAAATTTTATTAACGAAAATTGCTGTCTTTTTGACACTCTTTCATGCAAGAAGATTAATGAAGGAAGTAAAAAAAAATTATAAATGCTTTCAAAACTACTACTCATAAATTTGTAATGAACAAAAAATATTAATAATCTATTTTTATTGATTGAAAAGTTATTTATTTTCCTTTAGTCAAAAATTACACTGGAGGGAAAATGTGTACAGGCTAATCTAGATTTTTACAAATTCTATTTAAAAAACAAATAGAATCTTAATGCACTACGAAATACTATATAATCATACATATGTTAGTAAAATCAAAAGAGTGAGTTGATTAAATAATGAATATAAAAGAAACAAGTAATATAAAAAGTAATTTTTAAAGTCAATTCCTACTTTTTTTTCACTATATTGAGAAAGTCCTTTATAAATAAAGTTGAAATTTTCCTCTTACATCTGGAGCCATCTATTGGTAGATACATGCAACTTAAATCTAAAAAAAAAATTAATGAATTAAATTTAATTAACGATTTAATATTTTAAAAAATTGTATTAACATTAAGTGTCATCCACTACAAGTTCAAATACGTTTATTTGAACTTGAGTGTATGAATAAAAAGTATTTTATTAACGATTGAAAATTTGAACAAGATATATATAGGGAGAGTGTGAAGAAATAGTAGGAATTTAAAAAAGAGAGAACAGAAGGAAATGATACAAAAACCAATACAAATCAAGAATCCTGAAAATGGCATATCTGAAAACAGCTCCATAAAGCCATTGTTTTTCTAGAAGTATATGTATTATATTTGAAGACCAATATATTTTTAGAAGTGCAGTTTTTTTTTATTTTTATTTCCCTCTGTCTTAAATTCATTCTATCTTGTTAATGTATTGTTGAGTAGAGAAATATGTTTTCAATACTTTATGTATCAACCATTACATTTAGCCAATTAAAAGTTTTTCAAAGTTGAGTATATAAATGTAATGTCTATTAATAATTCCCCTATTCCTTCAATTTTTTAAGTTTGGTATACCTAGTTAATTTATTTTTGAATATTTAAAAATTGCTTAGTTGAAAGTCATTAATTACAATAAAAAAATTTCATCTTTTAAAGTTTTCAAAAAGTTAATCTAATTTATTTAAAACCAAATTTTATATTCTAAAATATCGTTAATGGACGAAAAATTTATTATTTATCCTGATTCATTTTTAATGTTCGTAATATAGATAAACTGCATAATTCTATGAATTTTATCATTTAATTCTTTATTCTTAGAAATACAAAGTTTGTTTCATGTTACAAGTTTATCACAAGAGTTAAAATTCCATGTGGACTGATTAACTATAGAAGTACAAATTAAATAAGCTAACTATTAACTATGGAAGAACTAATTAATTAACAACATTTAAAAAGAAATACATTTTTTAATGTTTATTAACCAATTAAAATCAGTTAAAGCTTTCAAAAATTATAAACTATGAACAAAACATCAAAAAAGAGAATCTTTTTATAAAAATTATATTTAATCTATAATGTCATTATTATTAAATAATGTTCATAATTAAATACGAACTAACAAGGGATATTTATAAAACGAATATGAAAGCGCATAACAGAAAGATGAGATCATACAAAAAAAAGTGAGGAATAAACAAAATGTAAATCACAATTTTTACTTTCGTCATGGCCATAATGTTAATTAAGCTGATAAATAAAAGAATCACTAAATTCAATAATATATTTTTTAGTTTGAAGCTTACTTCATTTTTTTGCAAATGAAAACTAATTTCTGGATTAAGAATAATTCTGGATTAAGAATATTTTTTCTTCAATTGTCGTCTTTTTGCATCTTTTTAAAAAATCATCTGTTTAAAACATTTCTTAACTGTCCTTTAGTGATTTTAAATAACTCCTGCCTATTTAAATAACGACTTTTTTATTTGTCCGTTTGTAATAGGCATCTTCTACTACCAAGATAAGCTATAGTCTGTTTAATTGTGTGGTTTTTTTTTTTTTTTTTTTTTTTTTTTTTGTTGTTATTCAACCCAAGAATTTTGCTCTTAAATTATTTTATAATGATTATGTGAATAAACTCATAATAATCTAATTTTTTCAAATAATGTAATCATATTTATTTTAATTCTAAATATACTTGATTAAAATGTTATATATTAGATTTAACTTCGATTTATTTTAAGGGTTAGAAAGCCTTAAGAATTTTTAAAAGATTATAAACAGAAATCTATGAAACTTATATCCAAAATAAAATTAAAATTGTTTGAAATATCTGGAATACTTACATTTTCATAAAATGTTATTCATGACTAAACTAAAGAATCACGATATTTTAAAAAAATCTGGTTTCAAAACATTTCTTTACTCAATACAAAAAAATTATAAGAGCAGTTTAGAATTAAAGAGACTTCAACATTTTTGCACTTGTTTTTTTATGCCTAATACACACACACAAAAAAAAAATGGGAGTAAGAAACAACACATAAAAAAAACAAAAAAAAAATTGCTGTTTATTTATGATTTTTCACTCAGACATCCCCAGGTCACTACACCGATTAATAAATGAATAAACGAGGTAAAAAGGAATCTTTCATCCTTATTTTATAAACTGTCGTTTCTCACTAGAGTGGAATTTTTTTTGTTGTAAATATTTGTTATGTAAAGCATGTTGTTATATTTTTAACATCCTCATTTCAATTTTTTTGATCGTCAGTCAGTTTTATTTTTTTAAATTTCTTTCATATGTTAATGAAAATGGGTTTATTTTTAATAATGTCTGAATATTCCATTTTGCGTTATAAATAAATTTAACGGCGTACAATTCACGTTTAACCCCAACCAATATTTTAATTATAAATTTTAAAATTCCAACTAATTAACAGTTAATTTTTCTGTCTGATATTATTTTGAGGTTTTCTTATCTTCACAGTATTCATTTGAATATTATAATCCTAATTTTCAAAGAACAACAAATTTTACTAAATAAAAAATAACAATCTTTCAATGGAAATAAATTTCCTAAAAACTTGCCATTAAATACAAAATGAAACAATATTTAACCTGTATAAAATTAATTTTTTTAAAAAATATATTTGATTGAATGCATTACAAGTTAAACCTAATAATAATAAGCAAGATTTTCTTTACTTTTACAATTTAGTTTATTTCTAAAATTTCCAACTTTTAAACTGCATTTATTGATTTGTATCCATAAATATTCATTTTTTGTTAAGTAAGTGTTTTCAATGGAAAGTGAATAAAAATACATTGTTTTTTTTTGTTTCAAATATATTGTTATTACAATTTTTCCCTTGTAACTTTAACTTAAATCTATATTTAATTCAGTATTTTTTAACAAATATGTTAGTTAAATATGCTTAATATTATAATTTACTTTCATGAAACATTATAAAAAGATACAATCCTCAAAAATTCAATCCTCAAATTAGAAAATTATTAAGATCTGAAATTCAAATTAAATACCCTAAAGTTCAGTAAGTTAACAGTTATAAATTATATAAATTATTCAGTTCTCCTGTTATTTTGAGAAATAAAATAATAATTTACTAATAATTGTACATTCTTTCCTGTTGTCTTTAAGGGGACTCTGCAGTCCCTATATACAATCAATAAAAATATCAAAAATAACGTACCTTTTCTCAGAAACTAATAAACATACTGTCTTGGGATTTTTATGTAGATTTGAAATGTTTTCTAAATTAATCAGAAGTTAAAGTTAAGGTGTTAGTTTTCTTGAATGTTGTAAGAAATATTGAAATTATATAACCAAAAATGTTGTAATTTCAAGATTTAAATTTTTCTATATAAAAAATTCAATAAACGACTTCGTTAGTTAACCTCAGATTGAAATATAATTAATTTAATAGTTAATTCATTTAATAATATAGTTAGTTATAGTTATCTATTTAATACACGGATCCCTTTCGTAAAAACAAATTTTTACGAAATTTTTCCCGTTGGAATAGATGAATAAATGTTGCATTACAAAAAACATAATAAATCAGAGAATAAAATGAAACCAAAGTCTCAAATCAATTTTTTTAAAGATTTTTGAGTGCATAGCCCCCTTAAAATAATTTATTACAATGACTAGTTAAGCTGTTTTCGCACTTAAAGGATTAAAGTAAATAAACAAGTAAACCTCTGCCTCTATTCTAAATAATAACTCAGTAAACTTACTTATTTATAAACTCTTAAATTATCAGCATCTTTTTTATTCTCTTTTCTTAAAACCTTTCATGATCAGAATAAGTAAATTATCTTAAGTCTTCATCTTTATATCTCAAAATTCCTTGCATAAATATATCTGACACTTTATAAATGTCTCAATTAAATATTTGTTTCTTTTAATATTTCAAACAACAAAATATTCTGATTTCTTTTAATATTTCCAGCAACAAAATATTTTTGTTTCTTCTTAAAACAATGAAATATGAAAAATTAATCCTCAAATGGAAAACTTTAATTATTGAATACGATATATTTATTTATTTTAAATTCAACTTTCAATAATTGAAAATGTAAAAAGTTTTCTTTAAAAATAAAAGTAATTAAAATCTGTGCTCTATTGGTTAATTATCAAATGTGAAATAAAAACAAATAATGATTTAAAAACTGGAGCCATTAAGAAATGATTTGTAAAATTTTACATCTCAAGAAAAATTAAATAAAAAATAAGAAAATCCTCAATTTTGCTTGTTATTTTATTATTATTATAATGTTAAATTCCTGCATTTTGCGTTATCGTTTTTTAAATTATAGTTATTAAATTATTTATATAAAAATGTCTTATATAGCTGGTTACACAAATTATTTTCACAAAAGATATTGAAAACCACAAATGAATAACGAACTGCTTGTTTGTAATTAGGTGATTAATATAAAAAGCATATTTTAATGAATAAAAATCTGAACTAAACAAATAAATTAAATATAAAATGACTTTATATATCTCACTGATATTCAATTTCTCAATATATTTTTAAAGAATTTAATGCTTAATAATCTTATTTCAAAATATATAGATGCGAATAAATTTCACAGACACCTTTTATACTTTTAAAATATTTGTAAATATAGCTTCTTATACAATTTTCATAAATGCTCATTCGTTACTATAAATTACTTAAAAACTTTGATAGAAAGATATGTTAATAAAAGTAGTTATACATATAGAAATACATAAAAAATTAGTAAATTATTCTGAAATATTTGATAACAAACCATTAAAAAATAATTATATTTATGAAAAATGCTTCATTTCGTAAATGGTCATAAACTTATGTAAAGCAAAAGTTTTTTTATACGTGTCTAAAAAATACTCTAAAAAACAATTTCAATTGGCTCAGGCACTTATAATTCTGGTATGTTGTCAAAAATTACGAATAAATCTAATTAATTGTTTTTTATTCAATAAAAAGTGCAATAAGTTATTGGAAAACGTGACAAAATGGAATTGTTGAAATAATTGTGTTGATGTTTATTTTCGGAATTAATGTTCATAATTATTTATTGATCGAATTTAAATATTAAGTATTAAAACAAAAAAACTTTAACAAAAATATTTAGTGGTTTTAAAATGTAAATGGCACTAATTGCGTAGTGATGTGATACGATCAATTTAAAAAAATATATAAGAGGTTTCGTGAATTCCGCAATTTCCATTTTTATATTTTGTTCTCAATTCATCTTAATAATATGAAATCTACCAGGATATTTATTAAAAACGGATTTATGTGCTAGTATAATTCCATAAAATTCCCATTGAAGTAGAATCCTAATAAATGTTTTTTACAATATTTTTAATTACAAAGCAGCAGCAACACGAAGCAATTTTTTAGAAGAAGCTAACTAATCTAGACGGGGACGGGCATTAAATTAGGCATTTGGCCAGGTTCTTAGAATTTTTATTTACTAAAAGTAAAAACATCATGTCATTTCTAACAGTATAAAATTGATATTATCTAAATTTTTAATGAGAATTTTAATAAAATTCTATACACTAAGTTCATCAATGAAATAATCAGTTTGAAGAAACTTCTAAGAAGAGACTGGCTAATAAGGATATATTTACTGCTTAGAAATTCAGCCAACTTCTAAGAAGTTTTACTTACTAAAAACAGAGTAAAATGTATTTACTAAAAGTGGAGAAACTATGCAATTTTTATTAATGCAAAGTAAATTAATTTAAGTTATAAGTCATCATGTATTTCTAAGATTTAAATCTCACCATATAATACGAAACAAAAATATTTACAAAGACTTAGATATCATAATAGATGAAAAGGAGATATTTACTACTTTAAAATTCTACCAACCTCTAAGAAGTTTTACTTATCGAAAACAGTGAAAAGGGTGTTTATTAAAAGTGGAGAATTTATTCAATTTCTATTAATGCAAAGTGATAAGACAGAATTGTAATAAAGTCTTTTATAATGCTTTGAACTAAGAAATAATATCAATTCATAGCAGCTTCTGAAGAGAAGCTGAATAATGCTATGACACTTGCAGCTTAGACATTCGACCAGGTTCTTAGAATTTTTATTTACTAAAAATAAAAACTTCAAGTCATTTCTGACAGTATAAAATTGATAGTATCTAATTTTTTAATGAAGGTAGAACTTTAATATTTTTTTTACATTAAGTTCATCAATGAAATAATCCCTTTGAAGCAACTTCTTAGACCAATAAGGAGAAATTAACTGCTTAAGAATTCAGCCAACTTCTAAAAGGTTTTACTTACTGAAAGCAGTGAGAATCTATGCAATTTCTATTAATTCAAAGCTACTATTACTTAAAATTTCAGATAAGACAGAATTATAATAAAATCTTTTACAATGCATTGAACTAAGAAATAATATCAATTCATAGCAGATTCTGAGGAGAAGCTGAGTAATGCTGTGACACTTGCTGCTTAGGCATTCGGCCAGCTTCTTCGAAGTATGATCCTTTAATTTAACTTAACTCCCTTTTCGAATTAATCTTCACAGCTGTGAGCGAACGGTTGTTCCTTCCGGTATGGTGTAAAACACATTTTCGTTCTTCCCCGAGCTCCGGCGAGATCATTTAGGATTAATGATCCTTTCTCCATGTTCATGCTTGGACGATATTCCTTCCTCCTCCTTTAACAAGCCTTCCATCTTAAATACATGCGCCACATTGGCTTTTACCTCGCATTCATTTCTGCGAACAGGTATCCCGTCTCAGACTTTCACTACAGCTATTTCAATCAGCTTTTCACTCTTTCAATTTGTGCGGTTTATGGTGGTATTTTAATGTCCATATTTAGGGCGGCCAAATAAAATTTGAACTATACAGTTTCTTAAGATGAGTGTACATGTAAAATATGGCATAAAAATTGAAAAAGAAAACTCAAAAGCTTAGTTAAAAATATAATAAGGGAATAAATTTTATGGAGATTTTGGCTTAAAAATGAATATTAATTATGTTTAATTTCTTTCTTTGAAATGATGGTGTGTTTAGTATTAGATGCAATTTATTAATTTATTAAATAAAATTTACAATTTTATAATATAAATTTATTTATTAATTTATTAAATAAAATTTACAATTTTATAATATAAATTTATTTATTAATTTATTAAATGAAATTTACAATTTTATAATATAAATTTATTAAATAAAATTTACAATTTTATAATATAAATTTATTTATTAATTTATTAAATAAAATTTACAATTTTATAATATAAATTTATTTATTAATTTTTTTATTTAGTAATTTATTAAATAAAATTTACAATTTTATAATATAAATTTATTTATTAATTTTTTTATTTATTCATTTATTAAATAAAATTTACAATTTTATAATATAAATTTATTTATTAATTTATTAAATAAAATTTACAATTTTATAATATAAATTTATTTATTAATTTTTTTATTTATTCATTTATTAAATAAAATTTACAATTTTATAATATAAATTTATTTATTAATTTATTAAATAAAATTTACAATTTTATAATATAAATTTATTTATTAATTTTTTTATTTAGTAATTTATTAAATAAAATTTACAATTTTATAAAATAAATGTATATGTAAAATGGGACATCAAAAGTTTCATTGTTTTTAAACCCAATTTGTATGTTTAAGAGATGCAATGTTAGGAAACTCTATCTTGAAAAATATTAATCTTTCAGTTTGCTTTTAGCTTATTATTTATAATGGAATACAATCACTTTTATGAAATTTCATAAGGAATTTATTTATTTATTCCAAAATAAAATATGTTGTATTTTAAATACACAAACTTCAAAACCAAACAGATTTTTCACACAGAAGCCATTTGAGGGCCATTTAATTAACGCTCTGGCCATTGGTACCACAGGTTTCAGGTTCGAATCCTGGCGGTTTCATGGATGTTTGTTAGTGGTTTGGAATCCACGTAAAACTGTAGGTCATGGTCGTAGGTCATCACGTAAAACTTAAAGTGTGCAAAAAAATTACCGCAGAGCGAGAAACCAAACTTATAAAATCTCTTAAATAAGCTTACTGTAACTCAATGTTATTTTGATCAATTGACACAATTTTTAAAAACTTATAAAAAATAAAATCATTTCATTCTTTAATTGTAGGACACACTTTATCTAATCTTTATTTATACTAAAATTCTGTGATAAAAGTGGAACTGAAAATTTATTAGACTTAAAAGTTTAAGCTTGATTTACTTGAAGCATGAAATTTTTACATGTCTTGTAAAAATAGTATTTGTATTTGCATTTCTTTTATTTTTTGGATTAAAAAGAAGTTCATGATTTACCCAAAGTTTTGATAATAAACTATTTAATGTAATATTATTTTAAAATTTTTTATAATTTTACAATATAAATTAATGAATATATATAATTTGTATAATCGTAAACAAAAAAATGTTGACAAATTTCTGACTTTTTCATACATTTTTTGTCCAAGCAAAAACCGTTTTTATTCATCCTCGGAAAAGTCTAATCCTTTCTGGTTTCCATAGCAACATTTCAAAGTTTCCACTGTGACCTTGACATAACCACAGGACTGGCCCGGAAGCTAAAAATAGTCCCATTTCAAAGCAACGCGAATGATTCCTCTGTTTCAGCAGTAATCCCCATCTCTACAATACATCGGCTAGCAGTTCTGATTAGTGGTCCGTACCAAAAGCGACACAAATCTCCAATTAAAGATTGGCAGAAATTAACTTTCAAAACTTGCTTCGCTATTCCTGTCGCTGACAATCAATAAAATCTTCGCCGAAAGGTGCTTCACAGAAACTATTGGATACAGAGTGATTGCAATAATTACGAAGTTCAGAAGAGCACGTATAATCTTTTATTGCAAAGGCAAGGGTCATAAATTTATACTTTTATTTTCCCAGTAAAAAACAAATTAACGTAAATCAAATCTTTACAATTAATTTAGTAGAAAGTCATATTCGAGCCAATTGCGTAATTTCAGAGAATTAATATTTTTGTCTGTTAATAATTTTATGACAAACATTTTGTTGATAACATTTATTTCCTGAATCAGGCTTAAACAACTTAATACATCTTGAAAACCAAATTTATTTTATTGAATTTAATCAGCAGTCATATACAATTTTTCTTTTTATAAAATGGTCAAGGAGTATTGAACATATCCTCAACTGAGTCAGTCGCTATCTCTGTATTTAAATTTTACGATGTACAAATAATATAAAGTAAATATTGAAATGTTAAAAATTTTATTTCTATCTATAAAAACGTATCCATAGAGCATTTTTTTTTTCCGAAAGAAACATTGATTAAATCCTACCTTATTTTTTTTATACATATATTTATATACTATATTTAGTTTATACTATACTATATTTAGTTATACATATATTTAGTTTACTACCATGCAGATTACAGCAATAATTTAAGAAAGCAAAGTGTTATAAATCTTTTACCACTCTGGTTTTCACTTTAGTGTTCTTTCCCTGAAAAAAATAGAACTCATTTGGGTTTTTATGCTGATATTTTTAAGATATAAACACAGTTATCAGAAAGCACTTTAAAATGTCCAATTCAGTAAGAACCCATACAATCAGTTTTAAAAAGGATATAAACTTATTATATAGCTTTTTGCTTTAAAAAATCAATTCAGTGCCATTACAATTTTGAAATAAGGATTTTTGAAAATATATCTGAGAGATCACAATGTCCAAAGTAAATCAATTGACAAACGATCGAAGCCAATTGGACCTTGTCATTCGGGAAAATACCTATATTCCTGTTTTATAAATACAACATAGCTTCGATGCATTTTAAAAGATAAACTGACTCTCGAAAATTTCCAGTTGAATACATATACGAAAAAGTGATTACATTTTAACAGAAATAGTAATTAATTAATTTCAGACGCAAAATATTAATTAGATAGATTTTGTGTAGTATCTGGCATAATTTCAACCCACATTGCAAATGCATTTTTTAAGGAATCTTTATCTCAGACACTGTATTTTCTATCTCTTCTTTCAACTTCTTCCCATACGTATTTAGGATTCAAATTTCACGACTGAGGAAGGGTATAGAGCTGTAGAAATACTTTATAAAGAAGTTATTCTTCCATACTTTTTGCTGTGCGTTTTGGATCATAGTCATGCTGCAAGATTCACTGACTTCCTAGCTGTAAATTGTCAACAAATGTTTTTACATTATCTTGCAACATTTTTAAGTACTGAAACCATCATCGTATCTTCAATGAAAGTTAATTTTCTACCACCAGCAACTGACATTGTCCTCCAAACCATGACTCTCCCCCACTGAGACTCTTGTTGGACCAACATTAATGAGTTTCAATTCTGCGACTCCAAATTTTATCCCATACATCACTTCAGAAAATGTTACATTTACTCTCATGGGTAAAAAGGATAGTTTATCATAAATCAAAATTCTTAATGATATATTCATTAGCAAAGTTCAGCCTTTTTTTCTTTGATTTGCTCTGGATATGAGTGGTTTTCTTCGAGAAGCTCTGCCCTGAAATCCTTCAGATCAGAGGAATTTTTGAACTGTTTCCATATTAGCACTCTTGGTAATTGTCGTCGCAACATATTCTGCCAATTGAGGAACGAAAAATTTTGGATATAACTTCACTTTCTCTCATTAATTCCGCATCTTGATTGTCCATCCACTACGATGTTTGTTAAAAATATTCCGTAATTGCACATAATAGTTTGTTTGTTAATTCCCAGTTGTTTCGTAATTCCACATACAGTTTATCCAGTAACAACACAGTTTGACTTTTCCCAATAATTTTTGCAATTTCAACACAAAATTTTTATTTCTCCCTGACTTAATTATCAATGCTAATTTCCTGTCTTGAAACCCTTTTAACTAAAATATTAATAAACACAAATTACTTAATACATACTCAAGATTATTTTTTTACAATTAACTTGCAATATTTTTTCGTTCCTACTTAAATAAGAGTGAAATCGTGTTACATTCTACTAAAAAATTTCTGCATGTAGATTTTTGTGAGGTCAGTTTTACAATTTTGAGCATATTTTGGAGAGGTAATTTGGTTTTTATTAATTACTTTTATAAAACATCTTTTAACTTATAAAATTTAACGTTTTGGTTTTTTAACTGTTTTAAGATTTTATAATTTACTATTAATTCATTTACAACTTATATAAAAATATTTAAATACATCATGCAATTTTGAAGTTAAAATTTTCTTTTGCATCAAGAATCGGTAATTTTGAAAAAATCGTTAATGCATATTTTTATGAACATTGCTTTTTTTTCATTTAATTCATAAAAAGACAAATTTACTGCAATTAATAAAGATTTTGTTTATTTTATATTCAAAAGTATCAAATTCTTGATACGTAAAATGTTTCTAAAATAATAATATTAGAAATTTATTATTCTAGAAACATTTAATAGAACACATTTAATTAATAATATCCTTTATTATTAGGAAATCCAAATCTTTTACATTTATCAATTCTTTAAAAATATAATTTTAATTATATTAGACAATATAGTTTTTTTTATTAAAAAATGTTTATTACAAAACATTCTTGTGTGTTTTCAATTTACATCAATTTTTGTTGAAGTAGGATTTTTAAAAGAGTTAATAGCGTCTATATAAATGGAAAGGTTTTAATTCGCTTTTCAAATAATTATCAAAAAATATTTAGTTTTCCATTAATTTAATTAAAGGAATGATAAAACATTTACAGATAATATAAAATAATATAAATAATATACAGATAATATAGAAACATTTACAAATAATTTAAAATAATATAAATAATATACAGATAATATAAATTATAATATTTGTTACATTTATATTTAATTATACTGCTGACTTAAACGACCAATTTCAGTTAAACGAATAAATATAAAAAACTATGATCTGAAATGCAGACAAAAAAAGGTTATCATAATGCAAACTAAAAGAGCCACCGTTGTTTACTTACTAATCTTCTATCAAGAAGGAATTTGATCCCAGCAATCTTTAGAATTTCAACAATAAATAGATTGATAAAGAAAATAAAAACTTGTTTGCATTTTAGCTAAAATAAAATGAAGCTAACTATGCACTTAGCTTAATAAGCGATAAATTTAGAGAAAAAGAGATTATGTTACCAAAAGTATTTTAATTTCTATCTAAGCAGTATCTATTCTATCAACTTTTATCTTTTTGTTGCATATTTATTACCCGGTTTTTTTTTGCAATTTAAATATCCTCCTTCAATTAGCTACGATGGAAAAAATAATTTATCGCGTTATTAATTTTGACTGAAGCATTTTCTCTAGAGTTAAAACGAAATATTAGATTGTAAAAAGGATTTTTATTATTTATAAAAATGGTTAATTGTTAAAATTGATTTTTATTATTTTTATTTAAGATTAGTTTGTGTTTGTTTATTAGAACTTTTTGTCTCAAATGTTGAACTTAAAAATGTTTTGTAAATAACTGATAATGCCTATTTTGAAATAAGCCCTTCGTATTTATAAAATATATATTTGTATAACTTACAATAAATGATAAAAAGATATGTTTTTTATAATTAATAGAAATGTTTGCACATCATTTTAATTTGAAACAAAATTTGAATGATTTTAAATAGATTTTATAATTCGACTTTAAGTATTTAGTTAACAAAAAGATTTTTCTTGAAAAAAAGCGAGTATTAAGACAAACATTTTATCATTTTTCCATCTATTTTATTTTTCACACCGTCACACCGTCCGTGAATCAGTTGTAGCATTCATACAGGAGCAGAAGTTAAAAAGGTGTTTATTTTTTTTACAATCAAACAGAAATAAAAACAAACAACAATAACAAAAATTTCATATTTCATTAGTCCCTTTTAAGTTTATTATCTGTTTTTAATTGTTATATCCCATTCTACGAATTATTTGTATTAAAGTAATCATTTTTAAAATTTAGAGAACGCTGCCTTTTAAAAAAAACTTATGTTAAATTCGAAACACAATATTTTTTGTGAATGCTATTCAGTTGATAAAACGGAATTACTTATTTAAAATATTTTAACATGTTACTTTTAATTTTAAATATATATGCATTTAAAATTTTTAACCTGTCTTTCTGTTTGATCAAGTATTTCTTTTAGCTTCTTTTATTTAACAAGGTTTCAAACAACCTTATTTTTCGGCAAAGTAATGCTTTCCGCATTCAAAAACTAAACGTTTCAATAAAAAACATCTAAAAAAATTATATTAGCTTTCATACAATTTCATAAAGGCTGCTTAAATGAAAACACAATAAAGACATAAATAAAACTCCATAGCCATAACGGTTTTATGATGGTGTTATGACCATTTTTATAGCCTTAGAACACTGCTAACAAAGCGGTACACTACTTTGAGGGATCATTGACATACATAAAGAGATATTTTCATGATGGACACCATTTTTCATCAGTTTCTATAGTACTGAAGAATAAATTAATCAAAATTTGATTAACTTCCTGCACCATTTTTATAATTATATTTATTACCTATAGTAGTGCCATGAAAGAATATTTCCATGTTTCCTGGTACAATTTATTTAGTCCTCCTATTCTTCTCATTACACATCACAGTGCAGCACAGAATATGTTTCTGGAACTTACTTAAAATTATAGGCAATGCCCAAAGAGAACATAAACTTATGTAAATAAGGTGAAAATTTACATTTTTAATATGCATTCTTATGAATAAGATCAACTGATATTTTTTTTTCTTTTGTTTTACTTACTTTTCTAAATGGGCTTAATAAATATATTTCATTAAAGTTTTGGAAGGTAGAAGACAGTTAATGTCAAGTTCTAATCCTGGAAATTTCTCTGTTCTTATGACTGAAGACAGAAAAACCTAAAAAATAAATATGATAAGGTAACTTACAGTTACATTTGATAAACAGCAAGGAGTACCTTCTTTAAATCAATTAATGGATTGTTGCATTCATACAAAATTCCCTATAAAAATTAAGATATGGAAGCACCATGCCAGATTTCTTTATTTTTATTTTTGAAGATTATTATTTTTATTTAATAAAGATTATTTAAAGAATTGAAATGAAAAAATGCAGTATTTTATATAGAAACATATGTTATACATTTGTTCTCTGACTATAAAAAGAACTGTCAAATGCTTTTAATGTTTTCTGAAATCTCTACAAAAACTCTTTACTAATGAAGATATTTTAAGGAAAGCCATAAATATATATATACTTATTGTGTGAAAACATTAAAAAATGAGGAATGGTCTATAAAATTATTTTCTAAGTATTATTAAGTTCCCTGTTAATCCTCTATGGGCCGAATTTTTTCCTTAAATATAAAAAAAAAAATATGCAACTAGATAATCAACAATTATAAATCTATATACGAAGATTTAAAAAAATTTACTAGTTTAAACAATTTTATTATAATTAATTTACTTTGCAATTTCGAGGTTGTAACAGCTTACAGAGTGTGCATAAAAGTTTAATCTTGAAATTTCATAAAATGGTTTGCAAACAGCGTTAAAAATAAATTTACGTTGTCTTTGGAACATTTTATTTTAGAATTCTTTACACCTCGGGTTTTTGCGAGCGTCCTCTGTTGTCCTTAAAAATTAACCAATATACTACATCATCTTTTCGCTGAAATAATAAATCTAATAAATAATATTCGGATATATTACAGCTAATGAATTTAATTCAATACCTTTTTTATTTTTATGTAATTTTGTATCCATATTTTGGGTATATGATATATAAATTTGAAAATAGAAGAAAGCTCCAACATTATCCTAAATATAGCGAAATCTTCCATAATAGTTCCCTGTAACCTGCTAGTCACAAAATTGTATCACATACAAATAATATCAAAATGATTGTAGAAATGCAAAGAAAGAATTTTTTATTGATATACAAAACCAGAGCTATTATGTACGTCTTTTTGTTTAGTAAGTGCAGACAGAAACTCAAATAATGTTATTGTACAAGTTGGTTGAATTAGTTTCTCTTTGCAGACAACTTGCAAGTCCTTTACTTTGATATTTTATGCTGAAGATGCTGACAACCGCCATTAATATTGTTATTGGTTATCTCAGAGACATTATCTAATTAAGGCGTATACATCATCTCGAGAGAAAATTTAAATTATTTTGTATAATATCGCTATATGTGACCTGAAAGATACACAGTCCTTAGAGCTTAAATTACTTTGTTATTACCTAAAACCTTTAGTCAAATTTAAATTTCTTTTTAGACAAAAATTATAAAGAAAATTAATTTCTAAATAACTAGTAACTTCGTTAAATAGTGAACGAAGTTTAAAATATATGGATAAATACTTTCTTAAAAAATATCAGTAAATACAACAAAATATTTAACAACAAATGCTGCTTAATTTTTTTGTGAAAAATTAAGTAGAAGCGTTCCGTTATTTAAAAGACGTTCAAAGTTCTCTTTGATGCTTAGTAAATCTTAATTAGCCTAGTAAATTAATTAGATTTACTAAATATTTAATTTTATGTGATGCAATAAATTATACAATAAATTTGCAATTAGATTTATGAATTCCTTTTATTAAATATTCTTTCAAAATTCATTCTTTTATCAAACCGACTTTTAATTTTAACTTCCTAAATGAAATCTACAGGCAAAATTAGATTATAAATAAAAATTATTAAACCGTATTTATGGAATTTAAATATGAAATTTATTTTAATACTAGTATAGATAGAAAAACAGTGTAACAAAATAAATTTAAACTCACGAAAACTTTTTGAAAAATTCACAATTTGCCAATATAAAAGGCAGCGTTTTTTAAATTATTTATTTAAAAGTTATTTTAAAAATTATCTTTACAAAATGTCCTCCATTTCTTGTACATTATTTTTAACTTTTGAATTGTCTTTGTATTTTTTCAACCAATTAAATCATTTGGTTTTACTCTTATCAGGGAAATATAACGTACATTGTAACGATATTGTGTGGAAAAACACTTTTATTTGCGTTCTTTATTATCAGCCAGCTATTTAGGTTTATAAGTACAGATTAAACAATTCAAACGCCTTTTTACGATCGATAACTGGAATTTTATGAGGCATTTATTATCACACAGAAAGAGATGTTGTGTCAAAAATATTTTTCGTCTCCCAAAGTTATAAAATAAAATGGCTTTATTATATAATATTTATCTAACCTTGGCAAAGCAATTATTCGGGAGCGAAATTCGAAGGTAGAAAGGTTGGTTTTCTGTGACTTAGCATTGTATGTTTTTCTCAACCTGGAAATACAGTGTAAAATGATTTAATCATTACTGCAAATAATTATATTCTGCAATAATTAATTCTGAAAATGTAGAAGTGTTGATCAAAAAGAAAGAAATTTGAAATGAAAATATAAATCAGATAAATCCAGAACATACTTTTGAATTCACCAAATCGGTTTGTTATTTAACATAGAGATAATTTATGAATTCATTTCAAGCCAAATATTCACTAGAAATATAAATGTTATGTTCTTATAAAAAGTCAATATTATAAAATTACTTTATGTCGAAATTTATAAAAATTTAAACATTGGAATTTAGTTCTCGGTGTGAGATGTCATACATGCTTTTTATCAGAAAAGTAATACTTTAACCCTTTTCACTCAAGGGCTCCGGAGCGGAGCCATTTAAAATTTGTCTTCAAGCTAGAGGGCTCCGCTACGGAGACAATGCAAATAACAATATAAATAATGCGTTTCTTTTAACGCGTATATCAAACTTACATGTGAATAGGATCTTCTCACTAAAATCGCTTCGAGTTGCTGGTAATACGAATGAAAAAAAACTTCCAGTGCAAAGGGTTAAACTACAGTTTTACTTGCTGATTTATAACTAACTAAAAGAACTAAAAAAAATTTAAATATTTGTGTGTAAACATATTTGTTGATAACTAAAAAACTAAGCATAAAAATATGTATTCTATATATGAACATAAAAATCTATATTAAAACATAAAAATAAAACTATATATTTTTAACTATATATAAAAATATTTGTTTGTAAAAATATTTTCGTATAACTGAGACGTACATGAAAAAATTTTCTCATTTTAAATATGCTTTGTAAGATATGACAAATGTGTATCACCTTATGATATGCTATTTATTTAAAAATATTGAATTCAATAAACTTTTTAGAAAGATCAAATAAGCCTTAATTGTAAATTTTGGTTCCACTTTGGTAAATGTGGCGTCATTTATAATTTTGACAGAAAAAGGAATTGCGATCAATAAAGATATTTCCCATAATGCAAATTTATATTCAGTTTCATCGTTTCAAGTTTAGTTTTTCAAATTAGTTTTGACGCTGGCAATTCAGGAAACTATTAATAAAATTACTCTGACATAACAAATTGATTCTAATAGAAAAGAATAAGTAAATAATTAACAATAATATAACAGTAATCATTGAAGTAATTGCTTAATGTTTGAATCAAAGTTGTAAATACAGCCAATGTCATATAATAGTATCTTGTGTTTTCATCCTTTTATAACGATGTCCACTCATTAGAATTATATATGTTGATACAAGTTTTCTGTTATTATATTTTCATTAATATAATCCTTGTTAAATATTTATTTAAAGAAATTTTTCAATTTTGTACGATTCCCTCTAGAGATGATAATCTGTGTGGAAAATTTATTTAATAAATTAAAAATTATTTAATTTAGTTAATAAAATAAAAATTAATTAATTTAGTTAATAAAATAAAAATTAATTTATTTATTTAATGAAATAAATAGTTAAAATAATTAAAATTAAAAATTAATATTAATTGATAAATAAGATTTTTTTTTTAAATCTCTACATAGAGTTATGTATATCGCAATATTAGCATACTTATTTACTCCGTATATCAAAAAAAATGTTTATTTTTATACAACAGAAGAGCAGTCCTGATTCCATTACATAATTATTAAAACCTTAATTTATTAAAATATTGCAAAAGACTTTTATTTGTCTTTTATTGAAATTTTTATTACATTTCCACTAGAACTTTTTAATCAATAGCTTAATATCTTGCTTATATATAAAAAAGAATCAGTATTTTATTAAATACATGTAACATTTCTTAACTGTATATAAATTTTATAATTGAAATTTTTTAGCTCCTCTTTTCCGGTCCCATCACATATTAAATTTACACAAGAATTTTTCTATAAAAATTAATTAATAACAATTCTATAGTAATAATAAAAAATAATAATTAATAATAATTCTATATAAAATCACATAATTATTAATCACGATAATTTTTCTACATAAAATAATAATAGAATATTATTATACATATAATAATATTCTATTAATTGATTTTTATTAAGCAAGACTGTATTTAAAAGCAATAATTTATAAAAGAATATCTGCGTGTTATATAATTAATTTTAAATATCGAATTTATTTGAAGGAATATATTTTGTAAAAAAATAACTTGTAATTTTTAAACCCGATTCATAAACTTACATATTATGAAAACACACTTTGTATACTACATATTTCATGAGTTATTTCTGCTTAATCAAACTTATTTACTGTGTTATATCATTGAATAATACTTTTTCTGAAGGTAAGCGAAGTTGAAATGCAGTAAAACACCACATCAAACTCTTTTTTCAGGTTATATAACACGCTTAAAAGAACTTGGAATTAATGCTATTGTTGAACAAGGCGGTAGTCCTGATGTTGGTCGCACAGGTAACTGCTCCAAAGAGAACTTCAAGCTACGACGTCTTTTGTAACCGTCACTGGAGCTTTTCATGTTCATACCCCTCTGTTATATTTCTTATTCTTCTTTCTCTCAAATCCTGTAAAACTCTCAAAAAGCGCCACATGAAAATTTCAGTGTTCAATATTTCAGCAAGTACTCAAATTCTGAAATTGTAAAAGCAATCCTTCGGTTTGGCTATCCAACAACACTTCAGGTTGGCTAAATATGCACAATTAAATGCTCGATAAATAAAAAATGGCATAGAATATGTTTTATTTTTAATGGCGACTTTTTCACTGAAATATAATAAGAATTTTTTTTTATTTATTATCAGAAACTGTTACTACATAATAGATCGTGCAACCAAAGAATGTTATATGATTTTGAAAATTTATTTGCTTAAGATTCGCAACAAACACAAGCTTAACTGAAAGAATTATCACAGCAAATCAAACAGCATACTATGAAAGCTTTTTAAATTTTAAGTGTTTGTCTGCTCTCCCCATTTTATTATTTTTAATTATGTTGATTTTATATGTAATAAACTTACAGTATAATAAATTTTATCAAGACAGTCGACAGCTATAATATCTTAATATAGTATTTCCAGTAACTGTGTAACTATTTATGACATTTCAAGTACATTGACATGGAAACAAAGTTCATTGGGACCTTTTGTTGCATAACAGTTTTTTTTTATTACTTTCAATCACTTCGCTATTTTATAAGGCATATTCTATGATAAAAAAACTCGAAAGTTTCGATTTGCATTTTGCTACACTACAACACATTTAAACAGATTTGTGTTTCATTCAGTATTGATTTCATGGTAGGATTTTTGAAATTTTAGACAGATACCTAGAAAAAGATTTGTAGCATTTTAGACAGAGATTTAAACTGGCATCATTGAAATACACCCCTCTTTGTTTTAATAATCAGTAAACATAATTCATTGACAAAGCTGGGTTTAACATAGTGTCGGTTTCTTTTTACTAACATGGCCATCAGACTCAAATCTTTATTTCCTTATAATCAGTACGAATAAGAAAATTCTTTTCATGAAATTCTTTTCATTCTTTTCAAACATGATGCTCAGTAACTAACTGAAATTGAATTGAATTTTTAAAACCGATATGAAAAAATTGAGGTGCTTTTTGTATATGTAATTGTTTTATGTGTATGCATAAGTGGATTGGTGGTAATACAATGAAATTTTTTATACTTCGTTCTTTCATAACATCTCTCTGCTTGATTATAAACATCTCTGCTGATTTCAATTACTTCCTTCAAACAATTTCCTTTCATTTATGTTTTACATCTATAAGCTTTGCTTAACCTCCATTTCTATTAAATGTATACTGTATCTTAAAAATAACATAAAATGAATTTTTAAGAGCTTTAACGTTAAACTTTTTACATCAAAAATATTAATTATAATTATAAAGCTACTTATAAATTTTGTTTTGAAATGAGAATTTATATCAGCGAGATATATAATTTATAACAGAGTTTATATTATAAATAGTTATTTTTGCACTCTATTATTTGATTTTTTTATTTATTGCGTAGTTTAACTATTTAAAAAAATTAAATTTTAAGAAAACTTCATATAAATATGAATACCCTTGTATCTTTAAAGTAATGCTTTGCTCTACAAAATAATTTTTCATTATTTTCATGCATTATTTACGTAATGCATTTATTGCTATTATACAAGAGCATTAAATCTTTAATTAAATGAAAATTTAATTCATAAGAATTTGATTAAAATTTTTCAAGTATCACAACATTTTTCATCACTATCCTACAAAATTTCGATATGCTCCCAAAATAAAGATTAAAAATAATACATTTAAATTAATTTTCAGTGCAAAAATAAATTCCATGTTTAACTTGGTGAAATTAAATTATATTTAAAATATTAATTATTTTTTCAGAGAGTTCAGTTAATGTATTCAAGAAGATCTAAAACACTTAATTCCATATTTCAGTATTCTTATTTGGGTGAACATGCACTGTTAGCTGTTCATTTATATGAATAATAATGAAAGAAAAAAGAACAAAAAAAAATTAATATTGATTTTTTTTCATAGTTCACCTACTTTCCCGTACCATACAAGGAACATACGTAAGCGAAGGCGGAGGATTTGACTATGACCAATCGTGGCTATGTGCTATGTAAGTAACTTTCCTTACTTAATACTTACTTAATTAATTGATTAATTATATATGGAATACTTACTTAATTAATTGATTAATTATATACGGATTACTTAGTTAATTAATTGATTAATTATCTATTAATTGATTTATTTATACAATTATATTTTTATATTAATTAATTTAGACAATTATTTATTTTAGACATATGTGAGAAGTTTAAAGTTTAGTTAAAAGCACGAAGCAGATATTTAACAGAATAAATTTTTTAAAATGAAAATATTCGAGAGGACAAAGTTTTATTGAAAAAAATTTAAAAAATGGCATTAAATATGAAAAGTTAATTATAATGCAACGTGTGAAAAACACTATATATAATGTAATTATATATGGTTCAGATTTATTTATACAAAATAAGATAAAACTAAATTTAAAATATTTAAAGAAATAATAAAAAATAAATTTTATTTGTTTTCAATTAGTTTATTTAAAATTGTATTAAATTATAAACTTGTTAAAAAAAAAATACTTTGAAATTTTTAGGTGCAACTTAGCTTCACTGCAGAAACGACATGTCGCCATTGCCCGTTTGAAGCATCCAGCAAACATGGGTCGAACATTACATGAAGTACGGTTCTTCATTCTTGTTCTCACACCCAGTAAAGAAGTAAGAAACCTTTTACTTTATTTTTAATTATTTCTATAAAATTTCTCAGAAAGCAGTAATATACTGATGGTCATTGAGAAAAAATACTTAAGATAATACTTTTAATACTTTTTGAAAATTCCTTAAAGGGATCACATTTAAAAATGTGATTTACCATTTATACATATAATCTGAAAATGAATTTAAAGAAATTGAAGTTTTACTCAATTCATGAAGGAAAAAGGACCTACCAAATGAAACTAAAATGAACTACCAAATGAAATTGTTTTTATAATATTTACAGTTTTTAAATTATTATCTCAAATGGATGCAAGTGTTTATAAAAAAAATTGTAATAAATTTATCTTGCTTTTGAAAAAAAAAATTATTTAGCTTTTGGTTTTAAAGAACAGAAAATTATTATTTCGACAAAAAATATTTACTTTCACTAAAATGAAATTCTTTATTCTAATTTATTCACTAAAATATGTATAACATATTCATATATTAAAATTCTCAGAATAAATTAAATAATTCTTGGTAAAATAAATTATAAAAATCATTTTTTGTCACTTAAATAATAAAATTCAGTAGTTATTATAAAAAATCGAATAATTGTGCAGACTTTCTTAAATATTAAATAAAGATTCTCCTTAAAATTCCTTAAATATTATTTAAGAATTAGATATGTTAATCTGCATGTGGAATTTGAGAATCAAAATTTTTCAATAATAAAAATTCAAATTAAATTAATAAAAAAACAAAATGAAATAAATGTAGTCACAGATTGTCTCCTTATTTATTGCTTCTCAGTTACAAAAGTGGTAATATATTTTAATAAACTATAATAAAAATAACATTATGGCGATTTTGATACTCTTAAAATTAATATCAAACATCAGGTCATTTAAGAAATTGAAAAGTTTACAATATTATTTAGCAACCAATATCACTCAGACTAATCATATAAAGTCTTATTCTTAAATATTAGTCTTATATTTATTTAAGACTTAATTATAAATATCAAACTTTATAATTAAGTCGTAATTACTAGTCTTATACTCAATTATAAAATCTTAAATATTAGTCTTATACTAAATTATAAAATCTTATACTCAATTATAAAGTTTTAAGTATTGGTCTTATATTCAATTATAAAGTCTCAAATATTAATTTTATACTCAATTATAAAGTCTTAAATATTAGTCTTGTACTCAGTTATAAAGTTTTAAATTTTAGTCTTATGCTCAATTATAAAGTCTTAAATATTAGTCTTAAAAAGTCTTATACTAGTCGTATAAAATCAATTGTAGACAGACTATTATTGAAATCTGAAGAAAAAGATCAAATTCAATCTTCACCCATCTAGCAGCAAACTACAGAAATAAGTACTTGAATTTTTGTTATAAGTGGTACAGATTTATTTAAGTAAAAGGTAATAGAAAATAATTGTTCTCTTTTAATGAGAAATAATAGTGTATACATTTCAAGCTATTTGTCATAATCCGAAAACTTGAGCCTCATATATCCAATCGCTACTCGAATGCTGAAGTGCCCTGTTCTCCTTCAAAGATTCTGTAAATTTTGTTAGAAAAGCGAAATTTCAGTACTCTTTCTTAAATCAGGTCATTACGTGCTTGAGCTCCGCATTTGCTCCGGGCTATTGAAAATGATGCTGATCGATACCTTATCGATCGATGTAACAACTCAGTCACAATGCTAGCAATCAAAATAGTTGTGGAAAAGAAGAGTATTTCACGTAGCACTAACAAGAAAACAATAATCTCCATTTAAATTATGTTTCCCTCAAAATCTTTGGATAGCCACACGAAGATTTCAAACCAAATTATATGGGCTGGGAAAAACTTCTGAATTACTTCTGGTACTTTCTTGAAAATATAATGAATCAGAAGTTAGTCTAACCTAATAAAGATCTCGAGAATATGTTGATATTGAGTATTAAAAACGAATATCATTCTTAACAAATATCCAACTGCAACTTATTATATTTTCTTAATGTTTTTAATATTCTTACAATATGAAACTTCACAACTGTTAATATTAGATAATAATGAGAAAACGGTCATACCGATATCATTACTGAGTTTATCACCATCGACTGCAATAACTGCTGCCATATGGCTGGAAAATAACTCTGAATTGTCAGTTTGAGGTATAACAGTCCTTGAAATTTCAATTATTTGCCATAATTAATTTGTTAAAGCCATTGAAGTAGTTAGTCGTTTCTGTCAGAGCAAAATCTGTTGAATCTGTGAACCAAGGCAGAAGTGCTATTTATATGGAGAAAATGGAATTTTAGATAGGACTTTGACTATGGTTTTATTATTGACTACACAGATTGGAAGATACAGAACTAAAACACCATGCTGATCTAACAATGACCAGTGAGAAATAGATATTTGCGTTTGACAAAGAGTGACTGGTATCTAATAAACACTAGGTTCTCGACTGATATGAAGACATTAAATACAAAATATTAACAATTAATATTAATGGTACATATCACACAATTAATGTTAATGTCCCATGCAAGAGTAAAATTCTACTTGAAGCATAAATGCAATTCCGTATTCAGTCCCAATCTGATATCACCTCAATCCATCAAAGTCGGGGTAAAATTATTTATTTTTCTGAAACCATTGCAGTTGTCCCTCAGTGAATTCATACGAATTCTTCGCTAGTAAAATCTAATAAAGCTTCTATATGAGCAGAAGAATTAAAAAATGTTTAGTTAAAGAAAAATGTATTAAACAGTTTACATTCTCTTCTTTTTCAGAAAGGAACTAAAAATGCTTTAGAAACCGGTCGAACTTTCGCAACTATTTTCGCTGATATGGACTTTAGACAGCGGCTTCTGGAAGTACACACAGAAGCAGAATTCAAGAACGTCCTTCTCAAGCATGCCCAAGATTTGGCAGCTGAACAGAGCAACCCCTCCAAGCGTCTAGGAACCCAAGATGGAGAAATGGAATTCGACGTGAGTACATAATTTTTTAAAATAAAGAACACATTTCCTATGGATTTCCTCAATTTATAATCTTTAGGTCTATTTAATAAGTGTCACAAATTTTAAACGCATTTATAGGAAACAAAATATTATTCGTGGTTTGAAATTTGATCTGTTCAACTGTTGATTAACAATGGTATTGATAGCTAAAAATACATTAAATACATTATTTCATTGTTAATACTGTTTTCTAATAATTCAAACGAAATTACATTGCTGCGTTTAATTTCGTCATTAAAAAATACACAAATATACCTCAAGAATATATTTTAAAAAGTATAATAATCTTTTTACTAAAATGAGGAATAGTCATTAAACTTTGGCTGAGATTCCGCATATATATTCTGGATGTACTTGTATTTTAAGAAAAATACGTTATAAATAGATGACTCTTCTTTAAAAAAATTATTTCGAATTATGTGGTGTTCCGCAAATTTATGTATTGTATACGTCTTATCTTTTTGATATAAAACTTGCCGAGATAATGAGCTAAAATAATGATACCAAACTCAAAATGTAGTTAAATTAAATAAAAAATTGAAAACTCTTGCTCGCAAACATACATTTGAAGCATCAGTCTTTTCCTATGAACTCAACGGAAATCAATTGATTCTTCACTCTGTCCTGGAGTTTTATTTTGAAATAATCAGTTACCAAGATGAAACTTTTGAAACACAAATGGAAATTTTCATAACGAAAAATGAAACTTTTCATAACGAAAAATGAAACTTTTCATAACAATATTGTTCACCAGTTTTCTTCCTATACACGTTTTCTCGTGCAGTGATTATTTACTTATTTGGTTTCTTACATCGTTATAAGATTTTGATATACTAATTTCAAAGAAAGTGAAATATAAATAATACTGTTATTAAGCGTTCTTCTTTATTTTCCCATTTTATTAATTATTCCATTTTTCAGGAAACACGTTGCAGGTTGGCCCAAGGCTTATGGGATGATATACGTAGAAGATCCCATCTATATATCAGCGATTTTGTAGATGGTAAGTATTTTCCCTTGTTGTTTCTTTTTCTGCAATTGAGTAAAAATAATTCATGGCAACCTTTTATATTCACATAGGTTTTGTGGGCCACAAGACAATCCATAAGACATTATCGACCATATTTTTTCTGTACTTCGCCTGCATTCTTCCGACCATCGCTTTCGGTGCCCTGAATGACAACAATACTTATGGAGAAATAGGTAAGTTGGTTCATAAAACTTTCCGCTGTTTCAATTAGAGTACCATAGTGCGATTTTACTATTTTTTTCAAAATGAAAAAGTATTGCTGTTTAAAAAACAAGCGTTGGTTTAAACAAATGGACCGAAACAGACATTCAAACCACAGAAGGGAAAATTGCTCTTATTTATTCCATTTTTTAGAAATAAAAAAAAATTGTTTCAAAAATAATTCAGTTTAAAAAAAGGGTATTTTGAAATAAAATATTCGAGACATCCTTGCTATTATTCGTTAGGATAATCTGGAACAAGAGACAAAAGTAATAGAAACTATTAATAGAAATAATACGTAGTAATAAAAACTATTAATAAGCACAGAGTAAAAAATAGTTAATTTCCTGTCCATCTGGGAATGAACGGTTTATTTGTGGGTTTTTTGTATAATATCAAATAATCTTTGTTTGCAGTACTAATATGATTCGTGCAAAAAATTATTTTAATGTTTTCCGATATTTATATTATTAATAATTTTACTTTATATTAATAGTTATCCAAAGGATATCTTTACTACTTATTTTTTTTTTGTATCATATATGAAAAAAACATTATGTCAGATAAAATCCTAGTATTACTAATATATTTTTATTCAATTTAAATATATTCTTTAAAATGTGTAGCCATCATTCACTTTTCAATTACCTACTGAGCATTTTTCAATAGAAAAAGATGAAATCAAAGGCAGTATAAGACACTTTTTTCCTGTTTAGAAGAGAGAAAAAATATCTACGAATTTATTAAAATTTTGAATTTGTTTTAAGGTTGTTAAAAATATTTACAAATATATGGCATATTGTGTTTAAATCTATATTCTCATACTTATAAAATATGTAATTTGTAATTTCTCTATTTATCCATGCATAAATCGAATTAATAAGCATAAAACTCCATTATTTTAAAATTAATTCCTTTTTTTCCTATCTTAATATTCTAACCAGTTCCAAATCTCTTTTTTTCCTCAGATGTTCGAAAATCCATCATTGGTCAGACGCTTGGGGGTCTTATATTTGCTCTGTGTGGGGGACAACCTCTTGTTATTGTAATGACGACAGCACCATTAAGCCTCTACACAAAAGGCAAGTATAGTACCTTCATTTCAATATATGTCACCTAATTTCTTTCTTTAATTTTTCATTTTCTTCATTTACACAACTGGAAAAAAATTGCAACTCCTAAAATCAGTGGTTCTCAAAAAGGGGGATATGAATATTTTGAAAGAGAGTACTACATATTTCAAGCATATAAGAATTAAATCATTTTAAATAAAATGAAATTTAATAAAGAATTAAATCATTTTAAATAAAATGAAATTTAATAAAGAATTAAATCATTTTAAATAAGATGAAATTTAACAAAGAGTTAAATCATTTTAAATAAAAGGAAATTTAACAAAGAATAAAATCATTTTAAATAAAATGAAATTTAACAGAGAATTAAATCATTTTAAATAAAATGAAATTTAACAAAGAATTAAATCACTTTAAATAAAATGAAATATAATAAAGAATTAAATCATTTTAAATAAAAGGAAATTTAACAAAGAATTAAATCATTTTAAATAAAATGAAATTTAACAAAAAATAAAAATGACTTTTAATCGACAAAATCGATTTGATCAAACAATAAAAATTAAAAGCTTTTTGATCGACCTTAAAGCCCTTATAAAAACGACCTTATAAAAAGTGGGTCAGGAATAAATTAAAAGAGGAGGGGAGGGGACGCAATATATTTGAAGAAAAAAAAATTAAATCATTTTGAGAAGAAAAATTATCTTACCTTTAAAAGTTATCAAAATTATCCTTTTTGATCAACAAAATTTTTAATTGTTATAAATTTTATTGTTACGAATAACTAGCGACTAATTTCAAATATTTCTTAAAACCAGAGAAGACATTCTGAATTTACAACAAACAAAAAGTTCTTAAAAATAATATATTAATTTCGCTGATAAAGGAAGACATTAAAAGACTTGATTATATTTGAAGTGAAACCTTAAAAACTTTAACTTCAATTTAAAAGAAACTCTTTTCTCCATGCATAGTTAAAATAAGATATACGCAATAAAAATCAATTACTTTAATATTTAGACAGTAAAGGAGACGAAAAAGCAGATATTGAATTTCCTTTGCTAAGTTGAGAAGACCTTAAAGTTTGAGAACCACTGCCTTAAATTAGGGTAATTCTTTGAAACTATTTGAAGCAAAACCATATAAATGCCAATAAAGTTAATACACATACTCGATTCGAGATTAATCTAGAGCATAAAATATATTTTTCTAAATTTAGAATAAATTATGGAATGCGCTTAAGTAAAGCAAACTTTTTGTGAAAATTAATATGAGAAAATTAATATAGGTAGAAAAGAAATGAACTAGAGGCGAGTTTTTGTTACATCTAAATTTTATAAGCAGAGAAATAAAAATTAGAGAATATTCAATAAAATTTGCTATTTTTATTCAAAGATAAAAGTATCCATAATCTCACAACAATTCATGTAAACAAGCATATACAATTAAATGAATGCGAAATTTGCTGATTTTATTAATTAACAAAAAGTGAAAATACTAATATTTAATTCTATAAATTATTACATAATTTTATTTATCTACGTTGGTGATGACAAAAAAAAAATTAAAATATTTTCTTTCATGTTAATAAAACAGACTTATGATTATCCTAGTTTAAAAAAGAAATATACAAAGACTAGACAAAGAAGTATACAAAATGAGTATTGCCCTCAATGTTTTTACAGATTTGCAATTTTTTTCCGGTAGTATATATTTGAATTTTTAAAATATGTTTCGAGATTTGAAGCAAAATAAACTTTAAATTTTAAAACATATTTCAAAATTTGTTGTTTATTTTAGAATAAAATTTTATTTATTATTCAATTGCGATAATTCAATATATATAATTAAAAAAGAAGAAAAAATATATAATAGAATATGGATAGTAAAAAACTTAAATCGTTTTTTTGATAAATAATAAAAATTATAAAAAAAATCTCATACATTAAAATTCAAAAGTATTTTTAAAAATCTTTTATTGCAATGAACAAAAACTTTTAAAATGCCGTGTAAATTTATGTAATTATAATTTCATTTATTCCATTGCTTCTTATATATAGTTTAGTTACTCGTAAAAAGCGAATTTTTAAAGATTTTCTCCTCTATATGTATCGTTAGAAATTTCATTTCACTAATTTAAAACTTCGAAGTACATGTAATGCACTTCTTCCTGAAATTTTATTGTTTCTTTAATAACAGGCCACTTTTTTAATATTCTAAAACTGTATTGTATTAACACAAAATAATATATATTCTGTGTTAGACAATGAAAATAAAATACGAAATAAAAGTTTAAAAAAATTTAAAAGTTCTAAATTTTAATTTTGCCAGATTTATTTCTTCAAATTTTTCCTGCAATATTTTCTGAGCATTTAGTACCAACATAAATAAATAAATAGTCTAAAAACAATTTTTTAGACAAAATCATTCATGTAATAACCTCAAAATGTTTTATTGCAATCGATTGTTACAACGAACAAAAAGTTTTTCTAAAATTAAATAGTAACTATTTTTACAACTGATTAACTATATAAATCTAATTGATTATTTTATGAACTATTTGTAAAATTTTAAGTAATTTAAAGTAAAAAAGAAATTTTTGAAAATATTTTTAAATTCTAAAATGATGACATTTATTGAAATAAATTTCTTTATCGATTTCTTCTAGTGTGGAAAAATATTTTAACAGCTTGTAAAATTCCTTACTTAATTTTAAAATAATTTTTTATATGCTTTTATATCAATTTTTGTCCAAATAATTTCCTTACTTACAAGAAAATTTTTGTATTAAGATATGGAAAATAACTAAAAAAAAGACATACTAGTTTTTTGTTTAGATTTCAAAACAATGCTATAAAGGTTAAATTTTATTTTTAGAAATTTTGTTATCCAATATTTTTAAATAAATTATAGTAAATTTCAAAAACAACTGCAATCCGATTATTTAATACCTATGTGTACAATTAATAAACATAGTTACCTTACGACATACACTTAAGATTTTTATCATAGTGATAAATTGCATTATAAAGTTTTCAATTAATTAAATTAAAAATTGTCTATGACTATTTTTTTTTCTAAAAATAATTATTATAATACACCCGCTTATTAAATTCATCTCTGCTGCATAAAAACCGGGCAAACAATTGATTTGTTTACAGAATTTAAAACTGAAATATGGTGTAGTTTACATAAATTTGTGATATGGTTCTATAAAAATATTTTTTTTTGTTCATTTTAAAGGATAAAAAAATATTCTACAACTATAGCAACATATCGTATATACTATAGCTTCTATTGCACGCTAAAATGTTTAAAATAATGAACTTTTAATAAGGAATGAAAAAATCAATTAAATTTTTCTGTAAATATTGTTTGATTATTTAATATGCATTGAAAAAGATTCAGTATTTTTAATTTTACAAATAATTCAGAAATTGTAAAATTTAATTAAACTGCCTAATTTAATTTAATCGAAATTGTTACAATTTGGTGTCGCAGGTGCATCAAAAGAAATTAATTAAACGTAATAATAAGTATATCAAAATAAATTAAAAATACTAAGCTTATTATTTCATAAAAGAGCATTATTAAATGGATGTGATTCAATGTGAGAAAATTTTGTCTTAAATCTTTCTATTAATTTCAAAATCCTTCTTAATCTTATCCTGAAATGTCTTCTAAAAATTTCTGCTTGTTGTTTTTTAAAGCAACACAAAATTGTTTGAATTATTTATAAAGCATTCCACAACATCCAAAGTAACTCCAAAAATATCAAAAGTATTAATTTCTGTTACTACTAAAGGAGATATAGGTCAGTAAAGTGGGAGAGTTCAATTAATTAAATACTATTGCAGCCTCCTTATTGCTATTAAATACTATTCCCTATTACTGTTAAATATTATTGCAGTGACAAAAAGAGATTAAAACCTAACTTCGTAACAAACGAAGGTAAAAAATATGATTGACAGTGTTGCAGAGCTTTATAAAAACCAAATACCAAGAAAATGAAAATCACGTTTAAATAAATGTCAATGATTGAAATGCTATCTTCAGCTTCATCGAAATTTTCAACCATAAATGACAGTCACAATGACGTTAATCATACAGGAAATATGAAAGTGATCATAGAAAGATATAGATTTATTTTTGTTGCAAGTTGTATTTATATCAGCAAATAATCTGTATCAATTTTTGTTTATATGAAGCTAGTTTGTAATCGTTCATATTCCCTAATGTAAACTTGTGCACTTTTCTTGTTTTTCATTCCGATTCTAATAATTCAATAATGTTTTAAAATTTTGAAATTCGCATGAATTTTTCCAATCTCATTTCGTTTCTTTTTATTCACCACTACGTTATCCTTTAATCGATAGATAGAAGATGGGAATTTTCGTAAGCATATCCAATCTTAACTCAGGACCTCGTTTTTAGCAGTAAAAGTGGCGAAAACCTATTTTATTTCAGAACTTAATTTTTTTAAGGCAGAATTTGTGAATTTATTTTATTAGATCCATATATTCGGAAAAAAAAAAAAAAAAAAAAAAAAAAAAAAAAAAAAAAAAAATAGCTATTACAGTTTCCTATCTTTTCAATAATTCCATATGCTAATGTTTAAAATAAGTATTATTTACTTATAAAATATATTCATGTATAATTTTTTTAATTTTTAATATTATTAAGCCATAACTGAACTAATTTTGGGAATCTTTATCGTTTAATCTTCTTTTATATAGAATATCTTCATTCATAATATACGAAACTATGGGTATCTAAGTTTATTCTAATTGTAATGTATTTCAAAAATTGTCTATGGAAATTTATACCGTTGTTTGATATTTATATCTTATTATGGTACAATAACATTCAACCAAATCTCAATTAAAAAGAATTTGACGGATTAAAATAAACAGACAAGGAATGTCGTGTAGACAAAATAAATTATTTGCTATAATAAATTTTAAATATTTTTTTTTCTTGTTGCGTTTTGTTCCAGGTCTTCTTCTGTATAATTTTATTACAGAAAATTCTTATTGTTTTAAATAATTTATGAAGATCGTTCATATTTTCTTTTTATTCCAAAATCCATTTTCATAGGATTTCAATCATAGAGTGTCCATGCTATTGTAAAACTTCTCTGTGAATATTCTCAACTAGTCTAACTCAGTGCAAACTACAATACATGGTTTTGATTTCATAAGTTTGTAATGGTCCTTTGATTTTCCTTTTTAAATCTCTTGCTTACAAATTTGGCGTGCATGTCATTTTGTCAAATTTATTAACGTCTTTTAATTAAGAAATTATTCGATCAGTGATTTATCGTAGTAAAATTTTATAATTTCATATTAGAACTCTCAAGTTCTGAAGATTTTTCTATTGTATAAAAAAGAACCACAATTTAAAAAAATTCTATAAAAAGATATGCTTAAAAAAGAAATATATAATTTTAGAACACAATAAAACTTAAAACTGAATTTTTGTGAAGTAAAAGTCATTAAAATTTACTCAAAAAAATATTTTCTTTACCGTTCCAGTATAACTATATAAAACATTTTAAAAAACCATGTGTTTAAACTTTCACTACAAGTTTTTTTCGAAATAATAATGTTTTGATATTAACTACTTACAAGAGTGGACAATAATATTTATAATTAAATAAATGTGACATTTTTGAAATATAAAAAAAGGGTTTTTCTGAACTATGTTTTATCTTTATTTTTTTCTAATTTATTATCGTCCTTTTTATGCTTCTGAATATAAAATTATTTTAAATCATGACTTTATCAGTTTTTTTAATCAATAAACCAGAAAAAATTAATTTTAAATCTCAGTTAATGAATATTAGTTGCTAAAATCTGGTGATCATCCGAAAAATAATGGTATATAATATTTTATGTAATACAAACATAATATTTTTTTATTATATTAGTATAAATTGAATAATTTTTTATTAATTATAATTTAATAAAAAATTATTAAATTATAATTAATAAAAAAGTTAAGCTGAAAAAAGCGAGCTAAAGATTAAAATGTTAATTAAATAATAAAATAAAATGAAAAAATAAAATTTTTCTTACGTATACCATTATTCAAGTTATAACAAATTATTGGAAGGTAAAAAAATGCAATAAAAAATCGGCAAATTGGGGATTTTTAAGCTTAGTGTAATTATATTTAATTACTGGTAAAAAATTTTTAATTAGGAATTCTTATTAGTTTTAGTAACTAGGTAAAAACAACTTCCAATAAGAATTTTATTACAATGTGTATTATTTTATCCTTATTTTATAATGTTTAAATAATAATCGAAGGGTCTACTTTTGAATTGAGTACAGTTTAAAAAAATTTCCGTACCAGTTTTATTGTCTTTGCAAAATAATTAATGAAATCTTCACAAATTTTCTTCTATTTTAAATGCTCTTTTACATTTTTCATTACCTTTTATAACAAAATGAAACAAAACGAAATTTTTTGTCGTTTTTAGCTCTTTCATTTTATTCTTAAATACTATGTAAATATATTTTTATCTTTAATTTCATTTTCCGAGCTTTTATACATTTCGCTCAATTGATCTGAATTAGTCATTGTACCGTTATTTTTAATTTCAATAATTTTCCCAGTTTTACTTAAATTGCTAAACGGATTATATACAGAATTTTATTGGGTCTCATAAGATTACGTATAGCATTTTATAGGGTCACATAAGATTATGTACAGCATTTTATTGGGTCTCATAAGATTATGTATAGCATTTTATAGGGTCACATAAGATTATGTATAACATTTTATAGGGTCACATAAGATTATGTACAGAATTTTATTGGGTCTCATAAGATTATGTATAGCATTTTATAGGGTCTCATAAGATTATGTACAGCATTTTATTGGGTCTCATAAGATTATGTATAGCATTTTATTCGGTCTCATAAGATTATGTATAGCATTTTATTGGGTCTCATAAATTATGAATTACAAAGCAATTATAAAAGGTTCCAAGAAAAACAATTCTCAAACAAGTTGGACAGTAATTACCTCTAATGACCGAAATGAATGTAAAGTAAACTTGTCTAAAATGCTTTAAAAATTTCTAAGTACCTGAGGTAAGTAATGGTCACTCCCTATAACATTATTCACTCTCTTTTCTCTGCAGTGATCTTCAATATCTGTCAGGACTTCAAGTTAAACTTTCGAGCCATGTACGCATGCGTGGGGTTATGGAACACTTTCTTCCTTATCATTTTTTCCATCTTTGATGTCAGTCGCATTATGAAATGGTCGACTAGGTAAGTTCACATCTTATTTCTTTCATGTGTATGGTATTCATCATACACATTTTTTTAAATTGTAAGGTAAGTAAAGAGTGATAGACAAAATATTTAATAGGGAAATTTGTTTTAGAGAATAGCAGTATGTTGACATTACACCGTTTACAATCATAGTTTTATTTTCTAATATTAATTTCATTGTCATTGTTAAAAATATCGATGATATGTTGGCATAAAAATTATTAATATATGTCGACATATAAATAACATCAATATATTAAAAATATCAATATATGTCGGCATAAAAAATGTCAATATATGTCGACATTAAGAATATCAATATATGTCAGCATTAAAAATATCAATATAAGTCGGCATTAAAAAGATCAATATATCTCATTATATGAATAACATCAATAGGTTAAAAATATCAATGTCATCATATGAATAACATCAATATATTAAAAATATCAATATATGTCTGCATAAAAAATGTCAATATATGTCGGCATTAAAAATATCAATATATGTCGGCATTAAAAAGATCAATATATGTCATCATATGAATAGCATCAATAGGTTAAAAATATCAATGTAATCATATGAATAACATCAATAGGTTAAAAATATCAATGTCATCATATGAATAACATCAATTTATTAAAAGTATCAATATATGTCGGCAAAAAAATGTCAATATATGTTTGCATAAAGAATATCAATACATGTCGACATTAAAAAGATCAATATATGTCATCATATAAATAACATCAATAGATTAAAAATATCAATATATGTGGCATATTAAAAATATCAATATATGTTGGCATATTAAAAATATCAATATATGTTGGCATATTAAAAACATCAATTTATATCGGCATATCAATATCATTATTAAAAAATTCATTTCAATTTAAAATTTATTCATTTAATCTCCAAATATGCCGATGTAATCCGTATTATTTTATGGTAATTTTAATTCCAATGAATCAGAATCTTTTTAATAAAAATATAATTTCTATAGTTTATAGATTAAAACAAAAAAGATCAAAGTAAAATTTTGGGTTTTTTTTAAATAGATTGTGATATAGTGTCAACAATTTTTACGACTCATTCACAGAAATAAGAGAACTAGAAATAATCCATTGTAAACTTTTTCTCAAAAACTATGTGAAATACAAACATCATGCTGAAAATCATACGTAATATGTGGAGATGATTCTAAAACAAATAACTGATTATCGATCTTTTAAATAATTTTATATCGCTTAAAGATAAATCTATGCATATCTAAAAGCTTTTGTTAGAATATTTTATTGCTCATATGAAATATAAATATTCATCTCATGCTGAATCGTAAAAAAAAAAGAACATATAAAATATTTATTATAAAGTAACTGTTTTGAAGTTATTTAACCTATTTGGTAACGTATTGTATGGTAATTTATTTTAACTTAAATTTGGCTAATAATTTATAACAAAAAATATTTATTACTTAGAAGTTTTGATTAAATTTATTTCCTAAAAGACAACTTTTTTTTTCTATCTAAGTATTCATTTTTATTTATGCATTTTTGAAAAACATTCTATGATCTCGATAATCCTGATACGTTATTATTTAATTAGATAAAAGGAATGGAGAATTTAAAAAATTATCACAATTATATTTTTATTCTTAATTTGAAATATATTTTTATTGAATTAAAAAGAAATTGACAGCACTGCTTTTGTCAGAAAGGCATGTTTCCTAAATTTTCTATGATTTAATTAAAGTCAACTACATGCGAGTCGTTAATGTCCAGAATACTTAAAAATAAGTTTCCTAGAAGTGTTAAATATTAGTATTTATTAAAATAAGTGTAAAAATAAATAAATAAGAAATATAATGAAAAAATATGCAGCATTCACAAACTAACCACGACAAAGTAAAACAACTCAACTAAGTAATTGTTAAGAAGTTTTCTACATCATCAAAGAATAAATAATGATTAAGTGAAATTCATAACGATTGAGGATCATTTTAATTCTGTTTACTAGAAATATGCCAGTAAAATAGTTAATATGAAATGTAATGATTGCTTTAGTATTAATATATAAATTCTATTCATATGCTGCATGTAAAAGATTTTGAATTTTCAGTTAAAAGCCAAAATCTATTTTGATTTCCTTGTAATATAATTTCCTAGTATTATTGTATTATTTCCTTAACCAGAAAGAATACAATATTTTTATTTAATTATGTCCTGATGGCCGAGTGGCTACCGCTTTGGAGCTCGATGCCTTAGGTTTCTGCTTCGAGTCCCGGCGATGCCATGAATGTCTGTAGGGGTTTGGAATCCTCTTTAAGCTGTAATTTCAGTTCTAATATGACCGTTGGGTGTAGAGCGGGCAATCCTATCCCGTAAAAAGAAAATATTCCATGTTTCGGATTCTGAAAGCAGGCAGACGGTTTTGGCCCACCATGGGGCTGTTGTGCAAATGAAGAAGAATAATTTCTTGTTTGTAATAATTAAATAAAATTATTATATTCTTTCTTTCCACTATTTAATATTCCTCTTATTAACATGTAAAATATTGATTCCTCGAATAAAATTTCTCTTCGATCTGTTTATATGAATAGTGAGACAATATATAAGTTTAAATTTAATTGTTTTGAGTCTTTCCTTTTTTAACGCCTTTAATTCTCGCACGCCATTCCAAATAGTCAGTTTACCATTTATTAGTACCTAAAAGTAATTTAATAATTTGAACAAATCATTATCTTTTGTACAAAGCATTTTAAAAGGCGAATAAGTAAAACGTATAAGACTTACTTTACATTTTTTAATTTAAGTTTATAAAAAGAACATAAAAAAATATGAAAAAATTATGCAAGAAAAAGATTTTTACCTTCTCAATTTTGTGATTTTTAAACATTAATCAATCCTGATAATATAAAAAAATTACAGTAACTAAAACCAATACTTGTAAACAGGGAAACATGTTAAGTTGTCTTTAATTAGAAGAACTACAGATTTAAGTCAAATAAAATATTTTATAAATCAATTTTATCACATAAAAATTAGATTATATCAAATATAATATTTAACCTATAGTTACAATTAACTAACGTAATTTAGCAAACTCAAATTCATATTTTTAAATATTTGAAGACGTTAACACACACAAAAATACCATGACATTTTTATTAATAAATTTTAAAAATTTTAACTCCGTATCTTTCTGGCGCGTGAAATAGTAAAATCGTGGGAAAGAGTAAAAAAATATTTTATTAAAAATAAATAAGAAAAAAAAAACTCTTTTAAAACATCTAAAAATGAAATTATAACGCATTTTACTTTTGAAATGTAATATTTTATTTTGATTCTGTGAGAAAAAAAAATCACTGAACATTAAAAGATGTAACCTTGAATCGTTTCACTTTAAATGAATGATTTGCTTTCCATAGAATAAAATAATACAAAAAGGAAAGGGAAGAATATTTTGCGATGGTCGATAATCAACCCTTGAATCTAATGCATCAAAGATTTAATTAAGCTTAATTATTTTTTAAAATTTGAAGTAGTTAATAAACACAAAAATATTATGAAATTTTTATTTTTTATTTTAAAAATTTTAAGGCTGTATCTTTCTGGGGTGTGAGAATTCGTGGGAAAGAATAAAAAAATAATTAATCAAAGATAAATAAGAAGAAAACTCTTTTAAAACTTCTAAAATTGAAATTATAACCCATTTTACTTTTACAATTTAATATTTTATTTTGATTCAGTGAGAAAAAAAACGAAAACAAAATTCATTGCTCTTTAAAAGATGTAACCTTGAAGCGTTTAACATTAAATTAATGAGTTGTTTTCCATAGAATAAAATAATACAAAATGAAAACTCAAGAATATTTTGTGATGATCGATAATCAACCCTTGAATCTAATGCATCAAAGATTTAATTAAGCTTGAATCAGAGATATCTCCTTCTTCAACGATCTTGATAATGGAATACTTTAGATATTCCCTTCGATAATGATGAATGCATAAAACCACTCAATAAATTTTTTTCTTCATTCTTCACATCAGCAATATTTAAGCTATTTTTTTCTAAAAATATTTTTTTTTACTCCATGTAGGATTTTTTTTTCAAAAGAAAAGTTTTTATGAAAGTTGCATACCTTTTAATTTTTTTTTTAATACAAGCAATTGAAATTCTGAATGATCATCGGCCACTTTAGCCATTTAAGATATTACAAAGATAAAATTTCTTGTATGTAATTGTTTAAAGTAAGCGGCAAACTTGACCATGTTCTTATGCGTTTTTTTAAATAAATAAATATTACAAATCAATAATTCTTATATACGAATGTAAAATATTTCTTTGAATTAATTTAGATTTAATTTCTATAAATTGCTTTTCGTATTCGTATGAAATGCCAATCAATATTTTTCTTTAATTATACATATCTATACATTTTCATTCGTTATATCGTTTAAGTTCAGGTACCACAGTTTTGAACACTATACTTTAAGTCTTTTTATGTATGTCTAGTCAAATATAGTAAATCTGATCAAAATTGTATTAATGGATTACAATATAACCTAGGGTTACAATAGGTTATAATATAACCCAGTTAAGGGGTTACAAAATTGGGTTACAATGTAACCTAGTTAATGGATTACAATATGACATAGGGTTACTATGGGTTATAATATAACGTAGGGTTACAATATAATCTAATTAATGGGTTAAAGAATTGGGTTACAATATAACTAAGGTTTACAATATAACCTAATTAATGTGTTAAAGAATTGGGTTTCAATATAACCTAATTAATGGGTTAAAGAATTGGGTTACAATATAACCTAATTAATTGGTTAAAGAATTGGGTTACAATGTAACCTAATTCATGGGTTAAAAAATTGGGTTTCAATACAACCTAATTAATGGGTTAAAGAATTGGGTTTCAATATAATCTAACTAAAGTTATTTTAAAAAATAGAATGAGACGCATTTTAATAAAACTGACAATCTGTAAGCAGGTGGAATATCAATTCTAAGAGTTTCCTTTCATTTAAAGTAATTGATCGATCTCTTTAGACGTAACTTTTGATACTCTCCAATTTCTACTCAGAGGAAATTAAATTATTTGTGGGCTGTTTTTTTTCCATTTCGAATGTATAGTTGTAACTTTGCTAAGCTGTTGTCATTGCAATTCATTGTTGTTGCATAGTCTAAAGATGAATTAAGAGCAAATAAAGGTAGGCTGAAATCATTAAATATTTTGAGCGTAATAAAATAAAAGTGTCCTTTTATTTAACTTTTTGTCACTTTTCATAAAAAAGAGACCATATTTAGATTGCATATTATTTTCAATTATATGCAAATTAGGGAATTATCAATTGAATTGCATAAATATTTAAATTTGCATTAATTGCAGGGTATAAATATTTAAATACTTTTATTTTTGGTCTTGGCCCTTGGGACATAGGGGAGGAGTCATTGTGGTCTTTTGGCTAAAGGTTTGGAGACCCCTAGTCTACATTATCGTCTTGCACGAAAAGTTAGTAGCAACTTCATCATCCATTACTTCCAAGGAAGAACAATTGGATCCCGAATGACGTCTTTATTAAATTGAACAATTATAATGCCTCTTGGAACGATATACAGGTCACGGCGACCATCCAAAGATTTGCCAGCCCATACACTGGACGTATTAAATCTGTCCCTATCATGTATATGACTGGGATAATAGCGGGTTCCCGGCTCCCTCCAGACTAACATTCTTCTTGAGTCATTTTTCAAACAAAATTTGGACTCATCAGTAAATAATAAAGACGTTTTTTGGTTAAAGACTTTCACTCTAATTAAGTCTGCGTGCCAAATTAAACCTATAATTAGATAGCGTAATGTGAAAGGTAATCACAAACAAACTTCTTTTGTGAAGTTGTTCTGGATATCAGCCTTACAGTTGCATCTAGTACTGGAGGTCTGAAGCGGGTTTCAGTAAAGGTTCTGTACATCTTTGCAATTACCTGCAATACCAGTTACTAGGCCTTATACTACGTATACTATGTATACTACCATATACTACGTTACTTATACCATTATCAGTCATCTACGGCACTTGTAGTTCTAGGTATTCCTCGGCTGTACTTTCTAGAAATTGATTTTGTTACAGAAGAGCACACATTCAACCCTTTTTTTAATATAGGATTGACTTTGACTCACTTCTATTTGATCAATGGCTCTCTATTGTAATTCTTCAGATAAATAATATCAAGTGCTCATACCTAAAACCTGTTTGTCTGTAAATTCCACTAAGCAGTTTGTGCAGACGCTTTTAAAACTTGTTTATCATCGCATGCTCAAAGGTGTTAAATGGCAGCAACTCCCCTAATTTGCTTATCACATTCAGATCCATTACTTTTTATGCATATTGCGTAATTATTATAAAAATTTATTTATATTTGGATATTATTAATATTTGGATTTTTCCATATTTTTGTAAAACTCTTAGAAATTAGTGTAATATGTTGTTTACTTGTTTTATAATGTTTAGAAAGCTAACTAAAAATTTTCAACATCATTTCTATTTTTTTTTTCAGAGCAAATGAACAAGAAAGTTATCATGAGAATCGTAAAACAAAATTATCTTATTTTCACTCAAACAAATAAAATCACATTCACTATTAACATGGCTAGAAAAAGTTACCCTCCTCTGAAATAAAAATGATTAACTCTCTATATAATAAATTAAAATGATCAATAATGAAAAAGATCCAAGTTTTGAATGGTTTAATAAACATATTACTATATTACTCCAACTCTACTATAACAGTTATACACGCCAAGGAGCAAAAACTTTGAAAGTTTATACTGTCACATGTATCCGATATTGCATTCTATCAGTGTTACTATTACATTATGCAAATGCTCTTTGCATCAGAAAGGCGGGGGGATATACCAAAAATCAATAAATTTCATATTATATGTAAATATAAGATTTTTATCTCTCTTAATAACTTTAATTCATTTATTCAAATGCATCTTAATATAGGGAAAAAACAATTTCAGTGATATTCTTAAAAACTACTTATTTTATCGTCTAAGATTTTAAATTATTTCTTTTATCTATTGAAAATAGTATTTAATGTTATTTTGTTGGTTTAATTAATTTTTTAATATAAATCTTATTCACTGAGAATTTTATAATACTCAAGTTATTTTTTTATTTCAGTAATTTTTTGCCCAATGCTTTGAAGTGTTTTTAATACTGAATTTAATAACTAAAACAGTTTTTGTCTACACCATAATTTTTAAAGCGGAAATTATTTAAATATGTTACATTAGTAATATTCCCACTAAAGAAATTAATTAATTTTGAATGCACTTAAAAAGTCATAAATGTAGATTTTTCAAAATACTTCGCTTTAGAAAGGCTCTTTTACAAAATCCAACATAATTTATTTCTAATTTATTTTATCTTTTTCTCCATTTTTGAAATATCCTGATAGAAGGATTCATCTACCAGATTTTAAAGAAAGAATTTGAAATGAAATGCTTTTAGAAATGCAAAGACTACAGGGATTATGCGAGTGAATTATTTTATGAGTCTTTTATTTTCTGAAAAGATTTTTTTCGACATTTTTGAAAGAAATCCATTAGCATTTTTCTAAGTCATTCAATCTTCTTTTTGACGATTTATCTTTTGTTAGCTGTCTAATTTATAGCCGTACGATAATTCTTTACTTAATTTTTGTAATTTTTACATATCTTATTTTCAAGAACTTCTTCAAATTCAAAATACATCATCTGTTCCTATTCATTTTTTTTTTCAAAAAATTTTTCATAAAACATAGTTTCATATGAAGAGGTGAGATATGAATGTTTTTGGAATCAACCCTTGAAAACATTTTTTGATCAGGACATATACTTGTTTTAAAAGGGCTTTTAAAATCCATGATTCCTTATTCTCTAAAAAAATTGTGCGTATTCACTATAAATTGTGCACCACAGTTATTACCTTAAGGTCTTCACATGTATTCATATTATTTTTTTATTAATCTTTCTTGCCTAGAATAACCTTGTTTTTCATTGTTTTCTCTCCCATTAATAGCATGTGCTAGTTGAACTGACGAAAGTTTAATTTTGCTGAAAAAAAATATAATTTGTACACTAATTTTTGATCAAATAATAAACATATCTTATTCCTCTGCATGTTCTAAACATACCTTATATCTTATTCCTTTAATTTTTGACCAAATAATAAACATACCTTATTCCTCTGCGTTATGAACACATTCTACGAAGTTTATCTCTTATCAAATAATATTATATATACTATATCTCCATCTTGAGAGAATACTTCATAGAAATATTGGCTATCTAGAATATATCATTCCTAGTTCAACAATTAAAACTCTCACCCTTTTAGTCATGTTCCCAAAAGTTCTGCTGTTTTTTTAGATAAATTATAATTTCATATTATATTATTTAGGTCTTATTGTATCCATAAAATATTTTTATTAAACTATTCAAAACGTGCATCATTTTCATCAGCGGGTTTTTCATTCTAATTCTCTTTAAAGTTTCGATCCTAATTTCGCGATCAAGCGCAGTCACCCGTTTTACTCGTTGATCCAAAAGTTCTGCTTTTTGAAATAAATATAAACGTCGCATTAAGTTATTGTAGCAATAAAATATGTTTATCAAACCATTCAAAACTTGCTTCATTTTTATTATCACGTTCTTCATTCTGATTTGCATTCATATTCAGTTTGTACAGTGGTAGGTGGTATTCTCAGATTTTCAGGGTGGGAAATCGGTCACATTTCTGGAGGTAAATGGAACCATTTAAACAAAACTTATTTGTGATTCCATTTTTATTAAGAAAAAAATAGCATTTAAAAATCCCTCCACATCATGAGAATTGCGAAAGATATACAGCGAAACCCGTCTGGTCGTCCTCTGAACGACTTCCACATATAAGAGAACTAAAGAGCCTTAATTTTTACCTGGTCCCCTATTTTTCAAAAATAATAAATAAAAGTTGCTACATGTTCTGAATTAGCACTTACAGGAACGTAAAAACTGAAAAAAAATTGTTCTTATAAAACAATACTTGATGTTAAATTTTGATAACAAATACGACATGTATTTCATACTAATGTATTCATGTCTGAAACAAACCATTTTTTACCATTGTTATCAGAGAATAAGTATAAGAAGAAGGGAAGAAGTATAAGAAGTCTGTCTAACTTGGATTTTCTCTTCATATTTTGTATCAAAATAATTTGAAATTTTCTTGGTTAGAATTTTCTTTAAAATCTATTTATTATTTTTTAAGTTTTACAAGTTAATTCAAGAAATGGGGAACTTGATCTTGAGCAGATTTGACGATAATTACATGAAGGTCTTTAGAATTTGCATTTGCAATTAGATTATAACTTATTTTGTAAATATTGGATGCTAGCTTTCACATTACACATAAATCAAAATTTATAGTTTATTGAATATCTAAATCAATTTAAAAGGCAAATCACTAATCAATCTCTACATTTCCTTTTCTGAAACAGAAAAACCAAATATATCCACCAAATTTAATTTAAATAAAGGACACAATTTACTTAAATTTTGAATAAATTATTTAATTTTTTCAAATTTTTTTAGAATAGGATCAAAATAAAATAGGGATTATAGGGATTTTCAAATTATTAAATCACCTTTTTAAGAAATTTTTAGATCGTAAGGTTAAATCTCTATACCTCATTCCTATTTACAGTTGTATTTTACGAGTATCTCTATACGAGTATCTCGAGTTTTGCTATAATTTATAAAATTTAAATTATAGCAAATATTTCTTTTTAATTACTCATAGACAATTTAATAGATAAATGTCTCCCAAAATAAGAAGGAGCTAAATTTGATGCAAATTTAATAAATCTATTTAATAATAACTATCTATTTAATAAGTAAATCTATTTAATAAGTGCTATTCAATTTGGTAACAAAATTTGCTTTCAGTAATAAATATTTAAGGGAAGTGAACCCCATTTAACCCTCAACAGGCATTTTTGAAACGTTTCTCACAAAATATATATATAGTAAAAATATATATCCTATTGCTCAATAATCGGTGGTTCCATATTCATTCCTATTCTAAAAAATCTAGATTTTTGAGGTAAAACTCTAAAAAGTTCTTTAAATAATAAAATCTTTTTCCATAGATTAAGAATTTATATTCATTAAAATAAATTGTTTTAATATTGTCTGAATTTTCCACTCCTGTTTCATTTGAATTTAAAGCTTATCTTGAGTTTTGAAAATATTTTTGAACATTACATACTTAAACCCAAATTTTTATATAACTGATTCATTAAAAATATTTAATAATATACATTGTTAATGTTATTAATTCGGTAAAAAATTCTTATAAAATAAAATCCAAAACATAAAACACATCTTGATTCATCCAAGAATATTATTTTTATTCTAAATCTTCAAATTTTTTAATTAAATGAATGTCATATTATTCTTATTTTTTTTCTAGTACTTCTAATTCTAATTCTTACCTATTCTTTACGTAAAAAAGGGGAAATTAGTTTATTAAAAGAATTTCATTAAAACATAAGAGGTCCTTCTATTTTTTCACTTTATCAAATTATTGCATTTTAATATATTATTGTTTGGCACTATCCGGAAGAAAATATAATTCCTAGAAGTAAAGTTTAGATAGAAACACTGAAATTCATGTTAAGATTTTTTAAAATAATTGTACTCTACAGTCTATGCATCGAAAATCTGAATATAGCAAAATTAAAGACAGCAAACATGAGAAAATAGTTTCTGGAAATTGCTTTTCGCAAATAAAAATATTTATAGCAATTTCAATTCAGTTGTAGATATTCCAAATCAGTAAAAAAATAAAAGAAAGTAATTTCAGAACATAAACATACGTTCAATTTTAAATTAATCTTTAAAATTGAACGGAAACTAAAAATCCCATTTTTTTTAATCTTTGCTCAAATTACTGGATTTTATTTAGCATGAGCTACCACTGATATTGGCATTTCTCACTTAGAAAAACACCTCAAACCATTTTCAATTTCTATAACTTCTAGGTAAAGAAATGGAATAAAAATATGTTTAGCTGTGTCTGAAGGATCAATTTAACATTTATTCACAAACCATGTTTTTGTAGAAACCTCATTTTCAAAAATACTGATTTTAGTTCATATTCAATTTGGAATTTTATCATTTCTGAGGCCTTTGATTAAATAAATATTTTCTCTTTTCTTTATTTCTTTTTAACAATTTTTTTTATTCATGTTATAAGTATACCAGACACTTCAAAAAGGATCTGTAGGTGTATGGTAAAAATTTATTTTTGATTATTAATTTTGATATTTTTAAAAGACAAATATTTTTTTTTATTTTTAGTTTGAAGCGAGACCAAATATTTTAAATCATATCCAATAAAGACATCATTTTATTATTTAGTTTTTACTATTTATTATTTTTAGTTCTACAAATAATAAATAAAATATAATGAAACATTTATTATAGTTAAAAGTAGAACAGATAATTAATTTAGAAAAATAAATAATATAATTTAGCGAGTAATTAATATTCAAATAATATTCATTTTTATTAAAGGGTTAAGTAAATATAAAATTTTAATTGCAACATTAGATAACAATGTTATGTAAATAACTTCAACTACTTAATCAAATTAATTAAATAAAATTAATTATTCACATTTTTTAAATTGTTAATATTGAAATTATTGATTTATACTTTTCATAGTATTTATAATTTCATAATTTCAATAATAAAAACCTTGGAAATTCTTTATTCTTTCTTAAGTTTTTTTATTCTTATGAGACAAAGAATAAATTACATTATTTTTTTTTTTATTTCAGCATTATGTTAGGTTGACACAAATTATTTTAGGTTCATACAAATTATTTTAGAATTATAACGGGTTTCGATTAATGTTATTTTATATTTATTTATTTCTTATTCTTTTGCAAAAGTCTCAGATATGATTTCTTCTTAAGAGCAATTGGATAAATTGAGATAAAGCAGATAACGCGAGCATTAATCTCAAAGTCAAGTCGAGTTAAGTGAAAGTCTCAGATGTATTTGTTATCAAAACAATATCCATCCGCAAATATGATTTGAAAAAATTCATAACTCCCATTATGAGATCCCTCAAGCACAATTCATTCTAAAATTAAATTCAACACATTAACTATGGTTGTTGCTAAATATTGCATTTAAATTCGCATGCCTATTTGGAACACCCTATATTTACGAAAATTTTCAGGTATGAATATTAATAAATCAATAAATCAAACTATTTTATTAATAACTTTCTTCTTCGTCTAATTGAAACTGAACGTTAATAATAATGAATGTGAAATTCCGCTTCAAAATTTTACTTTTTTTATATATTTTATTATCTATTTATATCATATATATATATATATATATATATTAAATGCATAACAAAATCATCGTAGCAATCGCAATACAAAAATTCTGAGGTGTCTCGCATTCAAATCTCTCAGAAACAAGTAATATGAAAAAAAAAAAAAAAAAAAATTTAAGTGAATTCCTTCTTTTTTTCACTATATTGCAGAAAGTCCTTTATAAATAATTTTCATTTATTTTTTAAGTTTATCTGGCGCCATCTATTGGTAGATATATGCGACTTAAATCTAAAAAAACTAAAATTGATTAATTAAATTTAATTACTGAATTAATATTTGAAAAAACTGTATTAACATCAAGTGTCATCCACTACAAGTTCAAAAAAATGTATCTGAACTTGAGTGGATGAATAAAAAGTATTTAATTAACGATTGGAAATTTGAACAAGATATATATAGGGAGAGTGTGAGCTAATAGAAGGAATTGAAAAAAAAGGAGGAGGGGGGAATTCTTGAACATCTGATGTACGCATAAGCTACAGCAAAAAAACTGAAAATCATTTAATAAACAAAAGTTTGAATGGCAAAGCTGCATTTGCATATAAAAAAAAACATAAATGCACAACGGCATGGTGTGAAAGGACTATGTCCATAAAATCCATAAAACTCGATTTAAAATTAGTAAACCCTAAAAAAGTAATTATAACATCCTGAGGATAGCTTTATCAAAGTATAAGCACCTTCAAGAAATCATAAACCATGCTATTTCTGCTCGCTAAATGACTGGAAACGTTTCAATTTTGGTTTGTCCTCACAAATATATACAAATGCTCAAAAGAACAGATTCAATTATCATTATTTTGCTGTGGCTCTTCTTTAAATCTTTTCCTATTGAATTTTAAAAGTGACGACGGTTATTTATTTTTTTTCATACTTGGTAAATTTAAATAGAAGATTTAATTAACGAAAATTGATAGAAATTATTAATATTTATTGATAGGAAAAATTCATCAGGAAAAAAAGGTATTCACAAAAAGGTTAAAGAAGATTGCATATTAAACAATCAGATGTAAAGATAATTAACTTCAAAAATTACAATTATTGATGGTTAATTTTTTTTAAATTATATTATTCTTCAAGGTTACATAAGTTATCCAATATTGTTTTGAAGGAATTCCAGATTTAATTTTACTTTAGCAACGCATTCAGTCAAATTTATTGATCTGTATGAAATTATTTTTACCTTATAAAAGCGTAAGTGATTTGTGTATAAATTTGATGACTTTGTAATGACCTGTATTTTTAAAATCAAAGAAAACATTTAGCAGCTTTTATACATAAAACAATCTGTGAGAATCAGTTGTTAATAATATGAATTATTAAATAGGTCTAATAATTTTTTATTAGTGATCTAATAATTTCTTATTTAATGTTACAATTTCTAATTTCTTAAAATCCAACGATCGTCTTATGGATTTTCTCATGTTAATGCTTAAAGTAATTGTAATCATTGTTACCTAAATACTTTTCAAGATCATGAACATTTCATGATTTTTTTTCGCTCTACTAAACACAACTCATATTTTGATAATGAAATGTTTTAATAGGTTTGTCATGTAATTTCTTCTCACAATCAAAATTAAAAATTAGAAATAATTTATGCGAATAATGAAGTTTTTAAAATATGCTAAATAATTTTTTCCGGAAAAAAATTCTTAAGATTTCACGTTTTATGTGTTTATTCTTATTCTGGTTATTATTTCTGAATTTAAGAAAACTATCTTTCAAATAAAATTTCTCAATTTACTAGGATAATATTTATTTCTTAATATTTTTTTTTTGGGGGGGGTACATCAGTGAACCTTGTGTTCCACTTATGTAAGTAACAAACAACCCATAGACGGTTGTTGAAGGACGAGAATAGCCTTCCAGAAAGATTTTTTGTGGTAATTAGCCTACATTTATGTGTCCCTTAGGAGAAAACCTAGAAAGCCAGACAGCCTAACAATCAATGTGAGATTCTTAAACATAACGTTGATTATTTGACCCTTTTTCTTATATAAGAATAATTAATACTCAACTTTCAATATTTACTCAATTTTTGGTTAAATAATTTGAATAGTAAAGTTTATGATGTGAGAAAAAAATTAAAAAGAAAATTTACTTGAACAAACATTTCAGTGAAAATAACTTTGTTTTAAAATAAAATCCGTACATTGGTACTAAACTATCGAACTGTGAATGTACTATCAATCAGAAGCAAATTTTTTCAATTGAATTTTGATAACGATTTATATCCCTGTGAAATTTATCACTTTATTAAAAAAACTCATAATTCATTTATGTGATGTTAAAATCGCTGTTAACAGAGAATCCACTTTATTAGAATTTATTAATCATAATTTTAATTATATTTATATATATAATTTTTAAATTTAATGAATATTGAATGAATAAGCATTTGAATGTCATTCATCCTCAAATTTTTTAATAGTAAAATATTTTTATCTTCCATCTTAAATAATAAATAAACCATTTTGAAATTCAGTAATAAAATAACTATCCTTATTCGTCAATATACAATCATAAATATAAATAATTTCTTAAGAATTTAACTATCCTTTTTTTATAATTCAAGCATTTAACATCTATTTTATTAATAACAAATGCTTATGTTACAATTCTTAAACATAGATTTTGGGTTTAAAATCGTGTAATTCACTGAAATGTATAATGAAAATAATTCAAAATATTAACTTATTCAAATAAAATATTCGTATATTCGAATAGTATTTAAACTCTTGGGGCCAGATATACTTCACATTAAACAACGCACAGATATTAAGTAACTTACGTAAGTTTTAATATAAATTAACTTGTCTAGATGACAACAGAAAATGTCTCTATTATAAAAACATAAAAATGGGTTTTACAGGTTGCTTTTTTAATTAAGTTTTATATTTTACATTTTTATTCTCTAAAATAAATTTTGTTTCATCACTAAATTTAAAATATTAACTCAACTTTAATTGTTTCTTGTTGTCTATCCCATTAAAAGATAAAGCGAGATATACAAAAGATAACGTGTCAAAATGAATTTTATTCGATTGTAAAATTATCTTAAAATATAACATACATTTCTAGCATATGTGCTTTTGATGTTTATGTCTGAATATAAAAACACATATATGTGTTAATCAATTAAACTTCAAATTACATTGCATTGTCAATTCCTGGTGCTTAATGATGATATATATAACATATATTTGCTCTAATGATCCAAATCAGGAAATTTAGGTATTTGAAGATGGATATCAAGTATTGCTACTTGGTATAAGACAACTGATCTTAATATATAATAGAAAACAACATTTGAACGAGCAAATCATTAACTAGGACATATATGCCATGTCGAGACATCTAACAATTACAGATTGTGCATACATTTATTTTACTTTGTGGAGTTATATAAATATTTATATAATACTTTAAAAATACAACTGATTTATATTTCCAATGCAAAGTTCTTAATCGAAGACTGTGTTTATGACTTATAATTTAAATTGATTTTCTGCAGTCAGCATATATATTTATAATTGTAAAACGTATTATTCTGCAATATGTCTAACCTTTTTAAATACGTTTTTTAAACATAATTTTTAAAAACTTAATGCTTAAAAAATTTTAGAATTGCTCCAAAGGAGCATGAATATCTTCAGGATTACATGATATATATTAATGTCTTCATATTATAATATTAACATTTTTTAATTGTGTTTACTAAAGATGTGAGAAAACAATGAGAGTTGTGTTAACTACATTAATTACTATTGTGCTGAATCTCTTATAACACATTTCAATCTAAATTTACTAATAAATTGATCATATTTTTGAAGATGAAAAAAATATGGTACAACTGTGAGAAAGTAGGTGTATTTCAATAATGTTTGTATGTTATTCATATACATTTTATGTGATGAATAATCATTTGTTTTATAATTGGATATTTCATTAAATAAAATAATAATGATTATTTTATTTCAGAAATATTCTTTTCTTCAAAACTATTTTCGTCAAACTTGTATTATTACTTTTAATATTATGAAATTATGTGATAATTTTATGAAGTATGTGAATGTTTGATATGAATTTGTATCTGTGTATAGATATGAATGTATATATTTCTTCTCATTTTATGTATTTTCTTCTTTAAAATGATCTGTTATGTGTTTCCATTTGTTTTTAATATTATTAAAAGAAATTAGATATAGACAATTTGTACTTGTGTATGCTGTTATTATCAAGATTTAAAGCTAACCTACAGAAAAAACTCATATAATCTGAAAGAGGAGAATATTCTCTTCACAAAATTGGTAAGTACTTCTTGATAACATTGTTAAGACGATACTTTTTCCAAACAAGTTGATGAATTATGTGATGGGTGAGTAAACACAAACGTTGTTATATTTTTTAATGGAAACATAAATATGATGGTCAACAATTCTCTACATCGATTGCCATTTCAAAATCAAAGGTCAGTAGTTTGTTTCAAAGAAATGTGTGTGTTATTTTAATTCTCTGTTGATTTTGTAAAAGATGTAAAAAAATTTTTTTCTTGTATGATTATTTTACTATTCAATGTTTTTGATCCAAGCTTAGTCAAGAAATGTGATAATGTGTGAAGTTTGCTTCCATTCTGTCTTCTGAATATATGACATCGGCAGAAGAGGATGAAAGAGAACCTACTTTTCATCTAAATTTTAAATTTTATAATTTTGTTGTGTTATTATTATTATTTAAATATAAAATGAATCCGAATCAGAGTTATAGTGTACTTTTGCTGTTGTTATCATTGAGATATTTCAAGTTTGAAACTGCACAAGATTTCTCGTGTACTTTTTTTTTTTTATTCATTATTTTTCTTTAAATGTATTATGTTATGGCCCATAACTGAATGCATATTTTCTACTACACTATGTATATATATATATGGAGATAAAAAAAAAAAGAAAGCAAAATTAAAAAAAAACTTTATAAGATTTAATTCTGAATTATAGATAATTGATAATTGATATCTGAGATATAGACAATTATTTTATTCAAAAATTTATTTAGTGCATGAAAAGAACAAATCGATTAATTTCATAAATTTAATTTTACTATATTAATAACATTGGTAAATAAGTATGACAGTAACTACTTTAATTTCATTAATAAATAAATATGTCCTTTTTTTTTTTTTTTTTTTTTTTTTAAATTTTTATATTTATCTCAATAGTTTGAATTCTGAAAATTATAAGAAGTCCGTTTATTGTATAATTACTATACAAAGATTTTTGGACTCTCATTAAAATTATATTAAATGCAAAGTAAAACTACAATCTAGTTATTTAATGTGGTTTAAATATATTGTTTATTTCTGAAATAATTAAAATAATCTAATGTGTTTTTAAAGAAATGTCTTTTATAATTTATGAAAGTCAAACTAACTGAATTTTTCAAAACGCAGCCTGCAGGGATATTTGCTGCCATCTATCGGTCGTAATTTTAAACAAAGGATAAAATTAGAAATTTATTTCTAACCAAAGCTAAAATTTTTTTTGTATCGAAATATTTTAAATATGCGGGACAAGACTCATGTAGTGAAATTAATCTATTCATCATTTATTTTTCTTATTGAAGGTTAATTTTTGAAGCGAAATGTTATTATGAAATAATAAAAATCTCTTAAGTCCCTTACAATGGAACAAAGAAGTGCTTTGCTGCCATCTGTTGACGATTACATCTACTAAAAGTTCAAAAGTCGAAAGTTTAAAGTAACTTATTATTTTTCTTTGCTGCCATCTATCGGCAGGAATATATACTATAAATTCATCAGTTATAAATTGATTTTTCTAATACGATTTTAGTTCTGAAGAAAAGAATTTCTATCTTGATATTTATTTAAAGGAAAACTTAAAATCATATTACCTTTATAATTTCTAATTAATTATCAATCAACAAACTTTGCATTTATTTCGAAATGAAGGAAAAGAATTTCATTTAAGTTTCAAAAAACTGTAAATTTATAGAGATCTTTACTGAAATGGATTCTCAATTTTTGGTAAAATCATAGATTGTAATCTTTTATAACATTGTTTTCAAAAAATATGCTAGATGTTATTGTTGTTTATTTTTCTGTGTGGGGACGGGGGAGAGATTTATTAAGAAAAGGGAATATTAGGGATATACAAAGGTCTCTCAAAATAAGTGACATTGCTATGGTTTCTATTTCTGTAAATATAAGTATATAATAAATATAAGTATTTTAGAATAGAACTTTTGAAACAAAAAATGTATTTTATATCTATTAGTTTAGGGAAAAAATTACATACAAATATTTTATAATGGTATCTTTTTTTTAAAGCAAAAGTCACCGTTAAAGTCATAAGTCATCATAGTCACTATTATGTGTTATGTGAACTAGAGTTTAATATATTGTTTTTTATATATAACTAAAAATATTACAATTTTTATCAATATGCAGCTTTTATACACAAGAAAATAGTTTTTTAACTTCTAGGAACATGTTGTATAATATTCTACTACCATATGATGTTAAAAAATCTAATAATTTTTTTTTAATTTAATGCTTTTTGATAATATTTTAATAAAATTGTAAATGAATTTATTTTTAATTTTGATAATTAAAATAATATTAGAAACATGCTTTACAATACTCTGCTGAAATAATATAAAAATAAATAGTGATAATATCATAAAATAACATATAAAGTGATAAACTTATGTTCTGAAGAACCTAATTACATAACAGTTTAGAAATATTTTACTTCATTATCTAAACGTATAATTTTGTATATGTTTTCGAATTTTCCTGCCTTATTTTTAATACATCACTTTGTATGCAGCTCATTGTGAGTTGATTCAATAATATTTATACAAAAAAGGGGACCTTTTATCACAATTCAAATTTTAAACTCAAAAAAAATATTTTTAATGATGTTCATAAAATTAAACAATATAATATTATAAAATTTAATTTACTAAATGTATAAGAGGCTTCTAAAAATGATTATCTATTCGAAAGGAAGAAACAAACTAAAACGTTTAACTTTAAAAACAAAATCGTAAAAATGAACCATATAAACAAATCATAAATAAAAATTAAATGAATTACTATAACTATTAATGTTTTCACAAATTTCATGATACTTTATAAAAAAATATGCAATTTTCTAACTAAAATACAAACTTATACAGATTTTCTACTATTGATATATGGCATATTTATAAAAATTAATTTTTAGTTAATAAATTAAATAATCTTTATATAAAAAATATTATACTAAGCACAAAATATTATAATCTTCGACTATGAGAATAAAAAATATTTTAAATGTTCTTAGGTACTACAAAAATCAAAAAACTGTTCCCAATTCCAATTAATTTTCTTAATTGGTGTAATTTAGACTGTAAGATGAATTAAGACTTAATGTAACTTAGACACTCTCTAGAAAAAAAAACTGTGTGGCATCGCGAAGAAAAGGGGCTGTTTTTAATAAACTTAAATATACGTAAATCACATACAAAGTTATGAAATGATGAAAAATTTAACGCCATAGAAGCCATCAGTGTCATATTGGCAGCAGAAATTGCACATTCAATGTTCAAATTTGTTCTTGGTTAAACTTCTGACTGATATGGATGCTTATATACTTAAATGTCCGTTGCAATAAAGCTTTTCAATCTCCATCTGCCTTACATTTTGTCAATAATTCCTGAATTGTTGCTAAAAATCTCTGATATTTTGTGGTGTCCGTGTCTGGTGGCCTACCACACGAACACCACAAAATACTGTTATATATACCACAAATACTGTCATGTACGTACATATTCTGTTGATGGAAGGTCTGGTGAACTATTTGCTTGTCTGGGAAGAGTATCAACCGAACGGAGGCAATCCAGAGATATGTGAACCTGATGGCCGAGTGGCTAGCTCCTCTGGCGCTTGGTACCGCAGATTTCGGGTTCGAGTCCCGGCGGTGCCATGGATATTTGTAGTGGTTCGGAATCCACTTTAATCCACCATGTAGGTCCCCCTCTTATATGGCCGTAGAGCGTCACAAAGTCTAATCTGACTTCTCACCCACGTCATTCCCAAACTGTATAGGGGCAACTCAGCTCTAGGGATGTTGTGTGGTGTAGTAGTAGTAATCCAGAGATATGTGAATGGCTCGGGACCTGCAATATCATGTTGGAATATGGCCTCAAGATGGTTTGCAATGCTAGAAAATTTAAACAGTATCAGGGTTCATCAACATATCTTTAAACTGATAAAGCTGCACTGAGGATGATAAAGGCCATCTTCTGGCGTGAGGATAACGTCATTACACAGGGAGTTAATTGTTAATGGTCCTTTGTAAAACCAAAGTTGTTTGGGACCTGTGGATCTTCCATCTCCACACATGGATGCAATGGTCAACTGCACCAAATTTGATGCAGATCAATCGCTGAGAACATTGCAATTGAAGTCCGTTGATAGCCGATGATTATCCACATCACCATTACAGAAATCTGCTATTGTCCTACTCTATCCACTTTGAATTCTACTCTGCCTATGTTGTGGAGTTAATGGCAAGCATATTAAAGGAAGCTGTGAGAGTAATTTTTATCTCATACATCCACCGTGAGATGGGGAAAATTACCATGGGTACTATGGAAGAGACTGTAGCACATGAGATTGCAGTTAAGGATGACATTGCAGCAGTTTGAGCCTGACGCACAATCATATGATCTTTCCCCGAATTAGTGCACCTTGGTCTTCAAAATCTTCACTTCATCGATGAGTTCTTCACAACAACTGTTTCAGTCGGGACATTTACAAAGCACTGGCTAAGCTGTGTAGACGGGCAGTCTGTTATTCGTTATGCCCACACAGTTATGCACATTCTGTCTATGCGACTCCTTTTGAAGTGGTTTAATTGGCTAATTTATTGAAATGATTATTTAAAGGATAAATAAATTTTTCCTGTACAATGTTTCAAATTGAAAGAAAATATTGCTCTAATATTTGCTTTCTTCATAAAAGTCATCAAAGAATCATCTATCGTGTCACTGAAAATAATTCTAATCTTTAACAAAAATATGTACCGTATACTCCAAATATAAGATTCCCCTTTCCTCCTTTTTATATACATTTTTAGGAAAAATTCATCTTTAATACGATAACGAAGTTACTGTATTTCAAATAAAAAGTAACAATCAGTTTTTTTTTTAAGTAAGGTTTAATCTAACAAATGCAGAGAATCCATTCTTAAATTTTCTTAGTCAAAACACAGAAATTGAGCTCCAAAACTATATGAAGAAACTCTTGAAACGTCTTCTAAATCACAGCTTTTATAGAACAAATTGTCCTTTGTTCTTATAGTGTGTATATACTATTCCAGTGCATTTCTGTTGCCACACTGTTTAAATGATTTAGCAATTGTTTAAGTTTTCACAGGATTCGTACCCAAACAGAATTCGTAAGAAAACAGATAAATCTCGAAGCACCGGAGAGAAAAATTGCGGAAAGAAAAGTAATAAAAAACTGAGTATAAGCGTATAGAAGTCCTCTTTTGTTTAATCCTATTCTTAAAGAAAAAATTATTCCTTACACTGAGCTAGTACAGTAATCTTTATGTATATAATTCTTCTGTATATGTGTTTATCACTGTACTCCTAAACGATTTGACCGATTTTGATTAAATGTTTTGTATGTGTTTGAATTTGTTCCTGGATGGTTTAGATTCAAAATTTTACTCAGTAGGTGGCGCTGCAATCGGGTTCTTCTGTGCCTATGTTTGTCAATGAACTCCTCCTAAACGGCTGGGCCGATTTTGATGAAATTTTTTGTGTGTTTGAGTAGGTCTCTAGATGGATTAGCTTCCCAATTGGACCCGGCAGGTAGCGCTGCAATCGATATAATTATGTACATGTGTTTGTCACTGAACACATCCTAAATGGCTTAATCGAGTTTGATGAAATTTTTTTTGTGTGTGTTTGACAAAACATAGAGAATGTTGTAAGTCGCCGCCAGATAATGCTGCAGTATATCAACTTCTATAGCGTTCAACCGATCGCTATGAAAGCTGGTAGTAATATGTATTTGAGTATGGAAAATATGTTCGCGATATCCGCTTTATTGTTACTTGCCACCAGATGGTGCTGCAGCAATCTTATTATTATTAATTATCTTATATACCGTTCAAACGATATCCATGAAAATTATTATGCACATATATTGGAAAATAAGAATATATTCGCGATATGCGATTTTCTACAACGCTTTTTTTTTTTTTTTTTTTTTTTTTTTTTTTTTTGGCAGGACAACGTAGTATGCCGGGTTCTGCTAGTATAATATAGTTTCACGTTAAGATAAATGTATTCAAAAATGAGGGGATGCTTTATCGAACGAACGAATTTTAACGAAGATACCGCTTGATTCTTTTAAATTGTTGTTGATTCTACTAGTTGATTATACATATATAATCAACTAATAGAATCAATAATAATTTGATGAGATGATATTATTTGATATGATGAAATAACTAGTATAACAATTTATTATAAATGATTCCACTTATCATCCAGTGTTGACGTCGCGAAGAGAATCTCCCTGTTTTAGAAATTGAATTATTTTGATGAGAACAAATAGTAAATACTTGAGTAAAAAGTGTAAAATGGATAATACAAATCTGTATATATCTGAATACTATCTGATACTGTCTATATCTGAATGACATAATTTTAAATACAAGCAATCTCGTACCCAGGTTTTTGTCTGGTCGCACAGAGAGAATATCAACAAAATAAAGTGTAACCGCTTATGAAAGCTCAATAGGTCATATTAAACTATAAATAATAGAAAAGGTATCTGAAATCGAAATTCTCTATATAATTAATTTTAAATTGCTCTAAATGGTTCACATACATAATAAAGTGAACAGTAAAACAAAGAAACACAAAAAATTAAAATTTAATTTCTAAAAAAGAATAATATCATCAAATTATAAATTCAAATTCTTTACCAGCTCATAGAATATATCGTTTATGTCATCTTCAACATTTCGATGAATATTGAATAAAACTAAACCAGGAAAAACATCTACTCAATCAACACATTCAGGAGCAATAATAAAATTCACACTGATAAGAAAATCGCTGATTCTTTGAAATGCTAAATATTTAAAAAAAATACAATTGGACCTTAATGGGAGTGGCCATAAGTTTAAACACATATGCATTTGGGATTGGGGGTCTAAACCCATTAATTACCCCCCTGTGTGCTCGTCTGGATACAAGTGCTTCTTTTTATTATGATGGCCCAATGACCAGGAATTTTTATTGTAATCTTTTCTCATTTAAGCAATTTAACTTGTTTGTTCTATAATAAGAGATAATATAAATACTTCGATAAAATTGTACATTTGTCGAAAAAAGAATTCTTCGTATAAGTAGAAATAAAATTTCAGGGAATATGAAAAATAATAATATTTGTATTTCCTTAAAAATGAGAACCTCAAATGTTATGTATAGATAATCGTATATTAAAAATGGAAAAATTAAATCTAATATTGTATCATCACCATGAATATTATATTAATATTTCTAAATATATATATATTTTTTTTTCATATTTAATTTTATCGACAAGCTGGATAATATATTTTCAAAAACTATCTTCTAATGTACAACTCTTTATTTTTCAGATTATGTTTAATTTGAAATATTAAATTTTAAATTAAATTGATCTAATAAAGCAGAATTTGCCGTACTAGAAATTAATTTACTTTATCCAGAGAAAAAAAAATTATCAAAACGAAAATTTTAAATTTGTGTATTTTTCTGTTCATTGTTTTCAAAATAATTTTTGATTTTCAGGCTGTGGAATTCTTTGTTTTCATTTTTCGAACAATTTTAATTCGACAATGACATCGTTTTAATTTTTTGCTTTTACTTTCAGATCAACGGAAGAAATATTCTCTTTATTCATCAGTATAGCATTCATAGTAGATGCAGGGAGAGATATGTATAAAAGTAAGTTATGGTTGCGTTTTCTTCCAAAAAAGAATTTTTTTTTCCTTGTTAATTTTTTTAATAATTAAACATACTAATGAAGTTAAAAATTAAATTTCATCACTGTTACTAATAAAGTTTATTTTTACTTCTGATCAGATTAAAAACTGTTTAATAAGTCTAAAAAATAAGAAAACTTGGTGATCATCTCTCACTATCGTAAAAAAGAAGATGTAAAAAAAATTGCAATAATTCAGTACCCTAGTTATTCTTATATAAGTTTTTGTAAATTAATTTTATATTAGAAATGAAATAAAACTTGACTATAAAAATCATTATTAAGTAATTGAATTATATTTACAGTAGAATTGAAATTATAAAAAATAAGAATTGTAACAAACAAACTGTTAGAAAAAACTTGTTAAAAAATCAGTGATATCACCTTATTTAAGGAGAAACATATATATATATTACCTTATTATGTATGGTAATTAAAGTCATTTTTATCATTGCCGAGACGTTGAATATCTCACAAATCCATAATAAGATTCGAGTGATCTTTGAATTATCTTGCGTTGTGATTAAACACTAGAGTTTAAATTATTTTACTTTTTATTATCATTAATATTCAGATTTTTTTCGGCATTCAAGAGTTTAATAATGAGATTCAAGAGGTCCATTTGTGGCAAAATCAGTTACTTGATGCTATCAATTTGTTCTTTTGGGGATTTTTGTATTTAATTTTGCATATTGGCTTAGTATTGTATATGTACATTTTCCTATTTTACAACTTGAGTTAATTATTGTCATTACCCTGATGTGTTTTCTATTCTTTTATCATGATTTACTTTTCAATAAATCAGTCACTTCAAAACGGGAGTCACGGGAGTCACTTCAAAATTTTCTACATTTGGAGTCCCATTATGTAACGTTAACAAAATTATTTTCGTGATTAGATTCTACTTATGAAAAGTGTTTAATCATTAATAAAAGTTAATTATCATTAATATTCAGATTTTTTTTCCACATTCAACAGTTTAATAATGAGATTCAAGGGTCCATTTGTGGCAAAATCAGTTATTTGATGCTATCAATTTGTCCTTTTGATTTTTTTTATTTAATTGTGGAGATTGGCTTAGCATTATACATTTTTATATTTTATAACTTAGTTATTATTGCCATTATCCTGTCGTGTTTTCTAATCTATTATCGTTATTATCCTTTCAATAAAATATTATGTGACTTCAAAATTTTCTACATTTGGTTTTCCTAATGTGACTTTAATAAAATTCTTTTAATGATTAGAGTCTTATAAAAAGTGCTTAATAATGAAGTTTTCAAAGGCAATTCTAATGAGCATGTTTCCTTTCTGTTTTCAGATTTTAACAATAACTACTTCTCTCATGCTTGCTCGGAGGAAGGAAGTACTCCATCAGTAGAATTTCCATTATGGATTGCAAATTCCACTATCAACGAAACTCAAGGAGAAGTTTCCCTTACTTCCGCCTGTAAGAGAGAAAATAGCTTACTCTTCCTACTCCTGATGTGTGGCACAGTGTGGCTTGCTGTGTCCCTCTATAATTTCAACAAAACGTACGTTTCATTTTGACTCATTTGGAATTGTTGACGTATGGCCATTAAAATTGATTTAATCTTTTTATTTCGACGATTTATAATATAAATGAACACATATAAATAAGCGTAATCCTTTTTTATTTATAGACAATGTTTTTGAACTCAATTCTCATAGATTTCTCCGTAGTCAGTTTATATTAAAGAAAATATAAATGATTCTTTTTAAAAATGTTTTCTGCGTTTCACCGTTTATATAACTGAAGTATCATTTAACTTCATGATATAGAAACTAGAACTAGATAAATTGTTTTAGATACAAAACTAAACAATTTATCCATTGAATCATACAAGGGATTTACCTTAATTTCCTGCCTGAACCCGAACATTATCCGTTGAAAAACCTTAAAATAAATCCTTAAAAATAGATAAAACTTCAATTTGAGAAACGACTGAAAAATACTTTTAAGAATAAAATAAAAAATTTATTGGAACTGATGGATATGAAGAGTAACCGTATTCTCACGATAAGAACCAAGATGAAATTAACGTTTTCTAATAATGCGTGTGAGTGGATAAAAAGGACACGGAACGAGGTGAAAAACTATTATTATTCTTGGAATTTTCTTATTTCTATTTCAATGAAATATTCCAGTTAAATATTTTTAACATAGTTTTTTGATTTGTAAAGTCTTTGCTCCACGATATTCTTCAAACACATCCAATTAAAGAGCCTATTTTTGACTAAATTCCTTTATTTTATGCAACCATCATAATACTCCCAGTAACGGATTCTTTTTTCGTTTGCATATCTCACCCAAGATATGCAAACCTCTACATTTTTTTTTTCTTTTTATGCCTTTACGAGTTGCAATTTGCTGATGATATACGCAAGTAATTCTTAAGGGGCAGATTCACATTTCTTCTCTTTGGTTTATTCAGTTTTCAATGTGTTCTATGTTAATTTTTTATGCCATATTAGCATTAGAAATGAAAATAATTTGAAGTTTGTTGTGTTAGTTTAAGATCAGAACCACGGACGTTACTGGTACACGATATGCAAAATAAAATAGATGAACACACACGAATAAATGGTGGAATATATACCACTGCAGCTTATAACACATTGTTTTGTTTTTACCCCCGAAACTTACAACTGCGAATTATGGTAGAAAATTACAATAAATTTTTGGTCTCTTGTTGGAATGATTTAAATAACTAATTTTTCTGTTTATCTAGGCCGTACCTTCAGGCCAGCAAACGTGAGATTCTGGCCGATTACGCCTTGCCTGTAGCAGTTATCTCGATGAGCTTCCTAGGATCATTTGTATTCAGGGATGTGGCAAGTAAGTAACTGCTTTTCTACCATAAAAAATCCATTGAGATAAAATTAGGCAAAACGTGTAATGTTTTCAATACTTATACCAACCATTTAAAGTATTTTCAGATACTTGTTCAATTCTATTTAGTGTACTTAGAATATGAAATAATAATGAAACAAATGTAAGTTTTTTGTATTCTAACAAAAATTATCTTCAAATGAAAATAAAATATTTCATCCTTTTTTTAGCTTGACAAAACTAATTGTAAAATTTTAAATATATATTGCAATAATATGTATTATATAAGTATAAGAATAAATATTTATAAGTGTATATATATAAATATTTATTCCAATATAATTATAAACATTTTTACTATAAAATTGAAGTTCTGATTTTTATAGGCCTTTATTTCTGCACATCTCCCTTGATATATCTGAAAATTTCTATTTTCATACATATTTCTGTCTTTCTTTCTTAAAATACAAATTTAGTAAAAACATAGTCACCGTCAACATTGAGAAATATATCATATTAGTGGGTGAATTTCCCCACCCCTTTTCAGAATAAGTTGTTGCCATCATATTAAGAAAAGCTTTCACGGCTTTTGAAGCTCTTCGTTGCCGAAACGCTGTTTTTTCTGTCTGAGTCTGAGTCTGAGTCTAAGTCTGAGTTTTATGCTGGGCTTTCGAAACTTCCCATTGAAATTGTGCAACGAACTGTCTGGTTACCACAGCAGGATACAGTCGTACATTGCTATGGATCAAAATAATTCCAGCCATAAAAGCAGCTCATTCTTCGATGAATTTATGCTTCATTATTCCCCTCTGTCTGTAGGAAACAAATAAAAAAAAATCTCACTTCGTAGAAGAATAAGTCATGGCGTCCATGTTAATGGGACTGAATCTCAATTACAATTTACATATTTTGGACTCGGAAGTGACAGATTTTATAATGAAGAAGCTTCTCAATAGTGCAGTGGAAAGATCCGATTTCTATAACTTAGCTGATCATTTAGCAGAGCTATCGGAGGTTGAAAAAAGTTACACTCATGTATATAAATGTGTGTGTGTATATAAATATACTAAAATGTTTTATTTTTTATCTTCTAGCGGACCAATTCCGTTACACTGACAACTATCCACTTACTCGAGCTCCAGTCGAAGAGCTCCCGTGGATGGCATCTTTAGCAGCGTTAGGCATGGGTTTTGCCTTATCACTGCTTTTTTTCATGGACCAGAATATTTCAGCTGCAATGGTCAACAATCCTTGCAACAAGTAAGTCTGTACATAAATATTTGATATTTTTCATTTTTATATATATATTAGCTTGAGGGACATTTCATAATAAAAGAATTTAAGAACTTTGATAAATACCCTTATTGAAATCCCGTTCTTATAGCAAGTAATTTTACAACTCTTGTAAATATTTTTAATAAATTATATATTGTGTAAGTATTACAAAGGGAAGCATTCACATAGTAACTCTGATCTGAACAAAATATAGTAATTCTAGTACTCTGACTACAAAACCACTAACCTTCCAGCGATCGCGCTCTCCATACAAATTTGAAAGGTCGCGGGTTTTTCTTAGATTCACTATTTTAAAATGTAAAGTTAAATATTAAAATTAAAAAATTTAAAGGATCTATTTAGTGAAATTATCCTTTAAATAACAAATACAATTTATTTAAAGAAATGTTATTCAAATTTCTATATTATATCTTTATTTAATATATAATAAAAAAGATGTAAATCTAAGGCATTAAAACAATTTAAAATGTTCAAAGAATTGTATAAATGAAGTGAAAATCAAAGAAATGAAATTATCGATAAAGTTAATGAATTATCGGCATTTAATAACACAGAGCGAGCAAGGAAGCAAGGAATAACACAGAGCGAGAATTCGTAGCGCCATCTGGTCTAAAAATATGTAACTAAAATCGACTCTAGTGTATGGTGGTCACACAGCTTCAATAGCACCCATCTTCAAACCATTTTCAATCAGGTTTTCATTTATAAAGACGTTTCTTTAAAAAAATCTATTTGAATTTTCTTTTGCAAAAAGAAAATAGTTCGTCAATAAACACATTAAAAATAGGAAGTTAATAGAAGAAACAAATGAACTATGTCAAGCGTTCATTTCGCAAAATAATTTATTTAGCTGGAATTTGGAAAAGAATTCATTTCAATGGGTACTTTCAAAAAGTTTTATTTCAACAGGCATTTATATAGTGGAAGACACTTACAAAAGTCATAATGTGCAGTTTAGGATTGGTATATTGCAGAAGTTAAGTCTTCAGGTTCAAAGAAGACAGACACAATTCTTTTTCCGTATAGTTAATATTTGTATTATCAGTATTAATAATATTTACTTTCAGTATTTTTTTAATTAAAAATATTCTTGATTTTTCTTCCAGGCTGAAGAAAGGTCCAGCCTACCATTTAGATTTATTTGTGGTTGGAATTATCAATGGATTCCTGTCCCTCTATGGACTGCCATGGATGCATGGTGTCCTTCCTCATTCACCCCTCCATGTCCGCAGCTTGGCAGACGTTGAAGAACGAGTTGAGCAAGGACATGTATACGAAATGTAAATGAACATTTTTTAACATAATAAAAAGCATTTTATTTTTCACATTAAATGATAAAAGTTATAAATGATAATAATATATACTTATCAATGACTCATGAAGTAACATTTTTAAAAAAAATAAATATTCTATAGAATTTATCTTTTTATACTTATCTGTACTAAAAAATAGTAAAGAATAATTACTAAATTTAAAATCTTCGGGTTTAAGTCAAGTTTTTCAGCCAAGTATGATGATATCGAATGTTTGCATAATATCAATCTACAGTCGTGTTATATTTGATTGAAACAACCTATCAAAATTATTATTATAAGTGGTTAAAAACTAAGGCTTTTATTTTGTACAGAGGAATGATTAAATACAAGCTAAATAATATTCTTTTTTCTTTTTTTCCAGAATTGTTAAAGTGAGAGAAACACGTGTAACGGGTATAGCCTCTCACATTCTCATTGGTTTATCGATCTTCTTGCTTCCTTATCCAATGGCTTATATTCCAACAGCGGTGCTGGACGGACTTTTCCTGTATATGGCCATCACATCGCTCAACGGGAATCAAATGTTTGAGAGGATTACTTTGCTCTTCATGGAACAAGTAATTCGTCTTCCTTTCATATATATTCCCCGTGCTGTTTGTTTTGCTTAAAAATACACTTTTTTATCAAACCTTCCAAAACGTTTCTAAAAAGGTACAAGCTTATAAAAAATCATAAAAATTTTAAAGCATTAAAAGTTGTGATGTAGTAAGATAAAATTCAGAAAATTTTGAATATCTGGTAATAGTTTAAGAACTACTCTGAACAAACTTCTATCCAAGTAATGGAACTAGTTTTAAAACTTTATATAATTTAAAATGAAGCCCCATATAAATAAAAAAGTATTTTTCTTTTGTTTTCTCCCTTTGTTTTACCAAAATACTCGACGATGTTTGTTTAACACGAAAATGTAAACTAATCATTATTTTTAAGGCCCTCGTTTGCTACTTTATTGTAAAAGTATTAATCCCTGCTGATTTAGTTTTGCGTGGTAGCAGATCATTAGAAAACAGCATTTTAAGCCTGAAACACCCCTTTAGGCCATACAATGAGCAACAAATAAAATTTATCTTTTCTCTTTTTTTTACAAATATAAATATAATTTAATTTAGTAACTGTTCATAAAATTAAATTTTTATTTCGCAACTAATCTTTATCTACTTCAACTAATATTTTTGGCGCAATATACCTGAGTTCAGGTGTTACAACATTAAAAGTTCATTGACTCACTTCATGAGATATTTAAATTAATTAGAATTGTTATATTTTATTGAATAAATAAAATGGTTTTACTCTGAAGAATGAGATAATATGAACAACATTAGAAACCTGATTATTATATTTATAGCAATTTCCGATATTATTAAACACCAAAAGAAACTTTCAATAAATTCTTTAATTAAGAAGTTAAAAATTTTAATAATAATATTTTTTTGTTGCTTTTCCCATTTGTCTCACTGAAAACATTATATGCATCAAATTTCATAGTAAATTTTAATATGAAAATCTATTAAGTAATCATTTATTTTAGATTAAATTTCATTAAAAGTGTTGAATTTTTGTATTTTGTTTTGTCTATTATAGGCAGCCTATCCACCAAATCACTACATACGGAGATGTCCTCAACGCAAGATCCATACCTTCACGATGTGCCAAGTATTCCAGTTGGCAATTATGTGCTTCTTCGGATTTTCTCCCTGGTCCTACGTCAAGATGGTCTTCCCCGTCATCATTTTTCTGTTACTTCCATTCAGGTAAAAACACTTAAGAGCAACTTTAGAAGTTTTTTTAGCAACTTTTGAAGAGCAACTTCTTTACAACTTTTGGTTGTAAAGAACTTTTTCCTCTTCCTTTAGCGCAAACGTTTAAGTTTATCTTATATTATATAAAAGCTCAAAATTATCGACAATAAATGTTATTCGCAAATTACTGTTTAAAGTATCTGAGTATTTACAGTTGATTTTATCTTTTAATACAAAAAGAAAAATTAGCTATACGATTCTTTGTCAACTGTTATAAAAATTAAACTGCCGAGTATTGTTTCATTTCATGTTAAAAAATTAGATTCCGGAATGAGTCATAAAAATTTGAAAAACGTACTTACTTAATTTTGTCTTTTCAGTGTTTCAGTATCTAAATTATAATTCTCATCCTTTGGAAATATTTTTAGACACGCTGAACATAGTTAGCTAAAAGATAATTAACATTTTGCATTATTTTAAATTACATTTTTTTTTCATATCGTCTAGTTTCATATCATACCAAAACTGTTAATTATTTTTGTAATTAAATTTTTTTTAAAGTGATTGCTGCTCAAAGTAAAGCAGTTCGAAGGTGTATTAAATAAAGAATGTTTATTATTATTTTATAATTATTGTTTTTAAATATTTTTATTATTTAAGAATTTTTCCAGATCCAGAGATTTAAACATTCAGTAAAATTAATGCATGAGCAAATTTATTTTGTTCTTGATTTTCTTTGTTATTAAATTCGCGATATCTTGAAGTTCCAAAAAAATTGTAAAATTAAGTCACTTTTGTAAAAAATAAATAAAAATAGTTTTAAAATAATGATTTTTAAAAAAGGTATGCATCTAGCAATACAATAGAATTCCAGATAAAGGAAATATATAAAAAAAATACAAAGGACATATTTGCCTTCAGTTTATTTTAAAGATCTCTATTATTCAATATAATAAGGCACTTTCGATAAATTTGATCCACTAGAATCTCTTATTTCATTTTCTAGGCACAAGATAGTCCCGTGTCTCGTTGATGGAAAATACTTGGAAGCTTTGGACGGTGAACATCAATGAGGAAGTGATATATTTAGCTATGTGAATGATATATATCTTATGTTTATTCTTATTTCACTCCATACTAGCTGATGCTTTTGATGGAGAAATGTAGGTGCCGCAAGATTCCCTGGTCCTCTTATACGAGTGCCTCAAACACTTTCTTGAAAGAATAATGACAATGAACTTCCGTGGAAGCCCTTCTTCTCTAAAAAAATGCTCGCAAAAAGTATTTAACCACCGAAAGCGCAGTGAAAACTCTTTTCTAGAAACAATATAGTTGTATCTTACACACTCTAAAGAATTCAATTCTACTTCAAGATAATATTTCTTTTTCTATCTTTGCAAGTATGCAAAAGATAACTTACATATAATATTCAATTAATGAAACGAACTATTGTATAATGAATATATTTTATTTCAAAATTTATTTCAACATGTTTAAGAAGATGGCTTTCACTATATGCAACTGTTTGAAATTCAATTCCATCACTGGAATAATTTGTTGAGGACCAGGAATTGTGAACTGTAAAAGCAACCAAATTTTTTCCTTCAGTTCATCACACATCATCAAGCACCTGGCCAGAACATTTGCCCTGTTCAGATATAATTAGGGCCATGTCGCTTGAGTTGATAAACTATAAAAAAGGTGACAATCTAGCATTGATTATACCTTAGGTCAAGCACTGAGCATCTGGTCTGCAATAGAATGCAGTTATAGCAAATTTACGAATGTTAACTAAATCACTTTAAATATTTTAATAAAATAATAACATATTAATATTTACCTTATCAAAATTACCAGATCTCAATATTGAAGTTAAATTATTTTCAAACATAAATAAAAAAAACATTTAAATCTACTAACAGTCCACGAAGATAAGAAAAAGAAATGTACAATTATTAACTAGAAACAGCGTATTCTCATGACTTATTTTATTTAAAAAATTATTTATCATTTGCTAAATAAATATTAAACAATATCGAGGGATAATCATTAATTAAAATATTCTTTGAACAAAAATATTATTCTTAATATTTTAAATCTAAGGTAGAATATAAATATTCCCTTTTCTCGAATATTATTTTTATAATGAATAAAATAAAAATTACGATTCAGGAACAAACAACATAATTAAATGAGCTTCTTTAATTTCTATCATTTAATTAATTTTACAAAAAATTCTTTAAAAAATTGCTCCACTATTTTCATAATAAATATATTAATGATCAGAACAAAAATACATATAAACAAGAACCTCAAATTTTTTTTTAATTTTATCTTGCAGTTAATATTATTTTTTTGACTTCCATTTTCAACATTATTGCATCTCTTAAAACTCCTTAAATAAGAATTACTATAAATATATTTTCCATAATATTTAATTTTCTAAAAATAATATATGATAATTTCGCAAGGACTTTTCATTCTTAAGACATGTATCTTAAAGATTACTGCAAACATTTCACTGACAGTTTAATATTTGTTTTCTAGTGTTGCTTGTTGAGGTAGGAATTTTTTTTTTTTTTTTTTTTCTTTTATGTAGCTGAAAATCCTAAAGGAATCATTATCAATCTCAAAAGAATATAAAATTACATGTGCTTGTTCATCTAATTTTTAATAGATTAATTGCAAACTATTAGCGATTCAATAATGCTAATTCCGATACTTAAAAAACTCTACTCTAAAAAATTAGGTTCTCCAAGAAATATTTCATGTTGTATTATGAAACTAAGAAATATTGTGTTTTATAACAGATATATAAAGAAAAACCTTCTGAATTAGTAATTTTCATATTGATATAAAATATACAATAAAGAAATATAACATATGTATAAGGAAATTATCATAAATACAGATTTCCATATACTCTACAATAAATTTATCACTAAAATTCATCTGAATTCAAAATTAAAACTAAAATTTTGAAAATTCTTTGCCGTTATTTAAACTTTATTTTGCCATTGAATTTCACAACATAGAGCGAAAAAATATGTAAGATGTAAGGATTCTTCTGATATTGATTTTGATTCTGAAATTTCTTCATAAAATCACAAAAAAAACAATTACTTTATTTTAAAACTATTAAAAGAAGCAAAATTCATATTTTTACCTTAAATTTATTTTCAATATTGCAATCTGGGAATCAAAATTCTTAATAAAAAAAAGATTATAAAAGTTTCAGTAAACTTTAAAATATGAACAAATAGAGTTAAAAGTGCTTCGACTATAAACAATCTTTATATATGTATATATATATGCATATATATACACGTGTATAGGCGATAAGTTAATCATACCGAAATTTGCTTTCATTCATTAATCAGTTTCTATAAATGTATTTTTATATCTATATAAAAACAAAGACAGAAGAAGTAACAGATGAAGAAGGCAGTATTCGATTTTAAGCTCGTGAGAATACTGCACAATGACAAACTCTGACAAATCCTTTTTAAAAGTAGAAACTTGTCTTAGCATTTTAAATGATGATTATCCTGATATACTCGAGAAGATAACTGCTATGGGTGAGGTGTTGTCGGTCAAACCTCATGTGTAAAAAAACAAACTGCAAAACTTTTAGTCCAAGATTTTTTCCTACGAGTCACACTCATATCAGGAAAGCAAGCTAAACAAACGGTAACTAGAACTTAGGGTGTTTGTCAAGGGAAGAGAACTAGTGAACTCTTTTACCAGTTCGATTTCTAGTTGGAAAATACTTCTCTGCATTGAAGCCTTTCTGTTTCCTACTTCAACACAGAACACTACCAGCCGATCGAAGAAAGACGTTATACAGTGTCCATGTTTCTTTCCCATACGTGTGCTAAATAGAATTTTTTATTTATTTGTCATCAACTTAAAAATGCAGATTGACGGATATTTTTGTAATATCTTCAGTGCCAATCTAGAATATCCTGAGTACATAAGATAGAACTACTTGCAAAGACTTCTGAATGGAAAATTAGATGATTAGTAATAGTGAATTTCACTAAATTCTAGTTTAAAATACTGCAATTTAAGTGTTTTAAAACAAATAGATTTGTGTTTCACTCTTAGATGAATAATAAAATCCGTAAAGGTGCCATCTTCGATCGACAGACTCGACTGTTCGCTTTTTAGAATTAGAAATGCTTTTCTAAATTTTCAATCAGTTGGAGTTCGCTTATGTGCATGTGCCATGCATATTGATGCGTGCCTTTGAAATTGGAATTATGATGAATTTACAAAAACAGAACTCTGCAAAAATAAAAACTTTTAATTCGTATTCATACTACTGAATGGTTCTCAAGAGCACGAGTGTTTCAGGTGTTTTTGTGTTATAAGTGTAATGTGCCACACATATATACTCAATAATATTCATGTATGTCAGTTTGAATGTTATGTATATACATATATGTCTGTATGAAGCTCTGAACGAAATGTTTTACGTTCTCTGGACGTAAAGCTTTGAATTCTCGTACAGAGAATAATGCTTAGTGGAAAAAATTATTTAGTAAATTTACGAACAAATATTTATGATAAAAGTATAATAATCTAAAGATGAATAGTAAAAGTGTTGACTTATTTTAAATTATATACAAAAATTATATTAAAATTTTAAGAAGTCTTGGGTCACTTATGAATTTTTCTATTACTTATCCAATGAAATTTTAATTCAATTTATTCAATTAAAATATTGTGCCAACTGAAAATGTATTGCGAACTATAATGCCAAATTTTCTATTATTTTAAATCTCTACGAAGAATTCATATAATTTCAACTTATTCTGTTTCAATGAATAATCTAGAGCTTATAGAGAATTCTTGAAAAAAGGAAACCATTCTAATAAAGCATGAATTCTAATATAATTTACACCATTTTTTATCTTCTTCTTCATACTCTTATTTTAATTATAATTGTTATACTCTTTTATCTAATTAAATGAGTTTGTAAAAAAATTATTTTCTAAACATTAAAAGAAAATCAATAATAAGTTCATTTAATTCATAAGTTTGTTTCATTATAATTTTACAGAAGATTATTTTGAGTTTAATTGATGATCCAATTATGTTTTTATAAAATTTCAGAAGCCTATGTATTTTACTGTATTTTTAGGAGTGAAAGTTTTATTTAGCTATAAAATAAGACATTAAAAAATTTCATAATCACATTTACGCAGAATTTATTTTTTTAAGATTCTTTGATTAAACCCAAATCTATCTCGGCTTCTAAGAGTAATTTACATTTGCTTTACCAAAATCTAATAACCACTATTTATGTAATTCTATAATCTATCATTACCAATAACACATAAATTCTTTTTTTGTTTTTGTTTCTTTATATTCAATACTTATTGAAAAGTTCTTTCATTCTGTAAGCCAACATTTTTTAATTTTTTTTATTACCTGACTGAAATTTCATAAAATGTATTTTAAGACATTTTAAATTATATAAAGTAGTATACATGATTTTCTTTTTGTTAAAATTGTACTGTTTAGACTTGGTGTCTTGGTTTTGTAGTGGTAATATATTGGCATATATTTGTCTTTTCAATATCTTATTCATTTATTATGTGTATTTAAAATATTTCTTTAGCCTTAAAATGACAAATTTTAATAATTAATTTCATTTTTGAAGTTTCTTATATATTTATTATTTTAAACTTAACTACTTGTCATAAATTTCATTGTATTGCTATTGGTAATAAATTATCCGTTTTCTATTCTTGTTATCATAAATATCAAGAAAACACAGAATAGAATTTTTTTCTAAATTGTTTTCTATTATATGTTAAAAGTAAATAATACAGTTCATGTCTTAATATTAAAATGGTCAGAAGCTGAAGTAACTAAATAAATCACCTAATAAAAAAAGGTTAATATTTCATATTGTGAAAAGCATAACACATTTAGGGGCCAATATAAAATTTATATTGATCCGTAATATGCTTATTGATAAAAGAAATGCACTAAACTAAGAATAACAACGTTAATAAAATATTTTGTAATTGCAAGTAAAAGCAGGAATGGAATTACAGATAAATAATGGAGGTTAAGTGTTTATGAAATCTCAAATTCCTCTACATACCACTCCAAGTAAACAGTAACCGAAATCAAAAGCTCTATCAGATTTGCTGACAATAAGTATGCTGCCATACAAATGGTAAGCTACAAATGTTGGAGCAAAGCAGCATCTGAGCCTGAGATGTGGTGAAGCTGCAAAAATGCTGTTCAACAAACTTCATGACTCTACATAACCAGTTCGAATTCGAACTATTTTTAGAGTTTGTGCTGTGAACTATAATTCAAACTTCTAATTGTTTTGTAATGTTGTAATGACGTTTTGTGTGTGTAGTAGTAGTCTGTAAAAAATCTGTTGGTAGATCTCATTCAGTAGCAAACACTTTCATTTCAGAATCCCCCGTTGCCTATCCTTCTAAACTGTTATTTTTAATTTTTATTCTTTTTTTTCCGATTTTTGGTATCCGAATTTCCTTTCCTGATTTAGTTATCAAAATTATCTTGAACAAATCCGCATTTTTGAATGGTACACTGCATTCGTGGCTCGCTAACCGCTAGTTGGACGACACTGACATTCAATACTGTGTGATACTTAGAGATATATATTTTTGTTATATTATTTAATTGCATTACAAACCATACAGGGTGAAAAACTCTTCTTTTACCTTAGCTAGACTGTTTTTCATTTATAATTTTCTTTATTTCAAAATTCGCATATTTTTTACGTAGGAAGAAGCAGTTATTAAGCTTATAGAACTTAGGTATCGATCCTATACTACCAACATCTTAAAATATAGCTGTAGTTAGAATTTAAGGCTCAAAAAATACTGAATCGAACTTTTGATGATTACCAATAATCAAATTTCATAGAAATTTATTTTTTGTAAATTTCTGAAATTAAATATGTTGCTAAATATAAGACGATGAATTTAGGGAATTTGTTACCATTTGTTTGTAATTGTTGTATTGTGCAAGAATTTATTTTAAAATATGTAGTTATTGTTGGTCTATCAGATATTCAGTAGCAAAACAAACTCTGTGGTTTAATTTTTCTAAAAATATTCCTAAGCTCTAATCTAAGAAAATATTATCTAGTTGGAATATTTTTTTCTGATAAGAAAAATGTGATTGGATTTTTGAAAGAAGTAATCAAGTTATAAATTTTTTATGTGACTTAAGATACAATAGCTGCTATTATACCAATTAAATATTTAATCTTCGTGTAATATGGAAAGACTACATTTTTAAAACTATAAACATCAATATCTTTCATTACTCTTTTCTGACTAAAAGATAGTGTCATGAAAACATTTATTATAATTCTTTCATAAGTGAAATGTCATACTTAACCTCCTACATAATATCAAAACATAAAAATTCATATTAACATATCTGATAAATGTTTTAAATTATGTATTAAATTTTTATTGACAATTGAACAAATTCATATATGTAATGTTTTTTACAAAACCAGTATTAACTTTATATCGATTAGCTTAATTCAAATATTACGTGTAAGCACATTTACTGAAAATCTATAATAACTTTACATTTTTGTCGCTTAACTCCTAAAAATTGTTCATTTTATATGTGTAAAACTATAGATGAAGCTAACTAGTGAAAAATATTTAAATATAATATAGAAAGCACATGCAATTTATGTTTCGATAAATTTTTGAATAGAAAATTCTACGTGATTATTAGGATAATTTAACTTCAAAAAGTCATAACTACCTAACAAAAAAAAAAGTTCATTGAATAAGCGTAACTTCAAAATAATGTTAACATCAATGAAACAAAAGAACATTACCTTATACAAGCACTGCGAAGTATTACATTACATTAAACATAAAATTTAGTGTTTCCATTTCCACAAGTTCACTTAAACTCTACAAAAGCAAAAAACAATAGAGCCAAGTAGATATAAGACCTAATTTCAGAAATAAAAATGTAATGCTCTTTGAATTTATTTCCAGTTAAAAAAATAGGTACACACGGCTAGAAAAAGGTGATATTACATAATAGCAAGTAGACTCAAGTAATGAATGGTATTGCTGCATATATAAAATATAGATAGATTCGATCTTTTTTTTTATATTGAACTGTAGTTTAAAGAATTCGGACAGCTCTATCACTTTATCAACGCAACTTGAAAGAACGAAGATTTTGAAAAGAAATCAGCCAAAGATCTTTGATAAATGCAGTTATATGCACTTTACATAGTGAATTATACACTTCTTAAGATTGAAGAAAGGACACAACAAGAATAGATTACATGAAATTTTATTTTAAAGGTCTTTTATTTTTATAAATGTTTGTCATTTCATAACAGCTAGAATTGAATACTTATTTCATCAATTACATTTATTTAAATTCCTCAGAAAAAAATAGTTATGATTGTATTTCGATGTTTTTACCGTAAATTTCTCCTATATACTTTATCTATGTTTTTAGTCACATATACCAATATCCATTTCCCATAGTTTATTGCATTTCATGTAGCTGCAGGACCTGACTTTTGTATTAATTGTAGAATTATAAACGTAATTGTATATAACTGTCCTTGATATTTAAATGCCCATTGTAACGGCAATTTGTTTAAGTGTAGAATCCTTGTCAGTAGTGAACTTTTAACCAAGAATATTCATAGCAAATGATTGATGTTAAAAAGTGGTTGTTGGCATTACCTAAAATTATAGATGAACATTAAATGCATAAGAAAACAAAAAAAAAAAAAATGTCTTATGAATTTTGACTTTGTCTGTATATATGTACCATTATATTGTATGGGAAAATAAAAAGGGTTATGAAAAATAAAATCGTTTATTGTTTTTATAAATCTTACATGCAACTTTAAAAAAATTAATAATGTGTACTTTTAGTAGTATATATAAAATATTAAATGCAGAAAAAATAGAACATTCTTCAATTTACATACAGAACAAAAATACTGTTTTACTTTTTGAAAATCTGAAAAACGATCCTTAAAGGCAAATGAACGTATTCAGTCTCTAAATTGAAATTAAACTTTCTTTAAACTTTCCTGCAATTTAGAAAATGAACATAATTTTCTGAATTTAATATACACGCCGCAACAGCTTGTGTATTCTTGATTTAAATCATTACTAAGTATAAAATATTTTGAGTGAAGTAACTCGTTTGGAAACTTAGAATTTTCGCTTTTATCTGAGATATAAATTTGAAAATTGTTTGTCTTTTATACAAATTCACATTATTAAACAGAGGTGGAGAGTCAGAGTCGGGAATCGAACATTTTTGAGGAAGTCGAGGTCAGGAGTCGGTTTAAAAATCCAACTCCAGATTCTTTTATAAAAATAATTGTTATTTTTCCAAAATTCTAGGAATTAGTGTCAAAATTAAATATTGAGGAAACAATTAGATTGTATTCTTCAATAATACAACCTCTTGCAAAGACAGTTACTATTTTAGCAGCATAAAATAAGAGAGACTTTTCTCAGTACTGAGGTTTATAAAAATCTATTTTGTATGAACAATGAAAAAAGATCTTACAGAAGCTTATTAAGAAAAAACAAGATTTATTGTATTACAAATTCCCGATTCCCGTCTTCATGCTTAAAATGCACAATTTTCTTTTACTTGTCTTCAGCTATTCTATAATACTTTAGTACTGTTGATGTGGCACTGTTATTTGATAGGATATGTGTATTTTTGTAAGAAAATTTAACGTTAAAGAATGTCTTTTAAGTTAGTGAAAATTTACATCTTTATATTTGTAAATAATACTTAGTAATGCAAAAACTGTTTAAGATATATGAGTTCAATAAATGTCATTGAATTTATTCTAAATATTATTAATTAAAGTTAGAATAATTTAATAATTTAATAAAATATTTAATTATTAAATTATTAAATTATTATTATTTAAATCTTTATTATATTTAATATTTAGATTTATTCTATATATTATTATTATTAGTCAAATTCTTCTAAATTTATTAGTAAAGATCATATTAAGTAAAATTACGGAGAAGAGTCGTATTAGAAGTCAGAAGTCGGTATAAAAAATCCGATTCAGAAGTCGGAAAAGTTTTGACCGAGTCCCAACCCTTTATTTTCAACCTGGAGCTTTCAAATTTGGCATGTCCATTAGTTACTTTAAAACTTCAGCAATCCCTTCCTGCTTTCCGCGCTTAATTCCATCAATTTAATGAGAGAGTTCAGATGCATTTTTATAGAACCAAACACTCTGAGTCCAATGGTATTTTCAATTTTCGTCTACGACTTCTATAAAGGGGAAGGTTATTTTTAAGGGAAAAAACTCCTATACAACATATGTTTTACGATAGTAATACTAAAGGCTCGTTCCTACCGAGGCGTTTAAGCGCTGACCAATCACTAGCCTCACCGCTTTCGCCTGAAACCGGTTTGAAATCAACCAACTTTCGATCAACTTTCAACTCGAAGCGGAACTTCACTAGGCGTAATGCTATTTCTGACGTTTCGATGTGAACGGGTCGAAATGCCCTGCCGCATGTCGCGTCACCGCCTCGGTGGGAACGAGCCTTAAGCCTTCAATGCACACTTTTTGACTATAAAAACTTTATTAGATATATTAACCATTTTAAAAAAATATACGTTGAAATGTGTGTATAGTACTGTGTTTATCGAGGAGGGGCAGTTGCAGATGTGAATATGTTGGGTAGGAACAACGCTGTGGGCTAGATGAACTGTCCGAAGTGAGGGCTAAACTACAAGCCTTATTTGCCCTTTTATCTTTATTGTATCACTTTTTTTTTTCAGATATGCCCGGTAAATATAACACCATATTATCACAAACATGAATGCTGATAACAATCAGATTTTCACATTATTAATTTCAAAAAATAATTTTTTTAGCTACTAAGTTTCAATCATACGATCTTACAATCATACGAGTTATATACTTTCAATCATACGAGTAACATACGATCTTACACAATTTATCAAAAGATGTTGAGAACTGTAAAACATACTCGTTTGCTAAAAAAGAAAAGAAGAAACCCTTAAAATAAACCTTTATACCCAGTATGCAAATGAAGAAATTTTAATGGACAATGAAAGTTTGTTACCTACTGTCATATGCCTCTCGGTAAACGTCACTTAAGACGGCTAAGAGATCCACACATGTCGGCGATCGTCCTCGAACACGTTATATAGCGTGAACGTGGATTTGATTGGGACTATATCAAGCCCAGTTGAGGGCTGCCAATCAGCGGTGGGGTTGACTTGTACTTATTGCATTTCATCCTTAGCCGTGGAGCCGGATAAGGCGGACTCCGGCTTGTACGGGTGGGGGACTGTCGTGGCTTCTGGTTATTCAGCTCCGTAAGCCTTCGGGCAAGTCGGTAAAACTTTCTAGAATTACCTACTGTCATAGCGCATGCTTCTACTGCACAGCTAGGATTTCGATTTAGGTTTAGGTTTAGGATTTCTCGTTGTCAGTGAGAGACACAATCAAAATGCAGTGTTGAAGAACCTCAGTCAGTTGGACAACTTCGAACGTGATCGTATAGTCTGGATACATGAACCTGGCTGATCACATGGTACAACAGGTCACACCCGCATTGTACAATCACTACCATGCAACAATTATTATGACTCATTGTGAAATTCAATTGCAAATGACTCATCTGTGAAATTAAGGCTCTGGAACAAATGACCCTATCCAGCATACTATAGTCTTTTCTATACCACCAGTGCTACTTTCAATTATCTCACAGCACTGATCTGAAGTGAGGTTACATTTACAAGGGCCTTAAAAACGCATGTCTTTAAACTTACAACAGTCGTCTGAAGTGGTATCGAAGTCAATCATCATGGTTGCTAAACAACTGGTATCAAATGTTCAGTGTAGAATTCCACTTCAGTCTTGGGAGCAATTGGTCATCGCATCCGTGTATGATGGAGGTCAAGCCATCGCTATTGAAAAGACTGTTCCACACAACCGTTAGGTCGACCCTAGTCATTTTGTGTACAATCGTAACAGCTCAATTATTTGTTGATACCAAGGCAGATGTTTCTATTACCTTTTGTGTCACGTGGTCAAGGATAATTTTTTTAACAAGATATTGCCTGATCCCATAATCCGAATTGTCGCTATGCTGTTATTAATGTTCTGTAGCCTGACTTTTCGTCAAATACACATTTATGTGCATGTGGAGCCCATGAATGTTACAAATCTGGAGCAACAATTAATGTATCTCATTAGAATGTATCGTGAGGTGAGATTAGAAATCTTTATCACTATTAGTATAGACTTATAGCAGCTGAAAATTAATCAATTACTGATTAGAACATTCAATATTCCAATGTTTCATTTATGGGCCTACGGCCTTAAATTTTTATCCATTTCATTCCTGTATATTACTTATATTTATTTGATTTTCCTAAAAAAATACTTTCTTATTTCACCCAAAACAGTGTCTAATATTGTCTAAGCTACATCAAGATGTTTTCAATTAAATCTAAATTTTAAATTGGAAACAGGTGCTAGATTTTTCATTTGTTTTTAGCTTTTATACATATAAAGAGTTAAATCTAAGCGAAAAAATTAATGTTAATATTAACATTTTAAAGATTTTTGTACTCATAATCCAAGTCTCTTAACACAATCATTTTTATATTTAAGTTATTTAATACATTTGCTATAAATTTAATAATTTATAAATACGTCGGATATCAAGAGGAAATTTAATTTGTATTATACAAATATACATAACTGCCAAAGATAGTTTCACCAATTACTAATATGAATATTTACTGTGCAATAGCTGGCCAATAATAGTTCCTACGGATTTGAATGTCAAAAAAACATCTTTTGAACTTAAAAATATAATAAATAATTATACTAAGTAATATGGCCACGGTGCATAGCAATATTTTTTTTTTTGGTGAAAAAAAATTTAATTTAATAAAAATTTTAATTTTTTAAATAGCAAAATAATTTTTCATGATCGTTACATTTTTCCGATTTTGTAAAACTACCTTGTCTTTTACACTGTATAATAGATTAATTAAAAAGGGGCAGTTTAGTTGTACTTTTTTTTCTTCTAAACGAAGTAACTTTTATTTAAAGAAATAAATTTTTGGAATTTCCATTTCAGAAAAGAAATCATGATCCCTTCAAAATACATCAAGTAAAAAAAAAATATCCTTGCACAACATACATATCACAATTTTTTTTATGAAGTGTATAATCAATTACATCTGATATTTAGCCTCTATCTCTTATTCTCTCTAAATAATTTTAAAAGGAAAGAAGATGAACATAAATTTGTTGTAAGATGAAACTCAATGGAAGATGATATTAAGAACCATTAAATATTTTCAGACTTACAATACATTAAAAGTTCATTATAATAGTTTAATTTCATTACATTATTTTTAGTACATTAATTCAATCAAAATTATTTCTTGAGTGATTCTTACTTGTTTAATTCTTGGTAAGGCGAAAGAATTTATAAGATAGTAAGAATTTAAATTAAGTAAAGAAAGATAAATTTTACTAAGCAACGCAGATTTAATAAAAAAAGTATCTACACTGGTGGAAAATGAAATCCCAACACCAAGATTAAGTTTCGAGCAATGAAATTTCGGCAAAGCATTTGTTTATGTAATGTATTTATATTATTGAAGTTTCAAGGTAACAGGTTAAAATATGAGCGAGAAGAGCCATTTCAAAAGTGAAATGGCGGTGCATTAATGACTGCTATAGTCTCCACGATTGTGAATGTACAGGTGTCGCATGCATTATGTTATACAGTACAAGAGTTGTATGCCATTTGTGGGATGGAGTTCCACGCCTTTTCACTTGTTCAACAGAAATCCGTGCTGATTGTGGATGACACTGGATTTGCCATCCAATAATATGCTTGATGGGAGAAAGATATGATGATCTTGCATCGTTTGTATGTTTAGGATTAACTAATTGAAACTGTTAAGCAAAATACTTCATGTAGCTGCAGGACCTGACTTTTGTATTAATTGTAGAATTATAAACGTAATTGTATATAACTGTCCTTGATATTTAAATGCCCATTGTAACGGCAATTTGTTTAAGTGTAGAATCCTTGTCAGTAGTGAACTTTTAACCTCCTCTCTATGCAAAAAACATGCTGCGTTTTTCCAAATGCATTATTTTTTTATTTCGTCAATCGGACTACCTAATGGGAGTTTTTGCAGGGTTTCCTCCCATACGATACGCAAATGCGGGGTAGTTCAGCCTAAAAGTTCTCCCAGAAGGTACTACCTTCCTTCAGCGTTAACGGAGCCAAGTCAGACTTCTACCTACGGATGCTCCACTTTCCCCCCTTCTACGAGACCACACAGATTCTTAGATGTGGTCTAGATTTTGCTGTAAAAATGCATTACGCTTCCATAAATTCTAATTAACAAAGAATACATTTTATCAAAAGGATCAACTAATTGAAACTGTTGAAAACATGCTATGTGTCTTTCTAAATGCATTAATTTTTTTTTTTATTTGTTGCATAACCAACAGTCACAGGAAGAATTGCAAAAGTTTCCAATTTTAATTATCAGAATTTAAAGCCTTTAATCTTTGGATTACATTTTAATAAACTTAAAGCATGGATAGTAGTAATCTGCGATTATTTTTTAATGAAAGTTTCATAAAAACATTTCCATAAAACGGCTACTTAATAGTGTTTTTAACAAACAAAAATTAATAAAACTTACTGAGAGAGAAAAATTAAGCCATTTTCTAAAATATGAAGAATACATAACAGTTGTGAATGATGGTCGGGAGTTTGTCAAATGTGATGCTCTTTATACATCTGTGTGTGCTATTGGTTGAAAATGACATGGAATAAAGTTATAAAAATTAAATATTCTTTACAAATGGCAAGTAAATAATTCACTACAATATGGATCAAGAATTTCATATCTCAAGGAAGTATCAGCACTACAAATCATTAGCAAAATGTAGTTTCTTTTTTCCACCATCATTATTAAATGCAAATCTTCCATTTAGTTTCCACTACATTAAATTTAAAACAATTTTTTTATATAACTCAGTGATTGAAAAACATTATTTTTCCTTTGGATACACAAATAGAACATGGTTGATTGATATATATAGAATTTGATTCAAACAGATGCAAGTTTACCGAAGATTACACAATATCTTTTTTTTAGTGTCAGATATTACACCTGTAGATTATGAGGAAATAACTATAAATAAAAACTGCCGTTTTTTATAATAAAGATAGTAAAATAGTATAGTATAAGTGTTAAATATGTAAATACATTTTGAAATCACTATATTTACTGATAAGATTCGATTTAAACTTTTTTTCTTAAATTTATAACTACTTATTAACAGAGATTAGTTTATAAATGGGCCAAATGGTTAAAACATTAACCTATGGGTTTTGAACATATACATTAAGCCAAATTTATCAAGATTCTCCTCCAATACTTTTTATGAAATTATTTATATATCTTCATTTTAAATTAATGACTCATTGTGCAATGCTTCTAAATATTTATAGATATTTTTTGGGAATTTAATTAAACATCTCTGCTATAAGAAAGCAGATTTGTTGATAAAAATGAAATTATTAGTAAATGGATGAATTAGATTTGTTATAATCATTGCATCATTTTCAGTTAAAAAGTTGTTGTAAAAAAACATTTGATGCCAAGTTCTTTTATTAAATACATATTTTTTTTAAGTAAAAATAATCCAAATATATTTTTTGTACAAAGGTTATATTATTAAATCAGTAACTTATGCATTTTTAATTTAAGTCTCTTAAAAAATAAAATTAGTTTAATGTTCATAAACACCTCACAGCCAGGGACATAAATAAGCATTTATTTCCTTCCGAGCCAATTCTGAAATGAACTTACTTACTCTAATATTTATCTCATTACTGTATAAATCCCTCAGTTCTCTCAACTGTACAAAAATTCTTAACTTAATATTTCTTTACTATTAAATTATATATTTTACAATCGGTATTTTTCTCTGTATACATTAATAACACATATAATAAAAATTACTATTATTTGTTTATTAATGAGTGATAGCACACAAATGTTATCAAGATCAGAAACATCTCTTAGAAAATTTTCATTATAAAAAAACATTTAAATTAAATAAAATTAAAATTCCTAATGACAGTTTGCCGAATCAGAACTCAATCGCATTCTTGCAAAAAAAGTGATGCTCAATACCAGTTGTGGGAAGTCGGCCAAAACGCCAACTACCGACTCTTAAATTTTTATGCACTATGATTTTACTTATGGATTAAGAATTTATGAAATAAATTCAATGACTTTTATTGAATTTATGTATCTATAAGACTAGTTTATACATAACAAAGTATTTTTTATTTATTTTTTTACAAATTTAAAGGTGTAGTATTTGCACTCACTTGAAACATTCTTGTACTCTAAATTTGCTTACAAAAATATAGATATTCTATAAAAACAACAGTATCAAATTAACAGGCAGTAAAGTATTATAGAATAACTTAAGACAAGCAAAAGGAAATTTTAAACACAAAGATGCTGTATTTGTGTAATAAATCTTATTTTTTTTTCTTAAGAATAATAGAATAGCTTCTACAAGATCTTTCATTGTTGATCTAATATAGCTTTTTATAAGCCTCAATACTGATCAATTTCTCAGCACTTACTTTATATGCTGCTAAAGCAGTAACTGTCTTTGCTAGTGGCTATAATAATGATATAAATAAACTGTCACCTTAACATTAATCCCTAAAATTTTTATAAAAATAATTTTTATTTTTCCCAAGAGTTGAATTTTTAATCCTCCCACATCTGCTTAGAACTAGCCATTTACAGATCCCTCATATGAAACAGGCTATAATGAATACTATCGAGTTATGCACATCATAAGATCTGTTTAATGTCATATGTAAGGCATTAATATGTACAAAATATAAGTAATTTGCCATTCATTCTTGAGCATCAATTTCTGTTGGTCTCAATATGTGGACTATCATTTTACTTACAAGTATCCAATATCTAATTTGTAATGTGTAAATACAATTCTGTGAAGGCTTTTTTTATTTTTTCCTCCAGTCTATTTAAAGTATCATTATATATTCAATATGTCCCAATGCAAAAACAGTGTAAATTGCGATCAGTATAGGAAGCTTTATTTATGTACACATAACAAAACATCAATAACAAACTTATATAAATTTAAAGAAATAAAAATTTTGGCAATCCAAAATCTATATCTTAAATTGCATAAATTCATTTTTACATAATATATATATATATTTATATGTATGTACATTTTAAAGAATTCTGAAAAGAAATATTAGGAACATTATATACAAACTGAAGAGCTTGATATACCTCTGGTACATTAAAAACAATGCCACATACATCTGGCACTCAGTCATTAAAAATTTATGATAGGCAATAAGTTCAAAATGCAACAAATTTATGCAGAAACTTACAAACTCAAGAACACAACTTTTTACAGTGGTCTCCATCTCATTGACAAAAATGTCAAATGAAAATAATAAAAAATAAAATAAAAATATCTAAATGCAATTTCAACAAATGTTATAAATGCAGCATACTGGCAATGGAACTGCACTTTTTCACAATGTCAAAATTTAGATTTAAAAATTCATATAATTGGCATCCATACAATACGGTTTCAATAAATAACGGCTGATGAAATGTGCTCTGATTAGCACATACTTCGGAAAGTTCCAATTTTAATGAGTGTCTAAGTCCATGAAGGCAAATTGTATAAGTTGATTTCATTATCATACATTTTCCATTCTATATACAGCATGATATGCATTTCTTAACAGTGCATATGGAAAGCAAGACTCTAATAAATCCATAGTAAGAAAAGGAGATTCTTGTACGATTAAATCAAGCAAAAGGTATACAGATTCTCTATTTCTAGTGGCTTCCTTATCATTTTCTTGTCCCAATCTTAATAAACTTGATGATGCAAGCTAGAAAAAAACGAATTTACATTGAATGCCACAAGTTGCAAAATATTTTAAAAAGTACATTTTGAAAAAAGTAATACCTACAGCTAAAAATTCTTTTAAACGGTCTTCAATGTCTCCATGACCACAAATTGTAAACAAAGCTCCTGCAATACCATTGATTGCTTGAGCAAGGCAGTGAATATTATTGCTATGACCTAAAAAAATATTTTCATTTAAATATAAAATTTGTAAGGGAAATATAATTATCAAATTAAGTTCTTTAGAATGGAGGAACAATCAAACAATGATATAAAATTTAAAATATTGTAACAGATCTGGTATCAACAGATTACCTCACATGTATAAAATAAGTAAATTTTTAAATTTTTATTAAGAATTATTTAAATTTTTATTATTATTAATTTTTTTTGCGAATTACTTAATTTTAACAATTTTTTGAGAAACAGAATAGTTGAAATTAATTTTGACATTTAATTATTTATAAATAATAGTCTGAAAATAAGAACTAAACAAACCTTCTAAAGATGCTTTATAGTATGATCCTTCATTGCGAGAAAGCTTAGGTAATGAAACTGCAACAAAAACCATTAATAAACAGGCCACAGTGTATTCATCTTCACCAAGCTCTAAAAATAGAGTTCACACTTATTCATAATCATATAGCATTATTAATATACAATGAAAGTACTTTTGGCAAATAGATTTCAGGTAACAGATAAACATAAATTACATTCATACCAAAAATATTTTAAATCATATAACGCAAACTATTTTTAAACTACTTTACATATATTCATGTTATTATATCTAATCTAATGATAAATAATTCATTAGGGATTTCAAAATAGACTATGCCAGCTTCAAGATTTACTTACAAATTACTTGAAACATTATATGTTTTCATGAAGTTTAATAGACAATTAAAATATATTTTACCTTATGGTTCATAGTAAGTACTTTCAATTTTTGGACTACTTTTTGAATAGTTTTCAATTCTTAAAAATGGTGAATTGACAAACACTTGATTTTTGTTACTAAGTCATATCTTCAAAATTTCTGTCAGAACTATGTCATTCTGACTGTTGTATAAATATTTAAACAAGTTTTTAATATAATAACACCTGTTTCTTCAAACTGTATTAAAATATACAGAATTATTTCTTTGTTTTAAAATTATTAAAATAATTATTGAAAACATAATAAAGAAATTAAAATTTACAAAGCAATTTTAACTAAAAATGAGTATAAGACATGTTATGAAGATACATTATGTGTAATAATAATAATAATAAAAAATGCTATATCGAAGAAATTTAAAATTTTAAATAGAGAAATATAAATTATTTAATCCATTAACCAACTTATAACAAAATACATGAATAAATATAAATATTCACCACTTTTCTGTGATCTTAATGCAGCCACTAATGCTGGATCAACACGACAAGGGAGTCCAGCAGCTGATGCAATTTCTGATACAATCTGAATATGGAATAAAAATTTTAAGAATTTAAAACTTAATGAGTTTATAAACGAATCTAATGACAAAATAATTATTTATGCTACCTCTTGTAAAATGTTATAAGAAATTTTATTTTAAATGCACCACTCAATGATGCATAAATTTTAAAACTTAAAAAAAAAAAGAAAGAAAAAAGATGTAAAAAGAAAGTAAGAGATTCATTTTAGATGTAAAATGGGGAAAAAAAGTATTCATGAATAATTCATACAAAAACCAAAAAATCAAAACCCAGAAAATATAAATGTAATAATATACTTATTTAAAATTGAAACAAGTTCAGAAACTCCTACATCAAATGTGCATTCATAAAAACATTTAAAATGTAATTAATTTTGATATTACAAAGATATATACATTAAACTGTTCAGCATAAAAATTTACAGGAACTACTAACCATAGAATCACCATTTGGAACATGATGCTTAAAATCGCAAACAGAGCTGAGTAGAAAAGGTATTCTTTCTTTCAATACCTATAATGTAAAGAATTCAAGTTGTTAAATTCAATTAAAAATATTTTATTGCATAGATACCAAATAAAAAAAACAAATCTGGATAAAATAATAATAATAGATACTTACATCACTTAAAGAATCCTGTGCTAAACTACGAAAACATATAATTACTCCAATTATAGTCATTCGCTGTAGAACATTATCAACATCTGAAAAAAATTTTTAAAACAAAAAATGCATTTAAAAAGACAATTTACAAAAATTTATAAAATCACTTTTTTCTAAAACATTCTGAAAATGTATTAATGAAGTTTTGTTGTAATTTACAAAAAATCATCATACAAATTCTATTGGGTTGGCAAGAAAGTATGTTTGGTTTTTACCATGTACTTTAATAGTGAAAACCAAAATTATTTTCTTTTCAACTTCAATAAAACACTGTGGGTGTTAGTTCTTGTGTTGTAGAAAAATACTAGTTCTCAACATTAATAATTAAGAACGTTATGAAAGTAAAGTAATTTTTTAAGATTTATTTTTTATATAAGCTGGTTGATAATTCTTTAAAATAGAATTATGCCAATGAAAAATATTTTGCTACTAAAATCACAAAACTACTTAACACAATTTGCAAAAATCATTCAATTCATGTGTGCTACAAATTTAACTATAGAACATAAATTCAATAGATTCCAGTTTAGTTTCTCTGAGATTTTATTGGTTTCACATTTTTCTGCTGTGTTTCCTAAATGCCAGATACTAATAGTTCTAAGATTAAATAAAAATAAAAAGAAGAATATATAATGTTAAAGATATAATTAATCCACCTGTATGTAGACCTTTTACTTCTAGTGCATATACATCAAATATTTCTGATTTAGGATATTTTCTGATTATTTTAACATATTATGAAATTAGTTATATTAATCGAACTTTTTACACGGGCAGTTAAATATTTAATTTAAACCAGTGAAATAATGCTAAATAATTTACAAATATTTTGGATAAACATTTCACGAATTAAGCTTCTATAAATATGTTTTCAGAAATATTTCTATGAAATCAATTTACAATAGCTTTATGTGGTTTTTTAAAGCTTTCTTTTTTTTTATCCATTTTTTTCTAAGCAATCCATTTCAAGACATGTTAAATATGCTTCACAGAAGTTAAAAGTCTCATATGTGCATATAGCTGTATTGAATTCAATAGCTTATCAAGATAATAAATATTATGTGATGCAAACAATAATTGAACTTATCTGTAATACAGTCACATTGAAATATTAATATAAAAACACTTTAATATTTCTATGATATATCATATAATATATAAAAAGTAATCCTCTTGTTCCACAAAAATGGAATAGAACAAGAATAGAATAGAAGAATTTAACACGAAAACTGCCATAATAAAATTAAAACTAAAAACAATATTTCAACATAAAACATTTTTAAATATAAATTAAATAAATTTTACAAATAATTTCTGTATAACAAATTCTGAAATTAGACATTTTTTCTTATTCTTGTTACATTGAAAAATTGTCAAAACAAGTTTTTTTTAACAACATAATTACAGTTGCACCTCAACTTTGAACTCAATTCATTTCTAAACATAATTGATTTACAAAACTAATGTTATGTATCAAAATAATATGTAGTTTTACAGTAAGAGCTCTTTAATCTGGCATTCAATGGGTCCGCATTAATAATATAGCACTGATGGAGCCATTCACTTTCAGACATTTGTGTGTGTGTGCATGTGTGGATTTGGTTACTCGTTGACCTTGACTGCAGGTAAGCATAACAGCACTGTTCGCCTAGTGTTCAATGTAACAGTTTTCATTTCAGTACAATGAAAAACCCATAAATTTGTGTTTAATTCATAATGCTTATGAAGAAGCGATCTGAATAATGGAAGCAATGTAATATTAGGTACTTTTTTAAAAATTATTTCAGTAATTTAAACAGTATTTATTGTGACATAGAATAGCTTGTCACACACTTTGTTTTACCTAACTTTGTAGAGTATTCATTTTTCTTTTTGTGTGTTTTTTTTTTTTAATCTGTACAAGAACATTCAATTAAATTAAAGTTCAATGTGTGAATTTTGATTTTGTATTTGACAGAATGACGAAATAGGTTCAGAATGTGCATAAACATGTTATATTTGCAAATATCTTAAAATCTTAATTAAATTAAATTTCTACCTAGTGATTTGGCTTTGGTATCCTCATTAAAACTACATTGATGCTCAATAATTCAGCATGGCCATAGTCCCATATATGTCAGATTAAAGAGAGTTTACTGCATTGCATATTTGTTCCATTTACAATTTTATTTATCACATATCAAAAAATTATTTACAGTCTCCCACTACTTGATAAAATAAAAATACTCTAAAAATATTTCAAATGAAAATTCCTTGATCTTAATTAAGTATTACACTTCATAAATATAAAGGTTTTAAATAAGTTCTAGAGGACAATTTTAATTATATAGACAAAATAAATTACATGTTAAAATTTACTTATAATTTTTAACATGGCATTGAACAATTAAATACTTTCATATATTTAAGTAATATGTGTTATAAAAAATATGATACATAGACGTTGAAACTTTAGATAAACATTATGACATGACTATTTATGTTACAAAAAATCATATTCAAAGAGGTCTTACAGTGAGGTACAATTATAATGAAGTTTTATCAATCAAATCAAATACAATCTTTTTAATCATATCACTTTGAATAACAAGAAAGAATGTTGCATTTCAGACAGACACAAGCTTATAAAACACTACATACAAAATCACTTCAGCTATAATACTTTCTAGTAAATTAATAAAATATAAATTTAAGCTAATTTAAAAACACTATAATAATATATAAAATTAACACTCCTTACTTTGAGCCATCTTCGGTCCTATCAGAAAGCAAATAAAAGAAAACAAGAATTGAGAGCATTAATAGAATTACTTTCTATTTTGTAAAAAAATTAAAGACTGCATGCATATATATATAAGACAACACGTTTAACTTTCAGTAATGAAAATATTTCAATAATTACAAATACAATAAATTAAGTAACTTTGCCCATTATTCATCTGGATTCATTATATAAAAAATTTAAAAAAAAAAACACTTTTAAGTTAAATGAAGCAAGCTTTATATTTATAACATCATTAAACAGCTTAATACATTTTTTTTAATAATCAAAACAAGAGAGATCTCTGTTAATTCAATTTCACATTTATATCTTTAAGGACTTCCTCTGACTGAATAATAACTGTTTTATTTTTAACTGAATTTAAGAACATGCCAAATATCTTTGTTTTGCCCTAAAAACTAGTAGTTTTGATTTTCATTAATTATTTCAACTCACTCAATTCTCAAAATTTGTTTGATAACATGAGCTAGCAGCACTATCTTTTATCATTCAAATATACAAGACATTTTTGACCAGATAAAATACTGAAGGGGATATTTTATTGAGAGCAACATCTTTGTTGATATTTTTGCTGCTTTCATTAAAATCTCACCAAATTATCAATTGACAATCTATATATTTCTTCTGATATTTGCTAATGATTGAATTACCAATGTACTGTATTTTTTAAATTTTATTTGACTAAACGTTATTATTAAATTATATTTTTTTAAGTTAAATTTTCTTTCAAAAAAGTCTATGAAAATTAACAAAGGAAAACAGAAGCATATACTTTTTTTTAACATTTAATAGGAGAAATGAACATTTTTTTATAACAATAAACATGCATTACTCACTTTGCAATCTACGTAACAAATCTTTCATTTCCTCAGGTTTATCATAATTTGATCTAAGAGCCATAAGTATTTCTTTATTACTCACAACTAATTTCTGTAAAAGAAAAATTATTTATACTAAAATTTCATGATATAAACTGCTTTTTAAAATATATAGCAAATTAGCATATTTAACTTACTATCTAGGATAAATAATAAAAAATTATCATTAGAAAATAAGAAATTAAGTTCAAATTTTAAATTAAAAAAGGGAGAAATGCATTTTTAAACAAATAAATAATGCTTGCCTTTAATTCTGTAACCTGAGATGCTATATGCCAACATAAGCTTTCATTTAAATACTTCATTCCATAGGGCCCAATAAGTTCAGCTAAGGCACGAAGTTCTATTGAAACAAGATTGTTATAATGTAAAAATAAAATTATTCAGATTTTCTAACAATATTTCCTCAAAATTTCAAAACATTTAAAACAAATGAGCACAAATACAAATGAGCAGATAAATTATATAGAAATCGACAAGACAAAATTAAATTGTAAATAAAATTCAAATTAAATATACACATTTAAGTTCTTATATGAATAGTACATCTAAACAATTATATGCTCAATATTAGGATCCAGAAATTTTTTCATTGTGCTTCTTTAGAGCAACAATTGAGTTCTGATGAAATATAGAACTTCAATAACCTTTGAATTATTTTTCCTAAAATGTTTATTAATTTTACGCAAAATTTAATTCTAATTGTTCTCATCCTAAGATAAATTGTATCATTTTCCTCTTTAATGATAAATCGTATAGTGATATTTATGTAAGTATTCTGTTCAAAGGAGGAGGTTTTAAACCTTTAACAACTATACAAAATTTATCTTTCTAAAGACAGAAAACTCATTTAAATCTGTGCATGCAAAGTAATGAATCATTATACAGCTTCTTTTAATACCATTAATGTCAGAATACTCTTCAGCACTAAATTGAAGATTTCCTTCAGCAGAAAGGGTCACAAATGCTCTCTGATTTCTAGAGTATGATATATGTCCAGAACTAACTCGCCTAAGAAGGGCTTCCAAATACCTATCATAAAAATTTTATAGAAAATTGTCATTTCAATTATAAACAAAACTATAGCTAAAAATAGAAGAAAAAAATAAATTATACAGAAGTTTACCTGAATAATTTTATATAATATAAATTCCTAGTATATATGTACAGAGTTTTTATAATAATCGAAAACATTTTAAAATCATGTAAAAAAGTAATGATATAAATGGGACTAGCAGCTGTTTTATAACAAAGATCCTACAGCTTGATTTTCCTTCAACAGATTTTAGCAGTTATTTACCATGCAATAGGAAAAAATGGGTTCCCTGTTATCATGCTAATGGCTAACTGTGCAGCAGAAAGCTGTATACGTAACATGGATAGAACAACTGATATCATTTATGAAAGTTGAAGAAAATATTGGTTATTGTATTTGTGAAACCTACAATATCAAAACACAGAATGAAGCTGAGCATTGTCAGGATGCACTATAAATGGAAATAACAAGAAAACTTATTTCAGTACAGGTTTTTTTTTTTTTTTTTTTTTTTTTTTTTCTTGCCAGATGAAATTAAAATGGGTCTAACAATTCACAGACATTCTGCATACATTTTCAAGTATCATACTGGGTGTTTTTACAAACTTGAAGCAAATGAGCTTTTGACAATTCAGTAAATATAAATCAATTTCAATACTTATATGATACACTGTTCTTTTCACTGATTTAAAATATTAATTTCCTCTATAGAATACATAATGTTCCAAAACATATTTTTGTACCATTTTATTTTCATGGACTTTCTGTTAATATGAAAAAAATGCAAACATTTTAACTTTATATTCTACCGCAAATATTATTTATATTAAATGTGTTATCAAATATAAAGCTAGCACCAATGAAGTATTAATTATAGCTTCTAAAATTAATGCTATTAAACCTTTTCCATATAAATACGTAATACCAGATAGAAATTGTAATACAAGAATTATATATAACAATATTATTAGTTGTTTACCCGGCATTACTCGAGTATCTGTTTCCTTGGAGGCATTGTTCAAACAATAAAGTAGGAAACATTTATAGAATTAACCAAAGAAAAATAAAACGCAAAATGAAACAATCACCGATTTGAACATAACTACAATCCCCTTACAATCTCCCAAGAGAAAGACATATCTACCTCACTGATTCCATACAGTTGCAATCCCACTATTATTTATCAAGGAAGGGGAAATTCTAGTGACTAGTTTGTTTCCTACAAGAAAAACCAACCAACAATAGTGAACAAATTCTCCTGATATTTCATCTATTTTCTCTTTTAAATTAGATGACTGGCGAAATATGATCTTTCATCGCTCTACAAAAAAACCTAACATTTCTAACGTTCACTCATTGAACTGAAGTGTTCATGAATACGCTTAGCATCTTAAATTTTACAACTCCCTTTATTTTTCATATTAATTTCTATTTTTAACACACAAAAATAATTCATGTGAATTATTTTGAAATCTCAATGATTTTTAGATTTGGTAAATTGCCTTTTACAAACATATCTTTCATAAAAACATATATCATATTCTTTTAAACTCATCATATCAGAATGTAGTTCATTTCTAAAAGCAATTTGTCCATATTTTTCACTCCTCAACAATTAATTTAAATAAATATATATTGCTGGCTTTAGCAATTATTAAATATAATGTTAATTTATATACTCACCAATTTGTGTATAAAAATGTAACTGTTTTATCTCCATGACAATCATGAGGCTGAGTTTGTTGTAAAAGGACACTATTAAAGACTCGAGTAATATCTATATGGACTAAAGAATTTTAATGTTAGATAAATTTAATGATAACATATAATCATTCAACTAACAGAGTTTTTAAATTAGACTAGCAGAACAAAAATAATACAGTACCAGATCTAGAATGGAAAAAAAAAAAAAAAAAAAAAAAAAAAAAATCAGCAAAAGCAAGACAGTTTTAAGATTTTGAAAATATATTTGGGAATATTATGGAATATCAGGATTATAAGAACTTGTTATATTTCTGCATCCCAAAATATAGAAACCTAATCAAATATGTCAAATATTCTAGTAATATAGAGAACCAAATGTCACAAAGCAAAATTTTATGTGATTAACACACTTACATGGCAGTTTACATTAAATAGATTGGCTAGTTTAAATTTTATAGCACTGAATTCTTAATTATACAATGCAAAAATTAAAATATTACCTAGGAATATATTTAAACATTAGCAATAAATAAATAAATATAAATATTTTTAACATATGGAATTTGAACTGGGTATGAATTATCATACGGTAAACTTAAATATATTTATAATCATTTAATTTTTCTTATTTAAACAATTTATAAACAATCACAATTTTCATATGTGTGCTAATTTTTTTTTATAAATATTAAAATTTACTTTTGGATGAAGAAGGTTGCATGAATATATTTAAATGTACATATTGTCAAAAGTTGAAAACCTTTAGTCTAGAATTTAGAGAAAAGGGTTAAAAAAAAAAAAAAAAGGGACTCAAGTAGCTCAAATGTTCTTAAAGAACATATTACATTAAACAACATTTAAACTTCAACAAATTTATAACCTTTAGAAACAAAATAAAATACACATAAACTTTTTATATGAATTTCAAGTTCTTCAAATTGAGATATTAAGATATTGATTTATATATATACAGGTGTAAACTGATGTCTGTATCTGACCTTTATTTCACAATTGTTGATCATAAAGAAATATTTCCAACAACAAAAATGTTTTTAATGAAGTAGACATTTATGTTACAGCATTTTTATATTTAAAAAAAAAATCAATACCGGAATAAAAAAAATCTAATTTTTATATAATATCACACTATATAGTTATATTTAATAAACAATTATACTCATTCTAACAAACCTGACACAGAAAATTTCATTTGCGTGAAAAATAATTGATCAAGATATTTAATTTCAATGCTTGAAATTTTTTCAGTTTTAATTGAGGGGTCAGTAATAAAATTAAATCAAATTAATTTGAGATTGAAATCAAGATACAAGAAATTGAACTCCAAAATGAAGCAAGGTAGAAAAAATAATAAAAAGTTGAAGACCATCAAATTATATAGAATAAATACCCTGAATAAAGATCTTGAACACACATTCATAAATCAAAGGAAGTACACATATATTTTATAAGAATTAAAATTCATGCATGGTGGCAGGAGAAACAATGCATAAAGTGGAGGAAACTATCAGAGACACTGCTCAAAATGTTGCCCGTTGGTGGCAATACATAACAGAATGAGTGACAGTAGTGAGTCATTGACAATTTCCAGCATAGCTGTGCAACAAAGCAAGATGGATATGCTGCTTCAAATCTTTTATGTATCAGCAAACATTTAAGGTTTTTTACTCTCCATAGGAGAGCCTACTCTTATTAGGCAAAGGTATTAACATTAAACATGTTTCAGCCTATGGGAGTTAAGTCTGATGAGGCCAGCAGCCACTCTACCTGACCAGATCCAATGAGCTGTCAGGCAAAATACACATTGACACCTGCTGCTTTATGCAAAGGGACTTCATCAGGTTGTAATCACACACATCATGTATATCACAGAGTTAGCTGCACAATTCACTCATATAGCAAATAAAGTTTAAAAAAAAAACATCAAGTAAGTGAACAAATAAATACTCTATGATATTTAAACAATTTATTTAGTTCTTCTTATGTATTTGACATTTTCAGGATGTTGGTTATTTACATAATTCGTTGATGGTATACAATTGGATGGAATATAATTGACAATTTTTATCTTTGCTTCATTCATTCTGGAGTTTCGATTTCAAAACTTTCATGTTTGACCACAGAGGGTACTTCAATTGTATTCATTGTATGAGCCATGTCTATAAATGTTCCCTTCACTTATCGTCTGAAAAACTTTCTGATGGCTGTTAATACATTGGATTTCAATTTCTAAATGTTTTAACTAATTTTATAACTGACCTCTCAAAGGACGAAATGTTTTCACACTTTGAAACTCAATATCTTGGTCAATTTTTGGCACACATAAATGAAACATTGTATGTTATATTTGCTATGAAAGCAAATTTTGATATAGTTATATTAGATATAAGTAATGGGGGACTATATAAAAAGGCAGATCTTTTATTTTTAATTTTTATTATTAATTTCTTTTTAGTGCAAAAATGTTCAACACGAATGTTTACCTTATTTGAGACATTTTTGTAATTAGAAGTGTATGCTTAAACAGGTTGCAGAAATAAAGGCTAGGTACAAACTTTAAGTTGAACACTTATATATGCGTGTGTACGATTTTCATTCTATTTTATATGACTAACCAAATATCTAAGATATGGACAATTCCACAAAATTCAGTCAATTGCATCTTAATTTAAATTGAGAAAATTCTGAAAGTCCCAAATTGTTCCACTGACTGTATAAACAAAACAAAAATTGAGTCTATTGAAATGGTTCTTTTTGCATATAACTTTTAAGAATACAGGTAAAATATAAAAAAGGCTTATGTGTACATTTATTATTTTTGACAGTTGGTCAATTTTCAGATAAAATTAAATATTCAATAAATTATTGATTAAATAACTAATAAGTTGAATAGATAGCATTCAAAGCTTAAACATACCATAATTTTCAATACTCTGTAAGACACTCATAAATGAGCGAACAGTTGTTAAGAGTTCAGAAGGCTTGGCAATTTCATTGTTTTCTGGATTAAACATTACCATTTTTACTAAAGACCTAAGAATTAAACAATATAATTATTAAGAATTATAAATTTATTTTCATTCAAATGAATATAGATCATGATATTAAAATAAAATTTACTTATACACTATAAAATATGTTTATAACTATAGGATCTTTTTATCACCTTGGTTTCTTTATTAAACTTACTTATTAAAACGACTTTCTAAATGGTTAGTCAAATATTCTCGCGGGCAAAAGACATGGTCCCAAACGTTGACTGTGCTTACATAGTTGATAGCATAACAAAGCTCACTGAGTGCCATATGAAGCTTGTCCATCCTAGAAAAAAATATATATATATATACATAAATCTGCCCACTTATCATGTGGATAATTGGCAAGTGTCCAAATCAGATAGATTAAAACAAGTGTGCTGTCATAAAGGAGGGATTTGAAAATAAAAATTACTTTAATTTTTAATAATTAAAATTTTACATTACACAATATTAAAAGAAAAAGTAGATGAAAAAATTTCATACTATTATATTTTTTCCCCAAAGCAGCTTTGAACTCTGTATATAAAACTCGCACCCCTAATAAGCAATGGATTCATCTGTTTTCGTAGTTAAACAGAATGAATCCCATGCAGGCAGTGGAAAGACTATACATGTTTTTCATACAAATAGCTTCAAGAATTTTTTAATAACTACAGAAATTCATTGGTTTATGTTTTTAATTCACTGTAAGGGCATTTTAATATTCTTTTATTTTAAACAAAAAATTAATAATTAATAATAAATTATTAAAATTAATAATTAACTAAAATTCAAAATATGCTTTGGATTTTAATTCAGACATCAAAATAAATAGATGCATGGCATACTAATTCATCGTTTTGAAAGCATAAATGGCCTGATTAACTGCATAATTTTAGTAATAAATAAGCTAATTTCATAAAAAAAAAAGATTAAGATAGGTTTTCAAGTAGTTTTTTTTTTAATGCATAAAATATTAAAGATACAGATCTAATTATTTTTCACTATTATAAAAAAAAGGAAGAAAGTTACAAATGAAAAAGAATAAAAATCATACGTCGTTAATTCTTCACGTGTTCGCCTATAGCTCTCCATTCCTGGTTTTCCTGGTTCAGCAATTACTTTACTTTTCTTATCTCTTCGTTTCTTATTCACTACTTGGGCAATAAGTGGGGCACAATGCTTAGGAAGGAGCTATTGAAAATGATCATTTTTAATTAATATATATAAAATGAATCTTTAAATAAAAAATAAAAAGCGAAATATGTCAAGAAAGCATAATTAAAATATTTTAATGTAACAACATTTTAATTTACATTATATAACAAAAAACAAGAAGAATAGCTTCTAACCTTGTCACTTAAATTACACTGTTCATCACAAATGGTGGTAATTATGTCTTTTGCTTCCTTGGACATTTCATCTAAGAATACATTTACTAAAGTTAAGCTTCTGTCACCAATATGAATCCGTTCTTCAGGACATAGTTCATGTGTGCAATTCATGAAATGACAGCAGATAAGAGGAAATGCTATGATATAACGTGTCTGAGCAGGAAACTCCAAACACATGTGGAATTGATTTTCAAACACTGTACTGTAAAAACTAAAATAAAAAAAAACTTAATGCATAAAAGCTATCAATAAAAATACAGTATTAATAAATTAAAAGTTTATAAATAATTTTTTCTCATATCATAATCTATACACTTCAGAGTACTATTACATTTTTATTATTTTAATTACGTAATTTATTTATATGCAGCAATTATTTCACATTAGTTTTAGCAGTAAATACTTAGTAGATTGATTGTGTTAGGATTGCATCCAAAAAAATTTGATATTTTCACAAATAAATAGATTTCAAAATGTTAGCTGTATTTTTTAAAAACAATTGTAGTGTTATATTTTATAAAAGAAACTGGAGTTAATTTTTAAATCAAATTATCAACTGAATTTTAACATAAAAATTTATTAACTTTTATCTAAAAAAATAAAAACAACAAAGCTTACAAAGAATTAACAAAATTAATTACAATGCTTTCTTTACAAAAAAAAATGTCTAATTTTTTATGTTTGTTTTTTCAAATTATAAAAATAAGAATTAATCTGATTTTAGTTATTAAATTCAAATAAATAAAAATTCTTTAATATTTTTCAAACAATTAGAATAATTATACGAAATAAAAATTATTTAATTAAAAAATATTACCAAAATATCGATAGGTCACTAGTCTCCAGTAACAGCTCATCCAAAACATCAACTACTTTAGTATGGAAAACTATAGTGTTTAATAATGAAGCAAGTTCTCGATGTTCATGCAAATTTAAGGGATATTTAGCAACACTGCTGTAGGCCTGGAATATATATAATTGTCGCGATGAGTTTAACTGATCTTAATGAGAACAAATATCGAAACTATAAAAATAAATTTTAAGACAAAACAATTTTTTATTTCAAAAATAGGATAAAATGTATTAAAATAAAGAAGCGTAGAATATTTACTTTTAGATTTAATAAATAATAATTATTAGTATTAATAAATATCTGTTCTTGATAGTATCTGTTTATTAAAATAAGAGTATAAAGAAAATACCTGTAACCGAAACCAATCTAAACGCAAACCACGGAAATCAAATAACTCATTTTCTTCCACTGAAAATAAAATTCAAAATATATCAATATAAAAAAACTTATTCACAAGGTTAAAATATTTTTAAATAGATAAATCATTCATACCTTGCTTGATATTTAACTGTGAAATGGTGTTACAAATTGATGATAAAATTAATGAATCTTCCTCAGGAATGCACACAACCTTTTGAATCATTTGATCAAGAGCAACTGCATCATAACCAGCTAAATACTGAATGTAATACCGCTGAATAACTTGGTTGTATTTTCGAATCAATGCTGAAAATTTTAAACAGCATTAAAATTAACAACATACCTCAATTATTTATATACATTTAACTATCGGCATATCAAACAGGATAACAAAAATAAAAATTAACCATTGCAGAGGGAACAAATTGTAGAGAAGAAAAATTTCTTTCTCTTCTTATAAATTATAGATAACACATCAAAGAGACAGTGTTAAAAAAAATGTTGCACAATTTTTTTTTTAATACCGATTCATTTTCTGAAGTAAATCATTTCATTTCTCACGATGATTTAAGTTGACCATTAGTGGTCTATTGATGGAGTGAATAATGATAGGACACAGACAGATTGGTAGTAAAAAAAAAACCGAGGCTGACAGCAGTTTAATGTTAACTTTAGTACAAAAGTCTATCATTTTAGAGTTGTAAAAGAAAGGCTTAAATTTTATATCAAAGATTTTCTATTCTGATTCAGTTCTTATTACACAGCCAATTATTCTATTACTGCCCAGACAGACAACTTGAATACTTAGGAAAGGGCATTAGAATTCAGAATTATGCACTGAAATATTCTTTAAACAACAATCAAAGCAGAAAAGAATCTACTTTAATAGTCTTTAGCTATATCATTCTAAAGCAACTATTCTTTAAAAATAATAGTAAGTTAAAACTAGAGCTAATTTGTAAAAACTTATAATTTAACACATTTTTATAAACAATCAGTTTAAAGGAAATATTTCAAATATCAATAAATTGTACCTCTTAATTCTTCCATGTGAAATAATAATTCAGGTAACTGTCTATCTATTAAGTCTTCAGCTTGAGTTCGAGTTCTTCCACCATGTCTTTGAGGAAGATTTTCACAATGCCTGAGTAACCATACCACTTCATCTCTTGCAAAGGATAATCCCATGAAAACAAATAGCACCTAAAATGTTAAAAAAAAAGCATCACAAAAGATTATTTTTTTTGTAAAAGATATTGTTCTTCTGAGAACAATGTTATTCTAATTTCACATTTTTTCTACTTCTGCCATTCACAGCCTACCTAAAGTTGCAAAAGTAGAAATTATATATTTGTATTACAATTCCATATAATATTTATAGGGTTGAATTTAGTAATGCAAGATTTAACTTATCAAAATTCCAGTCAATATGAATGATCGAATTTGATTTTGTACCATTTTTTAAAATTATTTAAATTTAATATCATGCCCTTTATTCTATACTCTATTAAGCTTATATTTCTATTTCTATTTTCCAGAGAGAAGTGATTAAATATGATAAGTTGTATATTCGCCATATCATGTCTTTTGAGTTTACGCCGCACAGAAATGCTGCAGAAGCAACTCAAAAGATTACGTAAGTGTAGTTTGTGAAAAGTGTATCTAGGATCTAAGTGAAAGTCGACTTTAATGTTGATTTAAAAATTACAAGAAAGGAATTTTAATCGTGAAGAGGAACAGAGAAGCGGACCGCCAATATGGGTTAATCATGATCATTTTAAGGCACTGATAAAATTGAAGCTCAGTATAAAAATAGAGAACTAACTGATAGACTCCATTGTGCGCAAGCAACAGTAGAGGAGTATCTAAAAATGACAGAAAAAATTTCTCAATCTGATTTTATGTGACACATGAGCTTACAGCTCAAAATTGTCAGCAACAAGTAAATGTTTGAATATCACTAGTCAAAAGAATTAAAATTGACCCTGTTGTAAAATGTATGATGACTAGAGAGGAAAAGTGGATACTTTATGCAAATGCTATTCGAAGACAAACATTAAGCCCAAAAGAAAAATATATTCCCACCACTAAACCAGGATTGGATCCAAAGGTTTTGCTTTGCATTTGGTAGGATATAGGAGGGGTGATTTATTTTGGAAGTACTTGATAATAACCAAACTATCACCTTCAACATCTACTATTGAAAATCAGAGAATTTAAGGAGGGCATTGCTCACTGAACGACCTGCATTACTCAACTGACAGGATGCGATTCTTTAAATACCCGGCCTCATATTGCATGAATGACCCCACAGAAAATGAATGACTCGGGATGGAAAATTCTGCCTCATTCCTTTTATAGTCCAGACAAAGCACCATTAGATTTTTATCTGTTTAGGTCTTTGCAGCATTTTCTAGGTGGCAAACATTTAAATAATAAACAAGAGATTGAAAATTTTCTAAATGAGATGAAAGATGAAATCAAAAAGTTGCCCTAAAAATGGTTAAATGTAATAAAAATTCGAGAAAATATTAATGAATAAATATGTGCAACATTAAGTATTTTTATTTATTTCAAAATTCCCTATCGAAATCCTGCATTACTTTCCATTCCACCTGATACATATCCACCATTACAATGGCAAATGCCCTTGGCTAAAACTATTCAGCATTCAAAAACATTAACATATCTAATCTAGTAGTAATTATCAGTAAAGATTTTAAAGCTAACATAAAATGACAAACCTTTGGTCCTAATAATCCAGGCTGATCAGCAAGTATTAAAGCTAATTCTTTTAAAGCAATTCTAAGAAATTTTCTTCTTTCACGACGAACTAAGCAACTGAAAATATTTAAATTTTATCACTAAATGTTAAGCATTAAAAAAAAAATTACAAATTCAAAAGACTGGTTTAGAAAAATTACAAACAAAACATGCACAAATAAATTATATTTATCAATAAATAAAATTAAATAATTTTAGTTTCATTATGAAATGTTTAATAGAATGTATTGATAAAATATCTTACGCATTTTGAACAGCAAAATTAAAACATTCCTTTACTTCAGAAACTCTTTTATTATATCTGGAAGAAAAAAAAAATTAGCGAAATTTTATTATAAAAAAAAAAAAAGCTCTCAATACTTTTACAAAACAATTTTTGAAAAAAAAAATTAATCATAAATAAACATTTTAATGAAATTTTAAGCAATATCTTTAAAAATAGGAAACATGTTTTAATATTACATTTCTCTAAAAGATGTTCAAATAAAGAACATAGCTCAATTCTTTATTTTACTTGAAAACACATGAAATAGAGAATTTCATGAAAATTATAACCTAACAATATTCTAACAGGTCAAAATATATTATGCAACTAAAACTGACAGATTTCTAATTAATTAAAATAACAAGAAATACATAAACTGCCAACAATTTAATGCTGTTTCAAATAATAAGTTAGGGCTATGATGAAAATTCAATTAAAAAATAACATTCATCTACTAGTTAATTTTAGAGATTTTTTCACCTCAAACAGCACAAAAATGATTGTTATTGCAGTCTTAAGCTACGCATGAATGCAATGATGCACATTAATTAAATAATAAAAAAAAAAAATTGAAAATTAGAATAATGTTTCAATCAGTAATTTGTGACAGCACAACCTTTATACATTTTAATAGCAGATTAAAACAAATAATGAAATTTAACTATGTGAAGATGGTGGTTTGAAATGTGTATACATATTTTCTTGTTTAAGCCTAAATTTTCAAAAATTAAAAAATATATATTTACCCTTTAATGGATTCAAAGAATTGTTGAATATACAAATGTGTTTGCAAAACTTCATCCCTGAAAAGTGTGTGCACCCATCCTCCATGTAATGCACTTTGAAACAATTCTTGAGCTGGAGGTTGGCTCAAATATTGATGTATTAAGATAAATCCAACTGCAAGAAAAAATTCATATATTTAAAAATAAATTCCTTTACAGTTTGAATAAAATAAATATTTTAAAAATAAAAATTGCTTACATATAATCCAGCGTTCCATAACATCCAGTGATAAATATTCACATGGCATCTAATATAAAAAGAAAAGGATTTGTTACAAAATTTTATAAGAAAATTTTTGCTTGCCATTTTATTCAAATCCAGTGTTATAACAAAATCAAATCAAATGAATATTATTAAGCAAAGCTTTCAAATGAATCTCAAAAGATTAATATTCATGTATTAAAATTTATTTATGAAAAGATAACATTTTAGCATTCAATAAAAACAAATATACTAATTTTACAGTAAACTCATTACTACACACATACAACAGTCTTACAAAATAAATGCATTATTAATGTTCAAAGACAGTAAAATTACAGAATATGAGATGAAATGTTGCTTAGTGTTCAAAATGCCATTAAAAAGTTCTATAAAACTTTGATACTTTAATTTAAAATATTAATTATAATCATGTGAGGTACAGATAATTAAAAAGCAAAAACACATTACATTAAAATCTAGATTATACACAAGTATAAAAAAAAAATTACATAATTACCATAAAAATGTATTGCATTAAATTATAAATGAAATTAAGAATTACAACAAAATTGCTTTGATAAAAATTAATTATACTTGAACGAAAGATTTAGAAAGTTTATTTTTCACAGATTTTAACACTTAAAAATTAATGACTGAAGAATTTATAAAAGCAGATATTATTTGAGTTTAAAAAAAAATAATAGATAAAACATTATTAACTAATTGAAGATACAAAACAGGGAATAAAAAAAAACAATAAACATTTAAAAACAGAAAAACTTTTTAATTACTAAAATAAAAAAGTTAACTAAGAAAATTTTTAAACCAAGCAATCCAGTTGAAATCAAATTGCTATCAATTAAAGGAACAGGCGACTATAGTAATGTTTAAAACATTACAGAATTAAATGTCAATATTTACAATCAGAGTTAAAATATCTAAATTTATTACATTTTTAACACCCTTCCACATTAAGATCTAATATTTTCAGATTCACCTAAATAAAAACCCAAATACTGCATTCTTGATGTAACTATACATTTATGCTTAAACAACTCAAAAATTTCTAGTATTTTAAATATAATAAAAAGTACATGAAGGAAAATAATTACTGTTTCAGTCTGTGCTGGGTTTAACATTTGAGATGGACTAGCAACTAAACTCAACATCTGACTTTTACGCCACTCTTCCACTGTTAGATTCCTACGAGGAAATACTTGTTGCAGTGACATCAAAGCTTGAAAAAGTAGCTTTAAAAGATAAAAAATTCATGTCATGATTGATACAGGTTCTATACTTAATAACATTTTACTAAATAAATAATACTGCATATATAATTCTGATTTTTTTTTCTAAATACTAAAATAATTTTTAAATACTAAATCTTTCAAATTTTAAATGCTTCACATTTTAGTAAAACAAATATTTCCCAAACAATCTATTTTTATTCTATTAATTCTTTATTCTTTTATTCTATTAACAGTAATCATAAATTGTTGCAAAACTTCTTTGAAAAACACAAAAAGTAAATTACTGAAAAATAAAACTTTTTTTAAAATACTAAATCCAAGATCAAAATCTATTATTAATTTATTATATATAATTAAATGTTTCACAAATTTTACTTACCTTTGAATGTGGTATGAATTCTTCTGATAGTTTTTTTAATGGATTATCAAAATCTAAAATTAACTGCCCCATTCGAGGAAAAGTTGGATCACTAAAAAAAAGAAGAAAAAAAATGATAAATATCAAAAAGATTTTATAAAAACCGAATTATGACGATTCTAAATATGACAATAAATTTTAATTTTACAACTGCTATGAAATTACTACCACGAACAAGGCAAATTGTTAACAAATTATCACAGCTGTTTATATTTTTACAATGTAATAAATAAATCCCTAATATTTTCCTAAATTCAAATATTTCATAACTGCTTGATAAAGTACAAAAAAATTATTACTAACAAAAAAATCATTATTACTAACTTTAAATCTGTGTTATTATTATGAAGAAATACTAACCAAATAATATGACAGTATAAACATACTTTCCATCTTAATTTGAAAATGAAATTTACATATTACAATACATCCAAATACATTTGAAAATATACTCGTGTACAAAAATAATAAGAAGAAATAATGAGAGTATTAAGCCACATAGAAGTAGAATATTAAAAAAGTTAATATTAAAAAGAAGTTACTATTAAAAAAAATTATCTTTATGAATAGATTAGTTTAAAATGTTATTAAAAGAATCGAAATATTCAAAGTGAATCACAAATTATAAAATAATTTGTAAATGTGAAATGTATTATTAAGAACGCAAAATTGTACTTTAAAATTTTACTACAGGTAAAAAGTTATTCTGATTATTTTATGCTTTTATGATCTGTGACAAAATATATATTACTTTAAGTATATTCATAACTTTTTCATGACACATGAAAAAAATGTTTGAATTTTGGAAATATTAATTGTGCTATTCACATAATAACTGTGAAATTGCATTAAGATTTCAAAATTTTCAGTAAACACTTTTTTTACCTATTTTTTATTTGACTAAGAGACATTCAATATTCGTTCTTATAAAAAAAATTTATCCAATATCATTTTTATCTAGATCACAAAATAGTAAAAAAAAAATTTAATATTTATTGGATTAATATTAAGACAATTATTTATTTATGGAATTTATATAAAATCTTACTTATGGCCATGAGTCATTTCATGAGCTGTGTTAAACAAACCTAGCACAGCTTTACGATCTTCAACTCTTGATAATAGAATCATCAATGACATATAAGTAACAATAAGATCTAAATAGTTCTTTGTTAGATCAAAATTAGTTGTCTGTAAATAGATAAATAAAATTAGAAATACGATAGCAAAATTAAAATTAAATAAATTACTTTGCAGAAAAGATGTTATAAAACTTACTATGTCAAGCTGCAATTGACATGCATCAAGAGTTGTTAAAATTTCACAAGTATGATCCTGAAATTAAAAAAAAAATCACATACAAAATTCTATTTAAATTATGGTTGCATAAATACAGTGTAATTAAGATTTAGAAAAAAAAAAAAAAGAGTTAAAAAATCAGACTAAAATAAATTTTGTGACACAGGGAACATAATACATATAGAATTCTATATTTAAAAAATGATTTTAAAATAAAAATTAAGGATTATATTAAAGAATGGTTTTCTCTTTACAAATTATATAATAGAAAAAAAGGAACTAATTATGAATTTCTTTTAGAGGAAATAAAATATCACACCTAAAAATGTGAGGTAACTATTGTCTTTATTCAAAAATTTTTAAAACATGACATGAATTCAGGACTTCTATAGTGAAAAAAAAATATTTAACCATTTATTGACACCTACCTTGAAATCTAATAAATCTACAAAAGTGTAGTAATACAATGATAATGATTTCATAATTTCCTGACGAATGCTGAAGACTGCATTAAGCTGAGACTATAAAGAGAAAGATTTTAAAGCTTTTTTACATATAAAGATTTTTAAAATTTAGATTCTGTAACAAGCACTTACTATACACAAACCAATAATAAAAATTTAACTTTTAGCATAAAGAATTTTAAAAATATACCTTATAATTAAAAGACATGTCCTTAAAAAGACTTCAATAGCAAAGTAAAGGTAAATAAATAATACATTGTAATATTTTCAGCGAAATATTATTTTTATATATTTTCAGTCAATTATATATTTGCTTTTAAATTATATGAAACATTTTCCTTCAGAAAATTAACATTTTTTTTTATACAATAGAGAAATGAATTGACTAAAAGGTGTAACAGAACGAAGTATTTATTGTAAAAAAGGTAAAGAAATGTATTTTCCATGAATTTAACAATTTTTATTTCAAGTTATTAGAATTATATCAGAATGCATAAGATGGTAATGTTAACTGAATTCTGCAAAATCCATTATAATTCAGATAGCAAAAAATTGTGATTGATTATATTAATAAAGCTACACATTTTTTTCATCAATATCCAGGATAAACTTTGAAAGATGAAATACAGTAATTTCAAAAAATAAATTTTTTACAAATATTGTTAAAAGTATTCCAACTTATTTTAATAAAAAAAATCACTAAATATCATATTTTAATGGATTTTCAGTTTGCTTTCAAAAAACAAGGCAAAAATTATTTGCTTAATAAAAATTGAAATCTTTAGGATAATAAATCAAAATGGTTTATGAGTAAAATCCCCGTGCAACATTTTTAATTTCCCTAATGTATAATTAAAATTACATATTTTCCCCTAATGCACAATTATTTCTAAATAAAATCAATAACTATTAATTATGTTGAAGAATTCAAGATTACAGCAGATATTAGCAAAGATGCTTTACTTCATGAAATTAAATTGCCTCAGGTAATTTTTTTTTCATTTCTAGAAATACTTTTGATGTATGTATACCAGTGATAAATGTATATCCAAATATTCGATAAATTTATATTCAATTAACGTTAATTGATAAAAAGAAATTCAAATTTTTACCCAATGGTTTCATTCTAAGCCACCCTGTGTCTAAAATCAAAAAATAAATCTTTTGCATGGAATTCTGATGAGCAAAATGAATGCGCTCTTTCCCTTTTACAGAAAGAATTGAAAAACTGTTAGCTTAGATATGGATTTCAATTTGGGAAGAGGTGCTTATTTACTTTACAAGTTCAGGGAACTAGATTTTAAGAGATTATAAAATAAAATTGGACAACTCTCTATGCTTACGCAGGTAAAGATCCAGATGAAACAATTTTAAAATGCAGATCATTTGCCATAAAAAAAATCACAGCAATGTATTGAATGCAGTGACCTTCATGAAATGTCACAATGCGATGCTGAATATGGAATGTAGGGTTGAGCATTTTTGTAAAAGTTTCATGAAAAACCAAACAAATGTCTTACTATATAATTAAATGTACTGCAGATTTTTTTTTTTTTTTAATTTAGTATATTTATTAAATGTTTTAATATAAAATGTTGATTTTCTTAATAAGTATGTTTATTGAATATTTTCTTTAAAATAAAATGAGAATATTTATATTTTTACACTTGTTGTCTAGTATTAATTTTTTTTATATATAACCAATAATATTGTTTCTGATTTTGCCTTTATTTCATATTTGACGAATTGTATAGCTGATAATGTAGCATTGTTTGATGTATACTTTCAATGACAATTACATACTGTGGATTCAATATAGTATTCATTTAGAATTAAATTTAACATCTTTGCTTTAATATGTTAAGTTTTATTTTCTTATGATACACATAGGAATATTTTTTATTTTATCCAATATCGTTTAGTATTAATTTTGTCTAACAAGGCGAGGGCCCGATTTATGAAATTTAGTTCGGGATGGAATTCAATAGGTTAGTAGTGCCAACCCTCCCCTCCCCCCTGATAAATACTAAAGTACAATAGCAACCAATTCTGAGGAAAAAGCTTTCAGAGTTTCAAGTGTATCTTGTATACAAGTCAACTGTTACCCCTAGGCAGCTGACATGTAACTAGAGTAATAGCATATTAGCCTATCAACTAGATGTTCAGGGTTTGATCCTGTCTTCAAGTAATTTTTTTTTAATTTGAAAAATTATGAGTTTTTAAATCCAATTAACAGTTTACAAATATTTTCAATTAAATCATTTTTTTTTTATTTTATTAATAAAACAATTGGAGCCTATGAAACTATTTTCTATTAAAACCAGTGACTTTTTCTTGGTCATTAAATTTATACATATAGGATTTGAATTTAGACACGTTGCAATGGAAGGTGGAATTTTAGAAAGCATAATTTTTAAATCATAATTTCTTTAACTCATTTCATACTTATACAGCAAATACCCTTAACTGTCTACAAAATATATCATTTTCAAATCATTTATTTAGTATATAGCTATAATACAATCATTTACATTTCTTTGGCCAGATATCAAACACATACAAAAATATTTTTTAACAGAATTTACACACAAAATATTTTTTTCCTAAATTTCTTTCACCTATGACATCAATAGTGTTCAATGTTGCAGGAATATGAAACAGAAAGTGATGTTATGTTACCTTTTCAGGCAAACCCAGATTCGGTGTACAGCATCATGTTATGTCCATGTGCAGAAGCTAACATATTAGTAAACATGCATCGTTTTTATGTCAGAAAGTGTAGGAAGCAAAAAAATACTACCTGGAATCTTTTTTTTTTATCATCATATATCACTTTATTAAAATCTACAATTTACACCACCAACTTTTGACACTTACTTTAATTGAATATTTATACTAAAATGAAAAAGTAACAAGTTTTTATTTTATATCAAATCAACTTAAAAATGATTCAAGCTAAACATTAACAAAAATATAAATAAGAACATGTTTTTAAAAATGTATCTTACACTATTTCCTCGTGCATCAATGTTTGGAAATCTGCGTACAACATGCTTAATTGCTGATTCTAAACTTTTGTCACTTAGAAAAGTTGGCTTCGACTTATTATCCCCACAAGCCTAAAAGAAAAATAGAAATTAAAGGTAATTAAAAGAAAATCAAATTAATTAGCCTCACATACAAGTAACATTAAAAAAAAAGTAGATAACTATTACAAAAATCAAACTTTACCGTTATATGTTGTCAATTTCATAAAATTCTTTACGTTTAATAAATTTCAGAGTTTTTTAGAGGTCATAGTTACTGATTACTTATTTTTTACATTCTCTTTTTCTTTAAATTTGCCACCTTTTATAAGGTAAATAAGTAATAATGAATTTTTAAAATAATTAATATTTGTACTGATATAGATTAAGATTGTTAATATGTCATTGCAATTGAAAAATTGTTCACATTTTTAAATTAAACAGATTTAGGGGATTTGAAAATTATATAGAACTTTTAAAAAACATTTAACTATTGTTAGAAATTTAAGTCAGAGAAATCATGCTTGAATTAAAGAAAAATTGGTACTTACGTATTAACGATACCTTGGCGACAAACTTGGCGGTTTTTAAGTGTCGCCAATCTAACAGTTTGTTTAAAGTGTTTTGAATTTTGAAAGCGTTTTGATTTTAAATGAAGTGTTTTATATATTTTATTATTTGGAACACACTTAAAAACCGCCAAATCTGTAGCTACGGTTGGCGCGTGTGCTCTTTATTGGCGCAACTGCCGCCAAGGTATCGTTAATACGTAAGTACCGAAAAATTTTACTATGTTTCAGAAGATTTGGGATATAATCTTCATAAACTAAAACATTAATTAATATTTAATGAGTTTCAGTTGATATGAAGGATTAAAATTGAATGTTTCTTTTGTTGATGTTAGGAACAGCTTAAAATAAACACATATAGAAGTATTTGTTCTTTTGTTAAAATGGAAAACAAAACCTAATATATTATGCTTCCTTTTTACTAAAGTAATGCATAACTTTTAATTAATTCCTGTCAGTCAATTGAAAACGACTATTTCATAACTGATCATCAAAGTGTTTATTTCTTGAAAGGAAATTTATAAGCATTTTTCTCAAAAAGTGAAGAAAGCAAACTTTTTTTTCACATAGATATTATACATTCCTATGGTTAAATATAAATACATCTCTAAAGAGAAAATCTCACAGAAGTAAAAAGGTTAAATGGCCCTTTATACCATATACTCAAAATAATCATCAAAAAAATAAAATCATTAAATCCTAAAAGGTTTCCCTTAAAAACCTTAAGTAAAAATATTAGCTTTAAGTAAAATTATACAACTTCTGAATTAAAATTAACATAATCAAGAAAAAAAAAAAAAATAAAAGGAAATTTTAGTTATAAAAAATATATCTATAAGTGAAGACATAAAAAGGAAAGTTGGAGAACGAAACATGCCCAAATTAATAAAATCAAAAGTTGTTTCAAAATAAAATTCCTAACGCAAATTTAACTATTTGAAAGTGTAAGAAAGTTTACAAAAAGAAGCAGGGAAAGTAGTTTAGAAATGCAGATTATTTGTAAATTAAGAGGGAAAAGATTAAATATAAAAAAAAAGAAAAGAAATTAGAATATATTGTTTGTTATTTTAAAAATCAGGTATCATTAACAATCATAGAATAAAATTCTTGCACATAAAACAAATCTCCTTAACTGCATTTTTGAATTATTAATTTCATTTCATTAACATGTCCTCGTTTAAAATGTTTTTAAAAACAATCATTTGACAAATTATTTTTAAACTATTATTATTATTATTTACTCTGCATCTAGAATGCAAAGACAAATGTAAAATTAACAACATTGCTTTTCATTTATTAGTAAAATCTTTGACTAATTCATCCCAATGAAATATCTCAATTATCAATTTTTTTTTTATAATTGTTTTTTATACCCAAAATATATTTTTATATTATGATCTAATTGTATCTGATAGCAAATTAAAATATTCCCAATTACAGTAGTACCCATCTTCTTGCATTCTTAAGAATTTAGATTAGAAAATTATGTCACCTTTCATTCATTGTCTTTAAAAAAGTGTATTAATCTACAAAAGGTATTAAGTTTTCTAAAATGCAAGGATAATTCATAAATTATGTTATTTCTCCGCATACAAAACACACTTTGATTTTGAGACCAGAAATTTGGAAATACAAAAAGGCTATTGAACTAGATTTTATTCAACATAGAAACCATAAGACTCATTATCAAAACTTTTATTCAATGATAGCTATCTTGTCTGTGCTTATTTTGTTTAATTTTAGCTTATCTTGTCTGTGTGTGGTGAATCACTCTTTATATAAAGTCTCATTTTCAGTCCATTTCATGAATCTGAAAGCACAAATTGTGCCCTCCTTTGAAATCAATAATTTCTTATTCACTAGAAATTTTTCTTGTCTCATGCTGAATTATCGTTAAGAACACAGAAATTTCAATTGGCCTTTACTCTTCAATCCATACTTTTAATTTCCCCTCTAAATCAAGCCATGTTGATAACCAAGTTTGTTGATAACTTCCTCTTAAGGCATACTTCTGTAGAATGACTACAGGAAGAAGAAACCTTATTGAGTAATCTCGGATTGTTTTCTCAGTTGGAGGACTAAATTTATATTTAGCAGCACGATTTCCATTTACTTTTACAATCTGGGTCGCATTTATTTTGAATTCATCTTTGTATGAAAATTTGTCTAGTCCTTTGTATGGGCAAAACAAAAATTAATGTACCAAGTGTAAAATAAAGCATGCAAGACAACAAGTGCAAAAATTATTAATGTCTTCTAGAACAAGATGTGCTGCACAAGTAAAGAATGAGGGCAAAAATAAAAAGCATGAAAAAGTTTGAAAGTATGTAAAAAATATATTGTATTGTAATAAAACTATTGTAAGACTCTCACTGTTTTTAGACTCCAAATTTATTAAATAAGCACCTCATGTCTGGGGAAATACAGTATTTAGTTTAATCATTTAAGAAATTTAAAGCAATATTACTTGAAAATCAATGAAAAAAATTTGTGAGGGTTTTTAGATAAAAGTTTCCATGCAAAAACATTCTTCATATTAATATTTACATCTAGAAATATTTTAAATTATGTTGGGTTTTTTTCCATGCATTTCAAAAATTTTTAAAATATTGTCTTTTTTTTTATTATTTGGTTAATGCAAAAGTAATACAAATTTTATGCTTTTTAAAAAACCAATACATTTAAAATAAGACAAAAATTTTTTTCAAAGTAACCTAAAAAAACATTTAACTCATTAAAAAGTTTAATAAACATAAAAATTAATGTTTTCAGATATCATCAGTAATAGAAGACAGATTTTATAACCCTTCATTACAATTTTCTAAAAATTAGGGTATATTAATAGGAAATATTATTTATTTTTTTATTGCAATTATATTTTTAAATAGTATAAAAGATTTAAGAAAATAATTGATGCATTTATTATCATAATAGCAATCCTAAATACACTGCTAATAATTGATAAATACAAAAATAATTTAAATATATTTTGTGTTTTAAAAAATATTTTTTATTATTAAGGATTAATTTTTGATTTTTTTAAATTTATTCTTCCCAAAAAGAACTCATGTGCGCTAAAAGTATATATGAACTTCAACTAGAAAACACATTCAAACAAATATTAACGCAGTAAGCACAAGTATTGTTCGGTAGTGGGTATACACAAAACTGAGGAAGTCAAATCATATTTCATGCCTATTATTACTCACTAATTGAGATAATACATTGAAAGAAGCATTAGATGCAATAGAATCAATCTTTTAAAAAACATATGCTCCTATTTTTATATGTTTATTATCTATTAAGTTTAATAACTGAACGATTTTTTTGTGTTGAATGACTAAATTATCGTGACTAATACAAATGTAGATAGATGATTAATGTTTATGTTTTAAATTATATCTGTGATTGTTAATTCTTAAAGTATACGATTTATTTGAATAAATGAATTGCATAAACATAAAAAAATAATGTATTTAAAAAATTAGTACATTTGCGATCTGTCATAAATATTATACTTGCCTTTTTAATGTTATAAATACGAGTCAGCATGCCAACGCCCCTGTCATTTAAAATTGTTAGCTTTTCGCTTAACTTCTGTTGGCTTGGTATTAAAGAACGTGCCATGATGTATAGTAAAAAACAATTTGTTTAATTATCAATCATTTAAATAATAACTTTCATAGTACGCTCCTTCAACAACACACTTAATAGGAAACCGAACGGATGTGAACGCTTCTATCTGTATTCTAAACTACTGTTTCCATTGCCACTCAACGTAACTTCGTTCTAATAATGAAGTTGCATCACCCTTTCAATTGAAGTCGGTCTGTACGTTAGTGTTTAATTGGAGAGTCAAGAGAAAAGGAAAAATTTCTTTAAATATTCTTCATTACGACAACTCTGTACTTCAAAATTTCTTTCATTAATTGAAACTCATTTAACAGAACCTATTTTTCATGTAAATTTGAATGTATTCTGAAACAGTATCGATATCACATGTAAATTTGGTTATAAATTTTGAGCTAACATCGGTGTGAAGTTGAAATAAACTTTGGGGTCATTTACAGAGAAATAATCCACAAATAATCTATATATATAAGCCACAAATAAGCCATTCTTCACTAACTTCTAAGCAAATTGTGAAAAACATTATAAGAAGCGAAGTTTACAAGAAGAAGTCACAGCTAATTGACTTAATAATATAGCTTTAATCAACTTAAAAAGATGGCCATATAGTCCGACAACGGATAGCACGGAATGGTAAATATCCTGTTTAACGGTGGAGATGCACAAATCGCTTACTTGTTAAGAGTGTTAGTCAGATATACACGGCGCAAAGCTACTTGAAAGGAAAAAGTATAACAGTTAAAGAGTATTTTTCTCATCTAGTTTTTCTTTAATTTCTTTAGTTTCGTGTTCTTTAAGTTAAGGTCCCCAACTTCTCCTTTCTCGTCATTGATAGAAAATTCTCGGATCTGAGAGGAATTGACGCTTTTCTTACAAAAGTGAAGAGGAATTGATGCTTTTCTTTTTAAAGTAAAGAATTCTTTTGTAAGCATTAATAAAAATTTCCATTTATAGATATTGCCAGACCCTGTGTTATTATAATAGACCATTTTTTGTGTTAATTTAGCAATTTTCAATAGAAACAAAACCTATTGGGTGAATAAATTCTGTTTGGTCAATTCAGAGCGCCTTGGCAACTAATGTGAGGTATTACCCCATACAAAAAAACTCTACGCGGTATTATTCCCTACCAAAATTTTTTTACATAATAGGTATTTTGTACATTTAAGAGATACTTCGAAATTATGCGTGATGTACTAAATAAGGATGGCATCAGGCAATGAAGTGGTTTTACAGGAAAGTCGAAAAATCAGGGCAGTAGCTAGATCTATTAGATCCTTCAATCCATCTTACAAGGAAAAAAAAACTTGCCCAACCTTTCGAAAACTCTCTTTCCATGGAAGCCAGTTTATTCAATTTTCCCAAGACCGCAACCACAAATAAATAAATAATGAAATAAAAACTCGAAAAGGGTTTCAAGCTAGATAGGCTATTTTATGGAATGATCCTTTTTAACATTCAAAAATTGGCACATAATTTTTCTAAACTCTATCAAATGAAAATTAATTTCAATTAATCGATAAAGATAGACAGGGAAAATTGGTTGGCTTTATATCTTAAGCCCAATTCATCCATATCATTAAGAAAACGTTAACTGAAAAGTATAATCTTTGTTTCTGTTTTTAACAAGGAGGATGCCAAAAACTACTTTAAAAATTTGCAAGCAGTATTGAAAAGTACAAATTCAGCGAAAACGAATCTACAATGTAAACGAAACAGGATTAACAACCGTGTAAAAGCCTGCAAAGGTACTAGGCCCAAGAGGGGCGAAACGATTACGTAAGTGCTTAGTGTCCTCAAAAGAGGGAAAAAACCGTTCCAGTGGTTGGTGGTTTAATAATGCGAGAACCTATGTTTATATTTCAAAAATGCATTTATGCATTAAATATTAGACCATTACAGTCATATCTAAGATTTTACTCAACATCTTTTTTTTTATTTGACTTTATTTAAATAATCGGTATTTTACCTAATATTTTAATAAATTTTTCATTATTTTGATAAAACTATATGAATTTTAGATTATAAAAAGAATCAACTTGTGTTAACATTAACGTTTTTGCTTATGAAATTTTTAAGAAACATCCGTGTTTTTTCTCCTTGTTCATGAAATTTCAGTCTAAAATCATATGTTTAATATTCCCCTCTCCCTTAAGATGCAAAATTAGCCGAAGTAGGGAGGAATACCGCTTTAATGAATTTTTTTAAAAATGAAATAATTTTTTAAAAAGTAAATTGGTTAGACAAAAAATAACTGCTCTAACTTCACACATAATGGTTGCAATGAATGAATATGGAAAATTGATTTGTGTAAAATCATTATTAAATTTACCATAGCAAAAATTCCCTTAAATGCGTGGAATCCCTCCACTCTCTCCTACATATATTTCTAAAGAACTATTCATAATTGTAGCTGTCAAAACAAATTTTTTTTATCTGAACAGGAAACTCAATGCGAGATTGGAATAAAATATTTTCCGGAACAAAAAATTCGATTCGAAATTAGATGGGCTAATTAGAATTTTGGCTAATTGACCAATAACAGATTAAATGTTAAACAATACATTAAAATATGCAAGTCTGATTGGATCAGTATATATTGGTGAACAGAAATTTTTCAGCATTCGCCACTAGAATGGTAGTATCATCTTTAGCGTTATCCATGGTGCAATATATGTGCCATGGCTATGTTATACTGTGCAGTCGATACCATTCGAAAAAGCATTTCAATTATTCATCGGCATAGACAGAGGAGCTTTCGATTCTGCTCCACCTTTCGGGTTTCGAACTCTCTAGTTCAAAAACCCGAACACTCTATATTCCATGACACTCCTTTCTCAGAGGATATATAACGTAAGAGTTTTGATTTTATTGCGATATATATTGTTGATGCCGTTTCCTTTCCAGAAAACATATTATATTTACAGGCAAGAAATGCTTAAAGAATAAATTGGAATGACTGAATGGGGAATGATTGATTCTGAACTAGGGAGTTCGAAACCCGAACACGTTATATTCCATGACGCTCCGTTCTCAGATGATATATAACGCAAGAGTTTTGATTTTATTGCGATATATATTGTTGATGCTCTTTCTTTCTCAGAAAATATATTATATTTACAGGTAAAAAATGTTTAAAGAATAAATTGGAATGACTGAATTTATTTTTGCCATAATTTGTTCACTTATTTAATTTGTTTATTTTACTAAGCAGTTTGTTTACCAATATCATTCGAAAATGCATTTCAGTTATTTAATTGTATAGATAAAATGTTTTGAAATTTTGGAATAAATGCCTTTATAATAAAAGTATATTACGTTAATTAAATTGGAGAGAATTAATGAATAATTTGTTCTTCAATCAAGTGATGTAAATCTTTTGATCCAGGAGAAAATTTTATAATTACACATTCAAGTCATTTTTGATTTTGTTTTTCTCTTTGCCATTTGTTGATGTTGCGTTGTTCTTAATTCTAATTTTTCTGAATTTTTTCCAATTCACCCTTTTATTATTAGACCAAAAAAATTCTTAATTAACACTTCTAATCCATAATTTTATTCCAAAAATTATCTTATTAAATAATTAGAAATTTTGGATAAACCAATGAAATCTGTGCTATTAACAAAATGTATCTTTTACTAGAATTATTTATAAAAAGACCTTCATAATCATGTTTCATATTCCGAACATAATGTTTTAAATTTTGTCAATGCAAATTTTTTAACGAACAGTTTTTTTTTAAACAAATTTAACAAATTCTAGAACTACAGAACAATTTCATTTCGTTTACTGATGTGCATTAAATTTATTTTTTTTTTTTTCCATTTTGTAGAAATTGTTGTAGGGAAATATAATTGCGAATGAAAATAATGCATTATATAATAATACATTATATAATTTATACATTACATATTTAAAAGATTTACAGTTTTTCCCCATAGATGTCGCCACAGTTTTGAAACATTATTTTAAAGCGGAAATTTTTCTTCTACTTTTGAGCTAGTATTTGAAACTATTTTTCAGAACGATTTTGTAAAATTCTCAAGGGAAAAGAAGCGACTATAGAAATAATTTTTTTAATTATTAAAGCTTTAATCACTTCATTAACAAATTTACTCAACAAAATACTTTTTTTATTTTTATAAGTTTGAACAAAAATTAAAACTTATGCTATTCTTTGTATTTTGTTCATCGTACTCCAATAATGTTTGCAACAAATACCCATCAACAAAAAATGAAGGAGTAGACGTTAACTTTTTGAAGACTTTTCAGAGAATCTTCCTTCAGGAGAAAACCCAGAAAACTCCCTCCAGCCGTTCAATTACTTATGCGTAATCCTTTACATACGTAGTAACAGCCTTCCACGAATCTTCTAGTTTTTTAAAGGAGTGACTGCAATTAATACCATCAAATCATTCGAACATAAAACATCCTGTATGCTAATTATATATGTTACAACGGACCAGAAGTAAGACTGGCGTTAGATTAATATCATAAATATGCTGCCATTTAAGGACTATTATTTGTTTCTTAACCATCATACGCATACCATCATCAAAATAATACCATTGCATATCAAATGCATACCATCATCAAAATAAACAATCTGTTAAAATGAATAATCTGTTATTTTTTAATGTACGTTTTTATTTTATAAATTATGTATGAAATAAAAATTAATGCAATAAGGGAAATATCGTTATTTATTAGTATTTGCATAAACAACTATACAATTATGTATAAATAAATAGAACATTATTTAACCAAATTGTTGCTACCAATATTACATTTATACTGATGGAAAAATTTACAATGGAGTGCAATTCGTGTTCAATTTTCATGTCTTTAAAATGATTTATTTGGAAACTTAATTCCTCAATTTTGATTCAATTTTATTATTTTCCTTCATTATTTTTATTCCATTTTATTGTGCTTTTAGAAAATTTTAGAGTATGAAAAATAGTACATTAATTATTTAGTTTTCAATCTTAACAAAACACATTTTTATACATTTAGCACACATTTGTTAAAAAATAAAAAATTAAAAAAAAAATGCATTCTATTGAAAATTTTGAATAAGCTTTTAAGCCATTATTATTTGCATTAAAATGATTTACAATACTTTCGGACTCAGATAACTATTATATTATTAAAGTGTTATGTTTTTATGTTTTGGTTATATGGTATAATAAATGTTCTGAATTATATTTTTATATTTTCATTTCATAAGTTCTTATAAAACAAAGTAAATCCAGTACGTACTTCTTCTACTAGTTCTGTTATACTCTTAAACAGAACTCTGTTATACTTTTAAATTATTTTTATTGCTAATACATAGTAAATAAAAATAATTTAAAAGTTCTCTCGGAAGGCACCGTTCTCCTTCAGCGTCACGGAGCCAAGTCAGACTTCTACTTACGGGTGCTCCATCACAACAGAAGCTGCTCCCCACCTTTTCCTCCTTCCATCAGACCACACGGGTTCTTGGACTTAATCTAGATGTTGCTGTCTACCAAGCAGGATAAGAAATAACAACAAATAAGTAAATAGAACTTAGAATATCTAAATAATATTTTACGAGCACTGATATATTATTACATTTTGCCTACTTTTAACGGTAATTTATTCGAAAACTGTATATTATGGAGCAATGAAAATACCTTTAAATCGCATTTTAATCTGATTATCTTAAATATTTATAAAAGAGTGATTTAAAAAAAATGTAAAAAATTTTAAAATTAATCAATAATTTAATTATCAATAACTGTATTGAAAATTTAGCTGTTGTAATTAAATTTACATTCCTTTTATTTATTTTTAATGCTTTCAGAATTGATGGGAGAAAATATGTTTCTTTAGTAGAGTTTAATTTAAGATTCCTTTTAGCTTAATGCTAGTGAAGATTTCTTTTTCTTTTTTTACTTACTAGCTAAATGGATCACTACAATTAATAGATTATAATTTCATTTGAAGCTATTGCTTTCAAATATCTTCAATCTTTTCCTAATGTGAGTATTTCTTTTCCCACACTGTCTTCTCGAAAGTTATGTACATTATTTATGTGCTGTTCCTAATGAGTCAATTATCTAACACTGTGAGAGAGATAGCTTTTCTTATTCATACTATCGTTGTTGTGTTGTTATTATGTTTAAATTAAAACATCAATATGGATTTAGCCATTTACATTCTTGTTTGACTTAAAATTCAAGTGTATGGAGCGCTTAGAAATTTTTTAACCATCCCTGCCGATTGACTTTTTAGCATGCATTGAGGATTGGAAAAAAAGTTGGCATAAGTGCATTGTGTCCGGAGGGGATTACTTTTAAGGCGATGAAATAAATTTGGAAGAATAAATAAAGAGTTTTTGAAAAAAAAAATTGACTTACGTTTTGGGTACAGTAGCAGTCATTGTCATAAGATTTGATGCTTTGCAAAAATGATATTGGCGAATTTTTGTTTTCTACACTGTCTTGTCGAAAGTTATGTACATTATTTATGTGTTGTTCCTAATGAGTCAATTATCTGACACTGTGAGAGAGACAGCATTTGTTATTCAGACTATCGTTGTTGTATTGTTATTATAATCAAATTAAAGCATCGTTATTGATTTAACCACTCACATTTTTGTTTGATTTTAAAATAAGTAGTTGGGGCGATTAGCAATTTTATAACATTAATTATGAAGGAAAAAAAATCAATATATGAGATGAAATAAAAAATTTAATTAATTTTGAGTTTTTTCCACATGAATGATGTTCATGAATTATTTTGTACAAAATTTTGGGCAATGCAACCTTATTAAATTATTTTTAAAATAAATAATTTTTCCATATTAAAATGCAAGCAGAAAGATCTTTAATCAAATAAAATTGCCATCAACTACAATTCATATGCGGCCTGATGGCCAATTGGCTAGCGCTCTGGCTTTTGGTGCTTGAGGTTTGAATCATGAAGGTGACATGTATGTTTATTAGAGTTTCGGAATCCACGTTAAACTGTAGGTCCCGGTCTGTTTAGCCCATGAAAGTCTAAACTTGCAATGTTTTAACAAAGAAGAATAAACGATATTCCAAAATTATTTCAATTAATTTTTTTTTGAAGATTTAAATATGGTAAAAAAAAAATCTATATGAAATGGTTGTTGCTCTGATCCGACAACAAAAACAGAGTTAACCAAACTGTCGAATGAAAATACAAAATTTAAAGTTCTAATCTCTAAACACATTCTAAAAATCAAAATGAAATTTATTAATTAAAAAATGCATAGCTAAAAACACTTCAGAAAGTTTTGCAAATTTATAAAATTGCTAAATCAAAATATTCTGAAGAATCCGACTTGTGGCCCAATGGTAAAGGATGTATTTAGAGATCGTAAGCCTCGGATTCACATCCGCTCAAAATTTCTGTTGCAGTCGCTACTTTCAGAAATGACGAGACTGGATAATTATTATGACCATGTGTATAAGCGTCTCGCATTGACTGTCTTGAGATTTATCTAATACGAGACGCAAATGCGGGCCATTTAATCTTGAAGTTCCTCTAGGGAGGAGGGACCTTTAATCATCGCCCATCGGTAATGGCATGCGCAGATGGAACACGAGGTCACCGATGAAAAAACAAATAATATGAATAATTGAATAATCATTTATTGAATTGATTTTTTAAAATGATTGCTTAGGGGATTTTAAACAATAATTCAAATGTGATAAATTTTAATTCTTATAAAAAATTCTCGTCATTTTTCGTATAAATTGATAGCTTCATTGACGTAAAAAAACAACAACAAATAAACAAAATAGATATGCATAGCTAGTCGGTAACTGACACGAATCACCTCTTTTTCGTGGTACGTCAGCTTCTCTTGTTTTCCTATTATGCATACCAAGAACAGACAATCGATGGTTTGGTTTGTCGTTCTACGTTCATTTTCTTCACTTTGGGTTAATGAGACCGGGATCTACAATTTAATGTGGATTCTGAACCATTAACAAACATCCATACTACCACCAGGATTCGAATCTGAATCCTGCGGTATCAACAGACAGAGCGCTAGCCAATTGTTCATCAAGCCGCCCGGAAAATCAATGTGATAAAGGGAGGATATTGCTTTTCGAGAGGAATTTTAGGGTAACTGCCTACATTTGCGTGTCATATTGGATAAAACTCAGAAAACTCTCTCTAGGCAGCCTGACTGTCCATTCCAGAAGCATACAATTTGTCATAATTTCATCGAATCACCTAATTTCTGAAAGCAGAGGCTGTAACGGACGCCACCTGTGGATTCGAACCTGAGGTGTCCTACACATTAGTTGCGTTCACGAACTCTAAATTCAGCTCTCTATCAGATCTTGAGATAAATATTTTTAAATGATTACTTAGTGTATTTTGAACACGATACATTTAAATTTGACAGTCCTATGAAAAAATATCCTTGTAGGTTAGCGTACAATAGAAGTTTATTTGGAAAATAAGAACAACGTAGGGTCTGATGGCTGAGTGACTAGCGCTCTGACACTCGATACCACAAGTTTCGGGTTCAACTAGGTTGTATCACGGAGGTGCCATGGATGTTTGTAATGGTTTGGAATCCACTTTAAGCCGTAGGTCTTGGTCTATTATGACTGTAGAGCTTTGGGTGTAGAGCTGACAACACTATCCCGTACAAAGTCAGTGCAACTGAGCCAAGTCAGTCTTTTACCTAAGGGTGCTCCATCAAAACAGAAGCTGCCTCCCTTTCCCTCTTTCCATGAGACCACATGGGTTTTTGGACTTAGTCTAGATGTTGCTGTCTACCAAGTGGGATAAAAACAATAACAAAATAACGGTTTGAATTTTATTGAGCATTTGCTTACTCACTTATAAATTTTCATCTCGAATATAAAATTTTTTAAATAATTTTGCAAATCTACATTAATAAAAAGTTACACGTAAGATAAGCAATGACTTTAAGTTTAATTTAAGAAATCAGAACTTTTAAAGATTGATGTTAATTATTTGAATTTTTCCATTTGATTAATTTTGTATTAATGTATGAAAATACTTTTCATGAAAGACTCTCCAGGATTCTTGATGAAGACTTTTCTCCTCGGTTCTTTAAAATAATTTCTTAAACTGTAAAAATTTTTTTAAAATTCTAATTGAAGATAAAATACATTGAAAAAACTTCCTATATTTTCTTTCAAATCAACTTTTTCATACATTTAGATAATTTCCCATTGGAATATTAATGTAGTTTAAAAGATTTGGAACCACCTATTTAAGCATGAAAAGCTACGAAAGTTGTTTGAAGAATAACACTACAGTTTGTTAGTAAGATAATGGAAGTGAATGTTCTACTAAATACGTAAGAACATCAGCAGACTTACGAAAATTTATTTGTATTGTCTGAAAAAAAGTAAACAAGTGTAAAGGATGTGTCCATTTACATTCTTTCAAAACAAAACAAAACAAAAAGTTTTTTTTCGTGTGTGTGTGTGTGTGGAATATCAGAGGTCCACGTGTTCCATTAATGTACGTCACGATCCGCCCACTGATAGGTGATGAAGAGAGGGCATTGCCTTCCGGAATTGTAAACAAGTGTAAGGGATGTGTCAATTTAGCCTTTCAATACAAAAAAAAAAAAAAAAATTGTGTGTGTATGCTGTGTATCGGAGGGCCTCGTGTTCCAATAATGCATGTCACGATCCGCCCACTGATGGTGGCGGCCTAATGACCAATTGGCTAGCCCTATGACCTTTGATACCACAGGCTTCAGGTACGAATCCTGGCTGTAGCATGGATGTTTGTTAGTGGTTTGGAACCCACATTGAACTGTTGGTCCTGGTCTAATTAACCTAAAGATGTGCATAAAATGACCCTAGAGAGACAAACCAAACCAAACTGATGGGTGATGAAGGTATGACATTGCCATCCGGGACTGTAAACAAGTGTAAAGGATGTGTCAATTTGCAGTCTTTCAAAACAAAAAGTTTTGTGTGTGTGTGTGTGTGTGTGCGTGTGTATTATATCTGGGAGTCTCGAGTTCCACTAATGTATCTCACGATCCGTCCACTGATGGGTGATGAAGTTAGGGCATTGCCTTCCGGGATTGTAGACAACTGTAAAGGATGTGCCAATTTATAGCCTTTCAAAACAAAAAGTTTTGTGTGTGTGTGGTACATAGGGGAGTCTCGTGCTCGACTTATGTATGTCTCAATCCGCCCACTGATCCATCCTTTACACTTGTTTACCAGTCCTGTAGGTCATTGACTTCAGGGACTGTAAACAAATGTAACGGATGTGTCAATTTACAGTCTTTCCAGACTAAAAAGCTCTTTTTTGTGTATGTGTGATATGTCGGGAGAGGGGGTTTCGTGTTCCATTAATGTATTCCGCCCACTGTCGGGTGATGAAGGCAGGAGGTTGCCTTTCGGGAAGACTTTCAGGGTTATACATTTGCAGGTCTTACGGGAAACACCTACGAAATCCCCACCTGACAGCCTGACTGTCAATGCAAGGTGTTTATACACGTTGTCGAAATTTCCATCGAGTCTCCACATTAAGCAGGCGGCCTGATGTCCAATTGGTCAGCGCTCTGGCCGTTGGTACCACAGGCTCCAGATTCGAATCCTGGCGGTGGCATGGATGCTTGTTAGTGGTTTGGAATCCACGTTAAACTGTAGGTCCCTGTCTAATTAGCCCAAAGTGTACCCAAAATGATTGTAGAATGACAAACCAAACCAAACCTCACTGAGCAATAACTTCAGCTCATGGTGTGAACGGATTCGAGACTGTCGCCTTATGCACATGTTATCATTGTGCCACAAGTTGAGCAAACAAAAAAATTGGATCCCTTATGCTCCTGAGAAAATTTCTGTTTTGGAACTGTTTGGAATTCCTGTTATTTAACTATTTAAACTTTATATAAAATGATAGACCAGCAAGGATTCAGCAAATAGCTTCATTGTCGTCAGTCTATTTAAGTAGCTGTTTTACAAACAAGGCTAGTTGCCTACGAAGTGTTCGACTATTAATAGAGAACATTTATATTTGATTGTAATCTATTTTATATTAGAACGATATTTTAAAAAAAAAGTTTTTAAAATTGATAAAAATATAAAAATGTCTCCGCCAATTTAATATTTTTCATTCTTCTCATATTGAGGCGGCCTGATGGCCAATTGGCTAGCGCTCTGGCCTTTAGTACCATAGGCTTCAGGTTTGAATTCTGGCGGTAGCATGGATGGTTAGTAGTTCGGAATCCACATTAAACTGTAGGTCTCAATCTAATTAGCCTAAAGTGTGCAAAAACTGACAGTAGAGCAGTTTGCGAAACCAAACCAAATCTCATATTGATTTAACTATAGGCCCTCTCTTATTTTAGTTCTAATTCTATGAAAAGTCCCCGAAATATATTCCGAGTTATTTTACTATAAAATTGTTTTTAGATGTTTAGATTATACAAAATTATTTTTTTACAAATATATCTATCTCTCTCTCTACATATATATATATATTTTACTGATGTTCAAGGCCTATTGCAAAAAAAAAAAAAAAAAAAAAATTAATTTTAAAATTCAATCCCTAGAAAAGATCGAAAAATAATTGTTTTTCACTCGATAAATAAAATTATTTTTCTAATTCCCGTAAAGTCTGATATAAATATCCTCACACTAAAAAAAATAGTCTTAATATCACATTCTTTGAGCGTGCGAAGTAAAGGCGAGGCTGTCATTTTTTCCCTCCATATATTTGTCTGTCCAGTATGTGCGCAGACAGCAAGCAACCAGTGGCTTTTGATAACTTGTTCCGCAGTTTATCAAAATCTGCTCTCAATGATTACTCCGCGTTAAGAAGAATCCTTCGCGCCGTTTTATCTCAGATGCCCCATCGCACTCTATCTAAAAGGAAATGAAAATCTTCGCTCGCGTCACTGCCTAGTTGCATTCATTTTCAGTTGATAAACACGTGTCGACGACCTGGATCATCGCCAAAGAACGAGCGCTCAGTTCTGGTCGCCTCTCTTTCGCTTTCCAGAGATCAGCCGTGGAAAATGCATCACTGCCTTTGTTTTGAACCAATTTCAGAGAGATATACATTATTAACGTTGAAAAACACTCGGTAGGTGAATTTTTATTTCGATATTTAGCAATGTTCTTGGTAGTTTTTCTTCTTTTTTAATGTTAGCTTTTGGGAATTCTTCGTACCATTTATAAGAATATTTGTTATGGATGAATCTAAGTATTATATTGTTATTATTACTAATTTAATTTTTTATTGTTATTAATAATAATAGTAATAACAATAATAATTAGGGGGGGAGAAACAGATAGTTTGAAGTATTTAGCTGTCATTTTCGATAAATAAATCAAAATAAAACTACAGAAAAGTTTAAGCCGGTATAGCTCTACTGTGAACTTTATGAATTTCTTTCAGATGAATTATTATTTTAATTCTAATTTTATTCATTAATAAGGAAACAATAACTGAAGACAATTAATAAGGAAAGTTAAAAAAAAAAAGTTGATAATAAACCCGGCATGACTGAAAAGTTTTTTAAATGTGGATAACATCTATTTGAAAATTTAGTTCAATAGATTTTATTTATACGCTAGTAATATAATCCTTAAATTTAATGATTGATAAATATTAGTATACTAAAGCATTTATTCTTATCTTGGTAATTTTCTAGAATTCTCATGAATATAGAGCAAGTAATTTTTATAACTTTTGCGGTGATGATTTTGTTTATAAATGTTACATCAACCTTTTGTGAATTGTGTGCTTATAGTTAGCATACTTTTCAGACTGCCTTCGGAATATTATATATCAGTACGGGAACGATATTAAGTTCGGAATTTCCTATGTCCTCATACGAAAAAAAAAAACTTTTTTAAATTTATTAGATAAGCTTGAAATTTTCAAACATTCTTTAATGCATACATTAAAAGTATATTTTTAAAACTTTGCATAATCCTTGACGCAAACAATGATTTTTAAAGATCAAAATTACCTTTCACAATAGAAATAAGTATGGTTATGTTATAATTTCTCCTATATTTTGTTTTCTGAGTTCAAACTGTGGTAAAGGATTTTTTTTTTTTCGATGTTTTTTAAACATTTATGTTAATAGTTTTGCTTATTCATATTTGATTTCAGTTAATCAGATGCTTAAATGGGTTTTTTTTAATCTATCTATATGTAACTTAATAAGTGTGATCAAAAGAAGAAAATCTAGTTTATTTTTATCAAACCATTTTGATTTACAGTCAAGCATGCTTTTGTGCGGGAGATAGGGACAGCATAAAAAAAATATCTTGAAACTTCATAACTAGCTATAAAATATATTGCTTGCAACACATTTAAAAAAAATGAGGTAAATAGAGACGACATAAAAGAATTCCACGTAAAAAGTATGTAAATCAAAACCTCACCTACCTTTCGTTTAATAACATTCGTGGTCATGGGATGATACATCAGGTGAAACTTCTGTTAGATTCTTTTTTAATTTATATGCAATTTTGACAACCGTCTGTTTTCTTTTTAAATTGCATGTTACATGTTTTAATTAATTTTTATTCATAATATGCATTTAATGGAATATTTTTATATTCAGCACAAAAAGGACCGCAAAAAATAGATTTAACTCTATGCGAAAATAAGATCTCGCAGAATATTTCAGTCAAGATGTTTGTATGCAATACTTCTTTGAAGAGAAACGAATTCGTTCGTTTGTTTTTTAATAAATAAACCAAGCAATATGTTTAACAAGTGTCAATATTTGTTTATAGTTTTGCATGCATCTATATGATTTAGATCTTTAGGATTTGACCGAATTTAAGAACCGAGTTATTAATTGGTGAGTTTATGAAGTGGGATATAGAAATTGGTTCTAAATTTATGTCGAGTGAATTTTTTTAAGTTTGTATGTTAATTGTATGCATTTATTCGTTTAATAAGTTAATTTCTCCAAATTATCGTATGATAAGAAAATGATACTCTTGTCACATTAACAATGAAAGTAAAAATTGAATTTCTTGTGAAATTTTGCGGATCAACTTATTTGAATATGAAAGAAAAGTACTGTACGCATTTTAATTCCAATATTACTAGCAAATTTTAAATTTTTTTAAACTGGTATTATGTTAACATAACATTGAGCTATTGATGCTCCAGGGCCAAATTCGAAGAAACCTTGCCAACAACTATCTTATCTGAAATTCGAATCGAAGCATTTGCACTTGTTAGATATCTGTTCTCGACGTCAAATGGAAGGACATAATCATCAAATGAGATTTTTAATCAATGATAATAACCCAAAAAATGTGGAAGATATTAAAATATTTCAAACATTTAACCCTCGCATGACTGATTATTAAGTTAGATCTTTGCAATACAATCTAATTTTCAGATCCATGATAAGAACTTCATAAAAGTTGTTGTACTTTCACATTTTAGATTACCTAGAAATACTGTTAATGAGAATTTCTTTACAACGGCAACAGTCGGTTATCTTGTTTTACGGATATGAGATCACAAATTCTTTTAAACTATATTTTGCAAATGATGCCCCGGAAATTTGATTTGAACATTATCAAATGTTTCTTAATTTCGATGATTTACACATAGAATTCAAATAAATTGAATGTTCGATATATCGGTGACTAACACTAGAAAAAAAAAATTGCTTTGAATATATTTGATATAAAACAGTTTTTTGAATAAAAAGTTTATTTTAAAAAGAATGCTATCATGCCCGCAAAATCATTAAATGCTTGATTTATTTTGTGAGATAGTTTTATTTAAGAATCTTGCTTATAATTCGTATTAAAGATGCACTTTTTAAATGAATAATTTAATTTTGCAATGTACCCCAATTTTTTTTTGCCGCGAATCTAAAGTACGAATAATTGATGCAACTGTCATGTAAAAATGGTCATTCAGTTACAATTAAAGAAAAAAAATTGCTGAAAAAATGAATACATTGATAATTTTAAATGGCATATATTAACGATTATGGACGAACTAATTTGATTTGGCAAAAATTATTTGTATATGTTTGGAGGGAAATAAAATACACTAATCGAAAATGTGATTTTTGTGGAATGCTTTCTAATAAATTTGAAAGATAAAATAATAAAGCAATATTTTCTAAATTGTTGATTATAAAATGCTGATAAAATGTTTATATAAGGAACAAGTAAAATTGAACAGAAAACTCGATATGATAGAGCTGAAACTATTGAATAGAAATACTCGTAAAATAATATTAAAAAGCACTGCAAGAGTCACTTTTACAATAAGGGTATAAAAATAATTAGCAATAGGCAAATCTTTATATATACTATGAAAAAAAAGTATCGAGGTGAACGAGTTCATAGGTTCAAGTAACTGAAATAAATTGTTTCATTCAGCAAATAGAGTTAGAAAAGGGAATGCTGCACAAGTAATCTAAAAGTAGATTCACAAACATGTTTTTATACTGAAATTTAGTAGTTTTTGGCGAGTGAAGCAAGTTCATGATTTTTGAGACTGATTGATGATGTAGGCTGGCGAAAGCCCAGTAACTTCCCCAACTATGCTATCTATGTATCCCTATTATTTCAAGCATAAAGATTCCTTTTGCCAAAAAAGTCGGAAAGATTGGTTTTTGCTCATAAATCACGAGGTGAAAATAATTTTATTTATTGAAAATAAACCTGAGTTTATTTATTTATTAAGAGAAGACGGAGGAATTAAAGAATATAGTAAAATAGCTAAGTCAAAAATGAATAATTATTACCCAAACTTTTACTATTCTCGAATTTTATTGTTGTTGAAATATAGATGATTACAAAAATCTTTTGTTTAGTTGCATTCAATTAAACTGCCTGGGTGTTTTCCAATAAATGCTTTTTTACGAAATCGTTATGGAAGCATCGACAGCTGTTATTGCAAAATATTTGCTTACAAGTGGTAAAAAGCAATTACTATCAATATAAAATTAATAAAAAGGAAATCAAGTTCTAAAATTGATAATACTTTGTTAATTAAGAATGGTTAATTTTTAACCTAGTTCATAAATCTCTAAAGCACTGTTAGCACTAACTCATTTTTGTAAAAGAAATTAAAGTTTTCTTGGACTGAAAGAACAAGTTTAAAATTTTATCTCGAAGAAATAAAGTGAAGCTGATAAAATGTACCGCTTAAACACAAAATTCTAATGAAGAAAAATTCAATTTACTATTATACAATACAGGAAATCCTTATTTCGAACGAGTTCCTATTTTGCAACTTGAATTTGTTTTCATGAATTATTTTCAATGAATTGATTCCATACGTAAATACATAAAAGAAATAATGCATTGTAACATGCACTATAGGAAATATAATAAAGTATATATCTTATTCCCAGTGAACTTAAATTGTTGACTTTTCTTCTCTAAAATGTTTGAAACAATTGGGTCAATTCTTTTTATAGCTAAAGCAATAGTGAACTCGGAATACTGATCAAGTTTTTCCCACAGAAGATACTGTTACTCAATGAGAAAATCTCGTTAAGTTTTGTCTTGTGGCAATTTTTTTGTATCTCGATACACCAACACATTTCGCTAGTTTTTCTGCTGAAGCTAGGTCAAGTAACTTCTTCCGGTTGAAAACTATCAGTTCCTTGTTTTGTTCTTGTAAGGATAGGGACTGCAAATTTAACTTCAAAAATTAACTTAAATTTTCGTGTTATTTTACGTGGGAAATACACTTTATAGATTGTTTAAAATGAAAGATCCAATAATTATTTTTGTGAACTTTGCAATGAATGTTATGTGGTACATTTATTTAAAAGTACATTTAATCCACGGGATAAACTTGTTTGGTTGCATTGAAATGGAACTTATATTTTTTTTTAGTCGGGAAAGTTTTTTTATTTTTTAATGTTGCGAGATCAAACGAATCAGAATTATTGACTGAGTTCTTAATTAAATTTCCTTCATGTTCATAATGTTATGCTAAGAATTATTACACTAGAGATTTAAAGAACGTCTACTAATAATTAATCGTCTTAGAATTGATAGTAATTTCGGATTTTAAATTAATTTTATGTGCTTTTCAAGTTTAAAAAAAAGACACTTTTAGTTGAGAATGTAATTTGGTCTGTGTTGTTTTAATATATTTAAAGGTTGATATTTTTTTCCATCAGCAAAGCTTTATTTTATAATTCTATTTTGTAGAATAAAAAGATTTTAGATAAATTTAATTTTTTAATATTATAATTCTTTTAAAAATTTAATTAATAAAATTTAAGTTAAAAATGCTGAAGGACACTAGTTATTGTGATTTATGTTTATAAGAAAAGTCGAATTAATCCCTACTGTATAAGAACAATGGTTAAATTAAACTTTAAAACAAATCTAATATCTAATAAAACATCGGTGTACATCAATTAGTCAACAGTAAAATGAACAGCTTCCGCCACCAGCTCTTAAGTCAACGTTCTTTGTTTTGTGATATGTGAATAATGAAGTATTTTTTTATCTTTAGTTTAGTGTGTACAATTCATTCAAGCTCTTGTTATTTAGGGTATGAAATCACTTCTAATTCTGTCTGTTCCTTAAACAGGATATAGGTGTTTGGGCCACTTTAATAGAGTCACTGTAATAGTTCTAATTTATTTTCGGAGGGGTGTTCAATTTTTAGTCTTGTACTCTCCTTCTTATTTGTTTGTATTTCTATTATGATCCAAATATATCTTGTTCCCGAGTACTTTCGCAATAGTACTTATTATATAAGTTTCAAGGGTGATGATCTTTGCTCTAAACTCGCAAGGAAAGTTTAAGTGACCTATTAACCTACTAACTGTTGGCATGTTTGGAATATGTCTTTGAATTTAAAGATGAGCTTTCCAAATTCTCGAACTACCGTCGTCTTTGTTTTACTATCCTACAGTTACAATCAACTATTATTAGCATTTATTATTTAATATCTCCAAGTGCTTTTCTGTAGGAGAATTCAACCGATTTGTATGATTAGTATATATTGACAGCTGCATTGCCTACATCTGTCATCGATTAACTGTAGAAATTGCGTTATAAATACATGAATTAGTCATATTGGCTTGAAATTTTTTTTTCAAAAGTATATTTATTCGGTGCATACAATATTATAGTCTGTATTTTATGTTGTACAAACAGGTTAATGTAATTACATTTGTGTTGTATTTAAAAATAATTACAGCGGAAATGATATTTTGAAGCAATATAACAATCTTTTATTGAAAATGTATGCGAAAATCTTGAATAAATGAAAGTAAAATTTATTTGTAGTATATCCATTATCTATGAAGACTACAGTAATTATATCTATTATTAAGGGCACTAAAAACTTATTGATTAAACTTATTAAAAATTACTGAGCCTGTTTGTTTACTTTGTGAAATTTTATTCTCCATTATTTTCTGTTTGTACGGTATCGAGAATTTCATCCAAAAGTAGTGGGGATTTTCGTGCAAATTGTATTGGAAAAAGATCTTATTTTTCTTGTTAACTACAATAAACTGACACAATTTAATGTATTTTAACTAATTTCTCTACAAGAAATTCGCACAATAACAATGGTAATTTTGCAAAATTCCTTTCAAAACTTTTGATGTAATTTAAACCTAATTTTGGCACTTTATGAATGAAGAATCAATAAAATATCATATCTGAAACAGTATTTTAAAAATTAAATTGAGAATAGCAGTGCAAAAAAAAAGAAAAAAGCAAAAAAATTCAGGAAAAAATTGTTGTTTGAGGTAAATAGTTTAATTATTTTTGACCTTATCGATTCTTCTTGAATTATGAGATTTCAAATGTTTAAATTGATTAGAGTATTAAGCTTAAATGCGAATTCTTCAGAAATATTAACAATTATCTTTCATCTATTAAAAAAAAAAAGACATTAAATCGAAATCAATTTATTTTAAGTTACAGCTTTAAAATTTTTCCAATTTGGAATTAGTATTTAAAAATTTATTTTTGAATTTAAATAAGTGTTAAATCAAACTCACTAATTTAGATATGTGATTTTTAGCATTAGCAATAAGTGCTGTGAAAGACGAAGTGGTACTTGGTCCGTATGACGGAAATCTACTACTTGGCGAATTTGTTTGTTGATATTATGAACAGACAGCACTTGCTAATAATAATGGCGTCAGCACCTGGCACCAATGATATATATAATATTTATCTAATAATATATAAGAAGTTACAAGGGATATTTTACTATCTTCCAATTAGTTTCTTTTTGGAATATTTGAAGAATCTTTACCACTTTTATAGAGTTTTGCCCGTTAGTTTTGCCAAAATAAAAATTCATCACATTTATTTTTACAAGCGTTTCCAGATGGATATTCTGGTGTTTAATTTTTTCATTTGTAACAATTGTATTGCTTCCTCCTTTCAGGTACGTTGCAAATTTTTAAAATGTTCGTAAAATACATTAGGTATGGCGACTCAATCGCTATGTTGCATTAGATATTTTTTTGAATGAAACGATTAAAAAATCCATGTTCATAATTGTTAACAAATTTAGTACACATGTATAAGAGTTTTGAACAAAGAATAAGAAGATAAGGTAGTTTACTACGCATGGTTGTAATTGACTACGCATTTGCCAAGTAAAATCGTCAAGCAATCGGATTCAATTATCGTGATTAAGTATCGATAAAGTTATCCAAGTCTCATTACAAAAATAGTAGATTGAGGAACATTTTTATTTTGAATTAAAAACAATTTCATAAAATCCTGAAAATTAAATCGACAAAATTATTTACACGAAAACATATTTTTAAATTCATTAATAAAAAAAAATCTAAGATAAGATCTACGTTTGTTAAAAAAAAAAAAAAAACGTTTTGTGATGCTTAAAATGAAAGACGCATTGAATCTAAAAATACGCGAACCTAAATTTATACTCGCTTCTTTTTCGTCATTCATTGTTTGACAACACGAAGTTTTTTCTTTCTGTATGTAGAAAATACTTTTATGGTTTTGAAGGTTAAACTTGTTGGCAAAAATGCTCACTACTTTAAAATATATAGGAATTGCAGGAATTTAAATTGATTTTAAAAAGTATGTATAATTAAATTATTACAGTTTCATTTTTCTTTAGTGCCATTTCATTTTTCTAATAAAAATTTTAATTTTTTATTGCATACATTACTTACTAGTATCTTACTCTAAAATAAAAACAACGTATGTAAACACATTAAATGCTGAAAAAAAAGCATTCGTTATAATAACGTGATTTGCTGTGTGTTTATTTTATCGCAATTATTTATTTTTATCGTATGAAGAAGAGAATTCACGATTTACCATCAACAGTATATTGGTAAAAGAAATATCGAAGTTTTTATGAAGTCTAAATTACACTACATTTATTAAAAATTTTCCTTTTTCTACAGTAATCTGTAAGCTTTTACTATAAAGATTTAAACTTATTTCGAAGCATTCAAGAAAATGGTAGAAAAAAAATGAATGTTTATTTTTTATTTAAGAAAAAGGAACTTCCTATTTTATTAAACTATTATGCTTAAAATCTTTTTGGCCCTTATGTGTTGTCGTAAAGTTAGAAAAACTCAATATATATTAAAATATTTATATCATGAAACAAAATTAATCACTGGATATTAAAAAAAACAATTGAAGTATTTAGAAAAAAAATGTAAAAAAAAAAAGTTGAAAAAAAATTAAACTAAAATATATAAAAGAAGTTATTCAAAATTTCCCGCTTAATTGTGAGATTGTGTTTCATAGAATAAACTTTAAAAAATAACGGAAATATTTAATTTTGAATCTTCGACATATTTTTTTGAGTTTCAGTGAAAACTTAAGTGTATTTAAAATTTTTAACTCTAATTTGCATCAAGAGAAATGAATATCTTACTGAGAAAAGTTTGAAATTACAATAATTTCGGATTTCGCTGTCCTCTAAACTATCATTAAAATTTTATTTAAAAAATCTTACATCATTAAGTATTTCTTGATGAGTATAGTTTAAAAAAATATTTCGCAATTCGGGTTTTTTTTTTTTTTTTTTTTCCCTTGTTTTTTCGGTTAAGTATAAAAATTTCGGTTCAATTTATTGGAAACACGTGTTTGAAAGATAATGACTATATCCATAAAAATAAAATTTACATCTTCAGTAAGTCGTTATCACCGATAAGTTATCTGTAGTTAAACACGTGCTATGTTTGTCATTGTAACCTCATTGAAAATTTTTGAAGAATTTGATTGTAGATAAAACTTGTTTTGTCAGTCTTACAATAAAAGTAAATTTAAAAAAAAATCAAGAATAAAATATTTGTTGAAAGGATAGCCAAAACCTTTGCTTAACATTTTAAACTAAGTTAATATGGATACATTCTCATCTTATGCAGATTTTTTATCCTAATTTTTTTCCCGAAATAATTTTTATTATGTTAACTGAAACAATTTTATTAAAACTTTCAATGCCATCCCATCTACAGTAAACACTTTTCTAAAGTTGTATACACGTTTTTATATATATAATTGACAATAGAATTAGTTCACTAATCAAGATTAACATTTACATCCAGATTAAACTTATTGGAAACTAGTATGACTCTATATTCGATTATTAATATAATTACAAGTTATAGCTTTTATCAGAATCATCATTGTTCATTTGATATACGATGTCTTAAAAAAAAAAAAAAAATTTTAAAACAAAAGTCTACAAAAATAAAATTAAATGTATTTATTTATAGTACAAATCCTTCTACAGTAGTAAAAAAATATCTGTATCTCATCTTAATATGTTTACTTTTTATGAATTTGTTTTCCTAAATTAGTCTAATAATTGCTTAATAATAATAATTTTAATTTTTCAACATTATTTTGATGTTATGAAAAAGAAATAAAATATAAAGGACATACATTATTTAAAAAGGGATTCAAATCTTTAAATAAATAAAATGTAGACATATTTTTTTCCAGATTTAATGATATCATTGCTCCGATCTATTAAATTACTGGTGATCGCTAACTGGTCAAGTCTGTTTAATTAAATAAACATCTTAAGTTACTTTGTTTCAAATCTAAATATCTTTAGTTTACTTCAGGTTATTTTTCTAATAGTACTTAAAATGTACGTAAACTTTATTATTTAATTTTAAGGAAAAAAAAAAAAAAAATGCCATAAGAAAGAAACCAAAGTCGTCAAGATTTAGCTGTAATGAAGATTTTACCATTTGCAGCAAAATAACTTGAGTGTTAACAATTCATAAATGCAAATTTTATATAAAAGAAAGTTACAAGAAAAGTCCGTTTTAAAGTAAGGACATTGCCCTTTGTTTTTTCTCATTTGAGATTAATGGACTGCCAACTAAAATATTTGTTTAAAAGAAAACTAACTGCTTATTGACTTAAAAAAAAAAAAAAAACATCGAATATAAATAAATTTAATGGCTCTAAGCCAGACTGAAAAAAAGAGAACTTCCCAGGAATGTCATTAGTTTAAACTTTTCTTTGCTTTAATTTTTTGACTTTATTTTTATGAAATTGGCAAAAACATTTGGTAGACTAAATTATTTGCATAAAATATTTTATTTAATTTTAAACGTTCATAGCACTTATTTATTTTTAAGCCTTCCGAATATATTTTCTTGAATTAAATCTTGAAGTTCAACCACTCAAATTAACTTTTTACAGTTTCTCAAATTAATTTTATTTACTAAAAAGGGATCGACTACAATTTAAAAAAAAATTATAACGGGCTTATTTACAAGAAATCAGCAAATCCTTATATATTCACGCATAAAATTTTACCGAAAGAAGGAAAATATTAAATTTTGGAATATTAAGAAGCAAAATGAGCAAAACTTGGGTAAAAAAACTAAATAAAATATCAATTTTATCACTTTAGAAATTTGTGTGTGAATCTTTATATGTAGATATGTTTTACCTATGGGGAAGATTGTGTAATGTATTCAAATTGAGAACTTTTTAATTTAAAATTTGATATACAATTCTCTGAAAAGGGTTATGTGTATAAACCATTGCAACAAATTTTAAAATTTTCTAATATTTAAAAATTTAATACATTTACTTAGAGAAATGTTAAATTTCACGGGTTTTTTTTTACATCAATTAAATGAGTTTTAGGATTTATATTAAGTAATCTAATTTGAAAGAAATTAAAGATTGTACTTCAAATGAGTAATAATTGGTGTAAAATGTATTTATATTGCAGAGAGAAATGAAATATTAGAAGTTAAAAAAAATTACAAAAATTCATTACCTTGATTCCGACATTAATTTAGAATTCAGATTCATATGTCCAAGTTCAGAAAACATAATAAATTTTAAGGCCTGACCTGTTTAGCACGTGTCAAGGTCAGATCAGTCCTTGCAAGAGTCTGCTTGCTTAAGGACTTTGAAAATGGGTAATGTAAAAAATATTATGCAAATTACTTAGAAGAAATCTTGGAAAGATTATCAAATTCACAACTTTCACTATTTCAAGAAACTGTTTTAAGTCTGTAATTTATTAATAAAATGTTTTCTTTTGCAAGAGAATATTTAAAAACAAATTGTATCGTAGTCACGTAGAACATGAACTTCATCGCGATGTTCTTTTTACTGTTTATTCATATTCTATTTCAATTCTGATTCCATCAACTGAAATGTGTTTCAGTTTTGCAATCTGTTGTAAAAAAAAAAAAGTTTTTTTTTCTCTTCGAAAAGTTAGGAATAAATTCTTAATTTTTTTTTTAGAAATATTTTCATAACTTTGAAGGGATTTTGTTAACTTATTATTGGAAATTTATTGAATTGTATTTGCTTGATAGAATTAAAAATTTAAGTTTTTATGTTTTTAGATTGAATTTTAATTGATACATTTTATAAGCATTTGTTTGAACTACACATATATCTAAGATTTAATATTCCTCTTTTTATTGTTAAAAATACATGAAAGATTATATCCTGTTTTTAAATGCAAGAAACATATTGCAATATAAAAGCAACCTTTTGAATTTGGCTATATTTTCAATTAAATCGATCAGTAGTACATAAATATATATAATTATCAGGTTTGTGTTGCATTTAAAAAAATTTATTTTATGTGCTTTTTAACTCCTTTTTAGTTTACGTTTCAATGCATACGATGTTCGTTTTTTTTAATGGAATAGATGTCTGAAAGTAGATCTTTTGCTCTGAGAATCAATTCGTAACATTAAAGTTTAAAATAGTTCAACAGTAAAGAACAAATGAATTTGTGAATATAAATTTATTCTGAAACCCAATCAATAGATGAGTTAATGAATACAAATTTTCATTTCTATAAAAGTATTGGAAAATAGAAGCTAATATAAGATCTTTTTTCCTTGAAATTTCTTTTCACGTACATGTTGCTTTGCTTGATACTAATGAATGCCTTAATTATTTTATTACGAAGATAAAAATTTATTTCTTATATTTATTCTGTTTTTGACTTTCTTTGATTTGTACCATTTTCTTTCAGAATTTCTTGAACGTGTTTCTTCCTCACGATTTTTAAAATTCAACATGCCTATGGATTTAGAAATGCTTCTGTCTGCAACAAGATCTCAACTTTTTCCTTACACGCAATTTGGAGATGACAGGTTCTCCCTGGCTGGTGGTTATGGTAACAGCCATTACAGCACCAGTTTGTCTCTTGCTAAAGATCCTTTCCTGGTCAATAAAAAATCTCGTCGATTTGGAATCATCCAAGATCGGCCCATCTTTACTTCTACTTATAAAGTAGAAACAGACTTGAAATCTAAGAAAGAAGAAAGTTCAGCTCCCCAGGAGATACCAGAGGGAGGACGTAAGAAAAAGGTCAGCTTTGCTGACGACAAAGGCTTGGAACTTGTTGAAGTCAGAGAGATTCCCGGTGCCCAAAAATGGAACAATGAAGTATTGACTCTGTTGGTTAGTGGTTCTCAAAAGAATTCTGCCAATGAAAAAGTGTGGAAATTAGCTCCTCAACATTCACCCAGGAAAGAAGCAGAACTTCTGGAATTGGTGGAAGCAAATAATATTGTATTGGAATCGGTGAATATTAAAAAGACTTTTCCCAATGAATTGAATGGTACAATAAAAGTGAAGAATTTGGCGTACGAAAAAAATGTTTTCATTCGAATATCTTTCGACAGATGGATGTCGCATGTTGATGTGAAAGCAACTTATGCGAAGTCACTTAAAAATCAATCTAAAAAAATGGATCAGTATGATACTTTTTCTTTTCGAGCTGAAATTTCTCCTTCTGCGGTAAGATATGGTGTTATAGAATTTTGCGTGTGCCTTCAGTGCGATGGACAAAATTACTGGGACAATAACGGTGGCATAAATTACCGGTTAATTGTTGATTCATCAAAACAAAATTCGGTGCCAGGTCATGAGAAATCTGATAAGATTACTTTGTCACTAACTGAAAACATTGAAAACTTTTCTGAAATCGATGCGTGGAGTAATTTAATGTGTAACCAACCTTACTGGTGAAAAATTTTAAACTTCTGAGGAGAGATTAGAAGAAAGTTTTGCTCAAATCATGTATAGGATTCAAGTGTTCTTTTTTTTTTTTTTGTTTCAAAAATTGTTTTTAAATTGATAATTTCATGCAATCATTATGTGTTGATTTAACTAAGCAAATCTATTCTGGAAAGAAGCTTTGGACATCAGCATGAATTAAGTATTCTATCAATGTGCGAGTGTTGCATGTTTCAATAAATTATTAGTTTGGATGTTTTTAAAATGACACTTGTTTGAAAATTGGATTTTTTATATTGGTTTCATTGTTACAAAATGTAAAACGTAACTAAGTTACAAAAATGTAATAATGGTTGTACAACTGTACAATTTGCCATAAAATGGCCAAATATGTAAAATATTTCAATTTTGTATTAAACTGGTAAAAACTTGTAGAGACATTTTTACACATTTTTAATAAATGTTGCTTATGTATTTGTCTTTTATTATTTATGTCTTTTAAATAGATTTTTAAACATAATCGTTGCTTATTATTGTCCAGAGGAAATTTTTATTATTTTACATCGCGAAAAATATATGCCACTAAGTTGAAAAAATTATGCAATTCTTTAAAAAATTAAATTTTTTTAAATTTATTCTAATTTCATTAAAAACTGGGGTTTCCTTGTTATTCATATCGCACCTTTTATCAAAATTTTATTAACGTACAGCATCATTTAAGAAAAAAAAGCATTTCACCTATATTAAAACGCGTTTCATCTGTATGAAAGACATTTTATAGCTCCTGAAATGTTAGAATAGATATTTGCTTCACTATGGTTGAATTCCTTCGAATTTTTTCAGGGTTAACACGAGAAGAGCAGAAACGTGAAAAGAAGTTCTTCCAAGAACACGCATAGAAAGTTATTGGAAAGAATATTTCGTATCCGAGAACTCTAATTTTCCAGAAATGTTCAGTTGAGAGTAAATTTGTAACTTTTTAAAAGAATTAATGAGATTACCAGGGTGCATTTGAAATAATAAAAGGGTAAGGTCATTATAAAAATAGAAACAAAATTTAATTAACAGCTTCAACACACTCCTACGCCTGGGGGATATTTGTGAGTGGTTCGGAATCCACTTCTGTAGGTCCCGGTCTGCTTAGCCCTCGTGTGCACAAGATGACCGTAGAGCGACAAACTTAACTAAACCTACACCAGGGGCCACTGGCTAAGGATTCTGATAGCCCAGCGTTGATGAATTTAACATTTCACTATTGGTGAAAGGTTAAGATACAAGATGCGTCTTCAAACGAAGGAAAATGTAGTAATCGCTGTGTAACGGGATGGAATTGTAAGAGGGGAAGGTGCTCAAACAGTCCGGTTCAAAAGTTACAATTGTACTTTTCCTTCTCCCCATTATTGTAGAACCATGAACAGTAAATGGGTTTTGATGAATTTGTGTGGTATGTAGTAGATAGCAAATCATTTGAATTCGCATTTGGACGGACTTCACCTTACGACAAATTTTATAACTCGCTGATATTCTAAAGCTGACGAAAGTCATGACTGCGCGTGTATTCTATGTGTAAAATATAGTTGTCTGTAACTGCTTTAGAACATTGTTTTTACATAGAAATTGGCCAAATCTGGCCTGGTATCATAAAAAAAAAAAAAAAAAAAAAAAAAAAAAAAACGCTGAATTCCTACTATACAAATGCTATTTGACCGATGTTGGAATTCATAAGGAATAGACTTAAAAAAAAAAAAAAAAAAAAAAAAAAAAAAAACTTCGTATTAATATTATTTTGATATTTTACAAGAACAAAGAATATGGACTGAGAAACCAAAACTTGCATTTGAAAAAGTTTCATTAGAAATTTTCAAATGCTTGGTAATGGAATTGCTGTAAAAGACAAATTATATAGGTTTACCAAAGCTTAATTCTCTAGTACTTTGCTGCATTAAGAAATACTTGTAAGATACTTCTAAAATTGTAATTCCGTTACAGCTACTTAAAGTTTACCGATGATAACAGAATTTGACTTTCAGAAAGGCGTGTTTTATTTAATATTTTATTTATTGACATTTTCATTTAATTTGAAATTAGAAATCCCTATGTGATCCTTTCTAACAGAATTTTTGTTTAATCTCTTTCTTCAACAAAGTTATGAAAAAAGTGAGCTTGATGATTCTCCCAATTTATTAAAGAGTATGGCTTTAAATTGTGAAAGGTTGGCTTACAAAATTAAGTGAAGTATTTCTATTTCCTTTAAACCTGAAGCATCAGACATATGGCAAACTTAACTCCGTAATAACTATGACTAACTTTGTAAATCCGAGTCCTAAGTTCTTTAATATGTTCACTGAATGATTGGTGTGAAGACGACTTTCTAAAAATGTTTTTTAACAACTTTACTGTGGGTAAATTGTAAATAACAAACATTTTTCATTCTTGTTGTGTTTGTATTTTCAATTTTGTATTATGATTTTAAAATCTGCAGAATTTTGTATTCTTTTGTGTTGATACTAATAAAAAGCGGATAAAGTATCTAAACTTCTCACCAATTACATCAGAAACATTCTTATTATAACTAAAAATTAAAAAACTCGAGAGAAATTCCTTGCTCTAACTAGTTTAAAAATGTGTCCTTTTAATAAGGGAAAGCACACAAACCAAATTCTTTCCAAAAAACCATATACACTCTATTTTTAATGTTGTTGCTAATTTCCAGATCATTAATTACTGCTTATGTCGTTATTAATTAAGCCATAGGGAGGGTAGTTAGAAATTATTAATCATTAAGTAAACGTTTCTTACTTCTAGATAATTTTTATCGAAGTTTACCATTAATATTTGTTACGAACAGTTTACTGACACGCATGAAAAATTACTTTTCGAAATAACTTAAGAAGCAATTGCTCTGCTTTTTCATTGCGTATGGGAAAACCTTAAACTCTCACCAGACAACCTTACTTTGACTTTTGATTTGTCTTCATTTTACCCAAGTGCGATGACGAAAAAATTAAGAACTTGATCTAATTAAACAAAATAATCGCATAATATGCATTTTAAATTTTTCCCTTTTTTTTTTATACATAGTTGCTTATGATAATTGAAGCAACTCAATTATCTTAAGTTCCTATGATTAAGACAAGTAGAAAGCAGGTTATTACCATTAAGAAAACATGCGTTTTTATCTTTCTAATTTTAAGTAATATGAGAAGATGATTTTCATATAGTATCATTCTCATTAATTGAGATTAATTGAGTATCCTGAATAATTTTGGGATTTTTAATAGAAATTTTTTTCTCAAGTAAATAGCTATTTTGCATTATAAAAAAATCTTTGCATCAAAGCACAAGTTTTATCTGCATTTGAATTTTATAAGTTTTTAAAAAAGTATTTAAAAGTACAAAGTAAAAATTTACAAAAGCATTAAAATGTGAAAAATACTTTTAATCATAATTTTTATATACTTTGTTGTTAATTTTATTTTGATAATATGGAAATTAATAATACTGAAACATTATTTAAAGTAAGAATTTCAATATAAATTAATAATTTTATATAGGTTCAAAGTTTTATTAATAAACCAATGCATGCTTTTTTCTATAATAAAATATTTAAGTTGTTTCTAAAAGAAGCCTTATTTAATTCCAGGTATGTAATTCAATTACTCATTCTGTAATTTTACTCCGATTAATTAAATCAGCAATTATATATTTAAAGAAATATACAATTAAAACCACTGACATAAAATTAAGAAAAAAATTATCAAATATTTGGTATCCTGTTTCAAAAAAAATTGTATGAATAATTTTGGTAATTGAATTACATTATATATTTGTTTATTAAAATTTACTAGGTAATATAATAAAAAAGTTTTTTTTAAAAATATTTTTCCCAATGTTACAGAAACTTTTAATTTATTTAATTATTAGCAGACCAGAAACAAAATAAATGTGTTGTAGAAATGGTAGATGTAGGAGTATTTAAATTATTTTTGAACTTATATATGAACTCTCTGAATTTAATTTTTGTAAGTCTTTTTAAACTGCTTATTTAAATCCTTTAATAACTTAACATTAAACTTTTAAATTTTTCACAATAAATAAAAGGCAAAACATATATATAAGTTCTTTTTAAAAAATAAGTAGTAAGATTTTATAAAATTCTGAGCAATATAATTTTCTACCCCTGTCCTCTTTGCGGCCTTGACGACCTGACGGCCAATTGGCTAACGATCTGACCTTTGATACCACAGGCTCCAGGTTCGAATCTCGGCGGTCGCATAGATGTTTGTTAGTGGTTCGGAATCCACTTTAAACTATAGGTCCCGGTCTGTTTAGCCCCCATGTGCACAAAATGACCGTAGAGAGACAAACCAAATCAAACCTCTTTGTGGCCTGATGACCAGTTGGCTAGTGCTCTAACCATTGGTACCTCAAGCTTCAGGTTCGAATCCTGGCGGCGGTAGGGATACTTGTTAGTGGTTCAGAACCCATGTTAAACTGTAGGTCCCAGTCTACTTAACCTAAAGCGTGCGCAAAATGACCGCAGAGCGACAAACCAAACTTGCCCTCATTTTTCAAAGAATTTCCCACTTAAGAAATAAATTTTCTTTATTATTCACCATTCAGCTTGAGTGGGAATTTTGAGTCCTAAAACTAATCTGAATTAGCTTCTATCAGGTTTTCGCTTTACCCGTGTTGCTGAACGTTCGAGATTAATTATCTTGATATTTGCAAATAATATAAAGCCTCAATCCCCTTGACAAAAAAAAAAAAAAAAAAAAAAAAAGATGTGATATAAAGTGATAGTGCAGGAACAGTTAATTATTATTTTTTTTTCAATTTTAGATTTATTTTGCATCAAATACCCGATTTGTATTTATGCGCAGAATTTCATTAATTCGGAGATTTAAAAGATATAAATTTCTTACAAAGCTTTGGTAATAAAATTAAAATATTTTTTCTTCACAATTCATTGAAAACTAGAGCTTGAAATATGTATTTTTTATTCTTTTAAAATTTATTAAAGATGCGAGTAGTGAACTTTGTTTATGAAAAAAAAGGGATTATTTTAGTAGTTAAAGTTATGAGCAAACATACTTTCAAATTTACAAAACTATTTTTAACCGATGCTTCACAATTATTTTGCATGACAGACACATCAAAATTTTATAATATTTTCTTTAAATATTGATTTTTGTACAATTATCAAAATTTGAAGAAAATCTATAACAAATTATGATAATTAAGTTCAATAGTATTTTTTTATTGTGATGTCCGCTGTTCGAAAGCCGCATTTCTTTAAATTTAATTGCCTATCATTTAAATTAGGTGTGGCCAACCCAAATGATCTTGCGGGCCACTTTGGAAATGTATCATAATTCCGCGGGCCACATATAAAAATATATATCTCCCTATTAGATTTAGACCCACTATAAACATTTTTTTGGAGCGAAAAATAAGGAGTTATTATTTTCGTGTTTACTATTATTCTTACGTGTAAACATAGATAATATAATAATAATGATACTAAACGCATACTGTAAAGAAATATAGAACACTAAAAAGGAAATATAAAAATTATATAAATATAAATGAAATAAAAAAAGGAAATCATTAAAAAATATTTATTTTACTAGCGCGATATGTGTTTCTCCACTCTTTCACTTAGCTTTTGCAAATCGATCTCAATTTGGGTATTTGCACATCGTAATGGATGTTGCAGGTTAGCGTCCGTTAAGTTTGAGCGTGTTTTGTGTTTGGTCAATTTCATTTTAGAAAAAAATTGATTCGCAGGTGTAAGTTGAACCAAAAGTGCTAACAACTTTAACTAAGAGTCTGGTTTGCTCTGCTATCAACAATATACTGTGCGTATCTAGGGATGGTAATTTACTGAGGTAATTTAAAGTGAAATATAGAATCTGTTATATTAGATGTTCCAAGATGAGCGCCCATCATGAGTTTTCAGAATATAATTTAATTATTCTGCGAACTCATAACTGTGAATTCATAAATAAAACAGGCAATATCTGTCATATATATTTACAAGAAGGTTATTTTAAAATCAAAGTTAATTTTTTTCTCATAATTTCGACAGTTAATTTTTGAATATATCGATGTACACATAATGTATTTTTTTAATACATTGGTTTTCACTACTTTGTCATTATAAAATAAATATATTTTGTAAAAGTGTGATAAATCCCACGGGCCGGAAAAGTATTCAACTCCTCGTTGACCACCCCTCGTTTAAATAATCGCTATCAGAATACAAGTAATGGAAATGCAATGTTTATTTAATATTTTAAATCATATTTTCTCAAATTCTACTGTTTATGCATGGCCCACAATCAGCTAGTAATAAATTTTTAATTAGTGGCGGACAGGTAGAAAAATGTCTTTCGCCAAGGAAAGAATAGTTATAAAAGAAACTTAAATTGCAGTATTTTGAAATTATATCACAGTATTACAGTACTGTATTTTCAATTAGGTTACACGGAAAAGTCTTTAAATATCAATTACTGTAATTTCTCGTTTTGAAAAAGAAAAAAGTGAAAATGAAATCCAATTAAAAAATGCTAGTGCAATATACAATATTTAATACAGTATTTTTAATACAATATTGTACAATATTTAATACAGTATTTTTAATACAATATTGTACAATATTTAATACAGTATTTTTAATACAATATTGTACAATATTTAATATAATATTTTTATTTATATATATTTTTTATACTGTACAGTATATTTATTTCTATATAATAAAAATATTGGAGGATAAATTATATTTATTATTTTAATTCATATTTTAATATTATTTTTATCTATAATATTTTAATTGTGCTACAACTCAAAGAAAAAAAGTTCAACATATGATACAATCTAACTGTAATGGACAATTTAATTTTGTTGTATCATTAGGGTAGTTATATTAACAAGCAATCATCTAATACCTTCACAGAATGTAAATAATTAAAAGAGTTTTAAATCTTGAACAATTTTCAAGCTAAAATATTATCATGATATTTGAAAAGGTCGAAAATTTCAATATCTCTACTACTGTGTCCAAAAAGTATGACAAATTTTCAATTTAAAATTCCCGGGGCTTATGGAATTTCATTTTTTTTTTTCATTTTTAGGTTGCTAGCACTGTCCTTGACATCTGTGTGAAATTTGACGTCAAAATATTTATTAGTGTTTGAGTTACGCTTGGCTTTGTGAACGCTAAAACTGATTCCGGCGATTTTTGAAATATCTGAATTAATTGAGCAAAGAACTTGCATTAAATTTTGTTTGCGGAAACGTATAGACTGTTGCAGAAGGCATTCGGTGAGCATTCCTATATCGGAAAGAAAAGCTTAGAAGTGATATAAACAGTTCAAAGAAGGCAGAGAACGTGTTGAAGACGAAGAGCCCTCTGGTCGACCATCAACCTCAACCGACGAAGCTCACGTCCAAAAAATTAAAGATTTGGTGCTTGCAAACCGTCGATTTGCAATTATAGACCTTGCTGATGATGTTGGAATTTCAAAAGGATCGGTCAATTCCATTTTGGATCTCAAACGCGTCAAATCGCGATTGGTACCGAAAACACAGAATGTTCCAGCTCACACTGCATTGATTCTTTGTGACTGTTTCGACAAAAATGAAACCTATATAGTTCCACAACCACCGCATTCCCACCGTGCGACTTCTGGCTATTTTCTAAATTCAAATGACTACTCCGGGGACACCATTTTGAGTCGATTGAAGAGATTCAACGTGAATCGCCGCGCTCTTTGAAGGCCATCTCTGCCAATGACTTTTTAGCGTGCATTGAGTATTGGAAAAAAAGTTGGCATAAGTGCATTGTGTCCGGAGGGGGTTACTTTGAAGGCGATGAAATAGATTTGGAAGAATACATAAAGAGTTTTTGAAAAAAAAAAAAAAAAAAAAAATTGGTCTTACTTTTTGGGCACAGTAGTATATGCCCTTTTTTTTATTGCTCTATCTCCGAAATAACCCAGATAAGAAAATTGCCTTCAAATGGCCGTGTTTACAGCTAGGTCGTACTGTATTGCATTCCTTTTGCCGATCGTGCAACGTCAGTCGTTTGATTTCGCAATAACCAATAAAAACGAAAGTTAAACATAATGGTACTTCCTTATGAATTATTAATGTGGAAATGCCGAGTGTGATGAAATTGAGTAAATACAAATATGAGTGTCGCAGTTGAGTTGAGATACAGGATGATTGATATGGCATGATTGCATCTTAAGTTGAACATATTTATCTTAGAATTTTTCCGAATTCCACTTTTGCGTACTTTAATTTTTCTAAAAAAAACTTATCAAAGTAAGATATATGACATTTACTAAATACAGTCAACTCCGGGTCATATATGGAACTAGTTCTTTTGGTGTGTGTGTTTTGAAAACTACAGAAATAAGATTATGAATATTTTTAGGAATTCTTAGATGTAATTCTCTGTAAAACGTTTTGGATGCCTCTCGGGCCCTCCTAAAATTTATATTAACTACAATTAATATACAGGCTATTGTTAATAAAATTAACATAAAACAACAATTAAAATAAACCAGATTTAAAATTGCAAATTACCATCTAAAGCACAGTTTAATTATTAAACTGACAACACTACAGAGATAAAATTAATTAATCAATTAAAAATTAGATTAAATAGGTCTATTAATTAAGGTATGAAAAGTATAACTAGCATCACTTAGAAAAAAATCTCACCAAAGAAAAAAAAAACAGTGATGCAACAACAATCGCAAAACGATTCATTCACGGTTCACTAGAAATTAGTTCGGTTTGTCGCTCTATGGTCATATTTTTTTCACAATTAGGGGATAATTAGACCTGGACCTACAGTTTCACGTGGATTCCGAACCACTAATAAACATCCATGCCACTGCCAGAATTCGAACCTGTAGTACCAAAGGCCAGAGTGCTAGCCAATTGGCCATCTGGCCGCCGTTCATTAGAGAAGTGGATCAAAAAGTGAAGCTTACGACCCCACGGGGGTCGCGAAAAAATCTGGAAAATTGCTTCGTTTTAACTTTTTTTCTATAGAAACTAATTTTATAAACTTTTTGTTAATATAACTATAACATTAATAACAAAAGTTTATTTTAACTTTTTATTAATATTAGGATGTTATTAATATAATAATTTTTTTACAATGCTTGAATTATTACAGTCAGTTTTTTTCAAACCGATATCTATGAAAGAATTTCTGTTTCGGGATAAATAAAACCTTTATTTTTGCGATATTACGACAAAATGGAATAGATATAATTATGTTCGCATTTAAGATTTAATATTATACACACTTAAAAATAATTTTTAAATTTTTAAACATTTAAATTTTGCAAGAATATTTGATTAATTGTTTGTATGAATGTCCTAATGATATTAAATGATTAATTGCCCTTTATGTTGAACTGTTGTGTGTGTGTGTTGAGGCTTTACTTTTCAATTGGTTACTTGTCTGGTTTCGAACTGAGATTCCTGAATTTAGGAGCCCAATTCTCTGACGATCAGGCCGCTCCAGGCCAACTTCCACCGTATGTCAGTTTAGGATTCACAAAACAAACGCAAGTGACAAATATCGATAAAAAGCCAATTTCTAACGTTTCTTTTACTGACATTTATAAACACTCCCTAATTTATTTACATTGAAAAAAGAAGCTTTGCATTCAATTCCTCTATATATTCTAATCAAAATAATAAAGATATGAAAGGGGAGTAAATTAATGATGATAATAAATGTGATAAATCTTTAAATTAAATTTAATTTAATTTTAAATCTTTCACCGTAAAAAACAAAAGAAAAACAATTGTCGGTTTATTGGACCGACAGATAAAGACCTTCAAATAGAAGAATGAAAGATAACATTTTTAAGAAAAAAAATTATCATTTACAGGAAGAATGAATAAACCACGTGAAATATGGCGAATGAATCTAGCAAGCGAAAATATTTCTATGGTCCCTATCGGCTTGCTTAACCCACTGTCAGTGGTTAGTAGCTACTTATCAAATCTGTCCTCACTGATTGCATCCCACAACAAATACTGAATAAATAAATATTTTGGACATCATGTAATTATTGAGCAAGAAATTTTCGTGATGAACTTGAATTTCCTATCGGCTACTTTAGTTACTCGCTTGTTATTCTTTATCTAGACATGAGTTAGATTTTTAAGAAGACGAATTGAAGATAAAGACACTTGAAATTTCGAAATTACATTCTTTTAAAATTTCTTTACTTCCACAGAGACATTACAACAATAATAAATTATTTAATTTTTAATGCAAAAAGTTATTATTTTTAAAGAGATTACGCTTTTTTACGAAATATATCGCCGCCTATTTTACTTGTTATGGTAGATTTTATGAGATTAAATTTTTCTCGCTATTTTTGTTTCTCTTTTGCTATTGGTAATTACAATTTCATTTATGTTATTTGCAAATATATTTACCCGTAATTATATATGTCACTATATATATATATATATATATATATATATATTTATTAGATATAATTATCTAGAAATAAATTTGTATTATCTTGTTAACTCTAATTTCAAAGTTAGGACTTTATTCAAACTTTAGCTTGATTTGTAACTGTAAATTCATTAAAGTTTTTTTTTTCTATTTCCATATTTTGATGAAAAATATAACAGAAAACAAAATTAAGTTTCATTTTAATATATATTTATTCATTTATATTTATTTATTTTATATATATATATATATATATATATAATGTTGTTGTTTTTTTAACTCTAAAGTAACGAGTTTATCCTGATGGCCGAGTGGCTAGCGCTCTGGCGTTCGGTACCACAGGTTTCGGGTTCGAGTCCCGGCGGTGCCATGGATGTTTGTAGGGGTTCGGAATCCACTTTAAACTATAGGTCCCGGTCTAATAGGATCGTAGAGCGTTGCGGGGGCATTGTTACTCCGCGTCCGTGGCTTATCTTCAAGTTACACGCGCCCCCTGGGTAATGCAAAGTGAGTAACGTCTGTGCAGCGCTTGCCTTAAGGCATCCAAGACCAAGCTGTCTGTGTTTGCCAGCTGGATTGGAACAAATATATATATATATATATAGATTGAGTTAAGAAAGTCAATGTGATTATAGTTAAATAAATTAAAATTCTTAAGCCATTTTAGGTCAACACATATTTGTGAGTAAACTCTTTTAGCACTAATAAAAAAAACCGAGAAATAAAAAATCACTTAACTCTTCACTTTTCCATTTGATTAATACAAAATTCAAACTAAACGTTAAAATATTTTATATTATATATCATAATCATCATTACTGGTAGATTTCGAGACGAGAGATGTTTTTATTTTTATGGAGTAGGGTTGTTAGCTCCACGCCCGATGCTCAACAGTCATATAAGATCGGAACCTACGGCTTAAAGTGGATTCCGAACCACTACAAACATCCATGGCCCCGCCGGTACTCGAACCCGAAACCTGTTTTATATTATATATATTTAACAAATTTATATATTTTTTCATATTGTACCATTTATTTTTTTATTATATATAAATAAATAAAAAATTCTTTTAATTTGTTTGGGCTCGAGGTCTTCCCAAATTTGTGCGTAACTAGTTTGTAAGGCTAATTGAAAAAGGAAATTCATCAGGAAAATAGCCATTTTCTTTGAACTTTCCTATCAAAAGCAGTTTTTCCACAAATTGCTGGAGAAACGGATTAAAATATGAAATATACCGGTTATAAATCGGATGCAAATATGAAAAATACTTCAAAAAGGCATTGTTTGCCCTGTATCTGAGGATGTATAATTTTCCTCTAATTTAAGGCTAAATTTCAATAACATAGAACAAGGGTGACCAACACAAATGATCTTGCGGGCCACTTTGGAAATGCATCATAACTCCGCATGCCGCATATAAAATTATATATCCCCATATTAGATTTAGACCCACTATAGACATTTTTTGGAGTGAAAAATTGAAACATAATGAGTTATTATTTTTATGTTTACTATTATTCCTACATCTAAACACATATAATATAATAATAATGACACTAAACGCAATATATAACATTAAAAATGAATTATAAAAATATATAAATACAAACAAAATTAAAAAAATGAAATCATTAAAAAATATTTATTTTACTAGCGCGAAATTTGTTTCTCCACTCTTTCACTTAGCTTTTGTAAATTGATCTCAATTTGGGTATTTGCACATCGTAATGGGTGTTGCAGGTTAGCGTCCTTTATGTTTGAGTATGTTTTGTGTTTGGTCAATTTCATTTTCGAAAAAAACGATTGAGTCGATTGTAAGTTGAACCAAAAGCGCTAACGACTTTTTTGTGCCAGATTTCTCAAAAGTGAAACATAGAACCTGTTATATTAGATGTTCCAAGATATACGCGCATCATGAGTTCGCAGAATATAATTTTATTATTCTGCGAACTCATAACTGTAAACTCATAAGTAAAACAGACAACATCTGTCATATATTCGCAAGAATTATATTTTAAAATCAAAGTTATTTTTTTCTCATAATTTCGAAAGTTAATTTTTGAATATATGGATGCCCAAATAATGCATTTTTTTAATACATTGGTGTTCCCTATTTTGATCATTATAAAATAAATATATTTTGTAAAATTGTGCTAAATCTCACGGGCCGGAAAAATATTCATTGCGGGCCGCGGGTTGTCCACTCCTGTTTTAAACCTTCAGGAACTCACGGCGACTGAAAATCAAAAACAAATCATTAAATGTGTTTTGGTTAGCTTATTGCAGAGCGTGGGAAATCAAGAATCTGACATTCATAAACAGAAATGTTAAGAGAATCATTAATTATAGAAAAAAAAGCTATGATTACAAGAAAATGTGGAAACGTAAGGTTAATAGGATTAGTGCAATTAATGAATCTTTAATCAAGGAAAGGAAGTCGGGAAATCAAGAAAAGTAAAACAGTTGTTATTTCAAAATATTCCCCTTCCCGAAAGGGCTGGCAGGGCAGTCAGATTCACCATAGACGATTTTCAGCTTGTAGACCAGTTGATCTATAATTGAAAATAGAACACATTTTTAAAAAAAAATAATAATATAATAAAATTGTTTTTGTGAAAAATTGTAACAATAAAAATATTTCACAAAATAAAACAATAAAATATCGCTCAATGAATGATGATACAGATTAGAATAATGAAGAAGATAGGATCCTAACAGAGTGAATAATGAAAAATACAACAATTTCAAATAATAAAATAACAATAACTTTTTTTAATCAATATTAAATAGGAGCAATATGAATTAAAATTGGAGTAAAATGAAATATATTTTTTTTTCTTTCTAATGCAGCTGGCAAACACTTAAACAGCTTGGTCTTAAGGCAAGCGCTGCGCAGACGAACTCACTTTGCATTACGCAGGGGGCGCGTGTAACTTGAAGATAAGCCACGGATGCGGAGTAACAATGCCCCCGCAACGCTCTACGATCCTATTAGACCGGGACCTACACTTTAAAGTGGATTCCGAACCACTACAAACATCCATGCCACTACAAAGATTCCGGCCATATCTGTAAATTGTCCTTGAAGAAATGTATATTTTTTGTAAAAAGTATTCATTCCTTTGTAAATTATAATTCAATTAAAATAAATTTAGTTACAAAATCAATATACTGTGTGATAAAAATTAGATTTTATCATTCTCTTTTACAAAAAATTTAATAATATTCATTCAATTTACTTATTGTTGACAATCTGATGTGCGTTCCTGAAGTATGATTACAAAAGTGCATCCAATCTTTATTATTATAATTACGTAATTAATTATCATCATAACTATGAAACTACTTTTCATTATTAAAAATTGCATATAGTAATTTTAATAGTTAAGCTTTCTTTCTGTAGTTGTTGTTGTTGCTATTTGCACACTTTTTCCATTCACATGATTCTTTATTATTATTATTCATTGCAACCTTATTTATTTTCTTCTATTTTATTTAATTAACTTTTCATTTTTAAAATTTTTGAGATGCTCGTAAAGAGATAATTAAACTTCGCATCAATAATGTGAAAATTCAAATATACAAATTGTACAATAAACGTAGGAAGAATTATGAAGCTGGTAAGTATATAAAATCAACACATTCACTAACTGCTTAACTTTATTCTTATTGCAATTAAAATCCATTTCGGTATCACAACCGCGCACTTATTTTATTTCCTTCCTTTTTTTATTTTATTTTTATATGCCCTTTTTTATTTTATTTTTATATGTCATTTTTTATTTTATTTTTATATGACATTTTTTATTTTATTTTTATTTTACTTTTATTTTTATTTAATTTTAATTGATTTTTTTTGGCATCATGTAACAGACACCTAACTGTGCCGATAGCTTTTTGCTTTTTCGCTCTCCTGCTTTCATTGTTCTCAAGCAGATGTTTTCTTAAATTCTTTTATATTAATATTCAATAATTTAAGCAATTACATTAGTGAAAATATTTTAACTAACTTTAAGATATGGAGGTTTAGGCCCGTTGCCTGTAGAAGAACACTTCACGTACATTTAACAATTTGGAAACTTAAAAATAAGCTGTAGAAAAGGAAGCGAAGGAAAATCGGTTTCTTGAAAAAGAAAAACACCGGAATGAAAAAAAATTGCACAGGTATACATGACGGAAGCACAGATGAACGGAGCACCGAAGCTTTCGCCAAAACTGGAATACACAGAAAAGAAACAGTGGACACCGGCAAAAACGACTGATGGAATCTTGAAAGCACAGAATTACAAAAATCCGAAGCCTTTCCGAACTGGACCCCATCTCCAACTCAAACCACATTTAAAAAAAAAAAAAAAAAAAAAAAATCACGCAATTACAATCTTACCGACTTTGTGTAGCAAGCCCGAAGGTAGCCGCAGATTGCTATCTAAAATCTTAGACGATAAGTGGAAAGCCATGAATCTTTTTTCTTCATTTTATTTTATTATTAATGGAATTTAAGCAATTAAAGAGTAGGGGCCTGCTTCGGGAAGGGTGATAGCAAAAAGAAGAACGTTTAAAGAATGCGTAGGTTGTAAGGCCTCTGGCAGTCCCAGTGAATGAAACCAAAAACAAATCATTTAAAGTGTTTTGTTAGTTTATTGCAAAAGCGAATCGGAAAGGAAGAATCGGGGAAATTTACAGAAATGTTAAGGCAGCTACTAATAATACAAATACTAATGTAGCTACTACCACTAATTTTTGTTACGAGAAAATACAAGATTAATAGGGTACAATAAATGAATCTGTTAATTGTAGATTGGGAAATCAAGAAAAGCTAAACGTGAGTTATTATACACAGAAACACACAATAATCAATAAAGGAATAAATAAAATTGTCATTACAATAATTTAAAGATCAAACTGCATTGGTAAGAAGGTAAATATTTAAATATGCTGACAATGTATGTTGCAGATATTTCTTGTTGAAATGAGAAGTAATGATGATTATTGTCACAACCTATTTAAGAATCCTCCCCTCCCATTGACAATTGAACTTTCTGTAGAAGTTTTATGCGTTTTCTAACAGGCACAGAAATCATGGGCAGTTAATACTGAAAGTCCTCCAAGAGGGCAATATCTTCATTCCCCATCTCTACCCATAGGTAGATTGCTCGTGGCACACTTCAGTGGAACATGATGAACCCGGTGTATGAAAATTTTTAAAAATGTATTTAATAAGAACCAAGTATATATATTGTTAATTAAAAAGCATTTTGTGTTACAGAGTATAGATACTTTTAAGTAATTAATTTCTAATAAGTTTTACGCTTTTGTTGATTTGAATACTTTATTTGAATTCTATAAAATATCTCACAGTATACTTTTAAGAGAATGATATTCACTGTCTCTTGTATTCCTTCAGATTTTCACTTTTCTCATACAATAGTTTTAGAATAAATTGTGGCAGATTACAGTATTATATATAATATTTTCAGATCAGAAAAAAAAATTGTTTTTCTTTATATACTAATTTTGGGAATTCAAAATGTGCTTATTGTTATAAGAAATGTTTACTGAATTTAATCAAATAACCTATAAAAAGTTTTAAAAAAAAAAATGTTTCAAATAAACTTTTTTTTTATAACGTAATGTAAAAACAAACTCTTTCAAGTACTATATCTTAAATTACAGGAAAACCAATAGTAAATCTTGTATTTATATATGTTATCGATCTTTTGCATCTTTTCAAATGTCATTTACCTCGAAAGTAAATATGATAAAGTTGTGCGTCATCGAACGATGTGAGGGGAAAAATCAATTTGATAGAAAAAGATAAACACTGCAAAGAATGCTCTTTTTTTGGTTAAATGATAATCTAATCCTTCTGTTCAAGACTTCCAAATTTGTCCATGGTGCGCAATAATTTGAAGTCCTCTCAAAATGTAACATCGATAAAATTGTTGATGATATTAATTGTAAAAAAAATATTATAGATCATTTAAAAATTGCGGTTACAGTTATATTATTTTTGCAATTTGTATATTTTCATAATTAAATAATAGTAAATCAACTTACTAATAGGTGAAAAAAAGAAGGAAAAGAAAACCTTCAACTAACTTTCAGAGTTTTTTTTTTCTTTGGTTTGGTTTGCCACTCTACTGTCATTTTGTGCACACTTTGGGCTAATTATACCGGGCCTACAGTTTAACATGATTTTCGAACCACTAACAAATATCCGTGCCCCCAGCAGGATTTGAACCTGAAGTAGATTTTTTTATTTCTTGTTTTAATTCTTCATGACAAAAAGTAGATTAAAAATGCTCGACATTTTAGGTAACTGGATATGTGGGTCTCAAATCCATTCTTCGAAATTTTTTTACTACAGCGGTCGTCTTGGCGGAAAATAGAAATATAATATATATTGCCGAATAAGCAAAGTCTGTCTATTATAAAAATGTTGATTAAAATTTTACAGAAATGTTTCGAAATTGCAAACAATCGAAAAGAATTACAATCTAAAACAAAATTCCAGTAAAGGCTATTCCAGATCATTAGTTCTAGCGCTTAAAATTCATTCCAAAATATTGAAAAGGGAATTTAGAAACAATTATTGAGTTTTTGCTAGCGAAATTATAAATAATTTCTAATTTGCTAAAAGCAGATTCCAACTTATATTGATCTCTCAAAGAGCACATGTCCTTTAAATGTGTGTGTCACGCTCCCCAAGAACCCTAGTGATATATATATTGCCCTCCCTCCCCAGAAGGAGCGTCTCTTTTAGATGTGTACGGGTGTTATGCGTTTGTACAGGTGTCATGTGTACTGTGTCATCTTTATCTCTATTCGAAGAGAATTGGTGGGATTTCAGTACGAGAATAGACTAAACATTCCTGGGGAACAAAAACTCACAAGCGTGCGAAATTTAAGCAAACATTTTTAAGCAAACGGCTATAAAATAATAGAAAAGAGACTGTTGTGATCAATAAAGTGAACATGCAATTCAGAAGAGAGGTTGTGTTAGAATTATAATTTAGCGATATTAATTTGACACACATATATATATATATGTTGTTGCTGTTCTAATGCAGCTGGCATTACAGAGACAGTTAATCTTTATGCCTTAAGCAAGGGCTGTACCGCTGTTACTCGTTTAGCATTACACAGGGGGCACATGTAGCTTGCAGATATGCTACGGACACGAGTAACACTACTCCTACATACACACACACACACACACACACACACACACAACACACACACACATATATATATATAGGAGGACAATTTATCAAAATATATTTATTAATTAAAATTGTAGCTTTGTTATTGGTATTACTGTTGTATTGTATAAAAGGTAAGGAATTATTATGGAATTATTATTAAGGAATTATCATTAAGGAATTATCATGTCATTTTTAGCCAGATTTAAAAAAGAGGATCCATTGGAGTTAGCTAGTGAATTAGGCTAGCAAGTCTCTCCAAATGTTAAAATAACCGATTTAAAAAGCTCATTGCAAAACCTCCAGAATTCGAGGAAGATTTTGCTAAGGAATTGATGGCAACTTTTGAAAATGCTTGACTACAAAGAGAAAGACTAGAATGATAATAAAAACAACAAACAAGAACGTAAATTGAAATTGCATGAATTGGAATTAAAGCATTATAGGAAAGATCAGTTAGGCATGGGGTCAGAACACTGACAGTGTAGGGAAGAAAATTCCTTTCTCGATTGCTTCAGGTATTCTGTTTGGTGGTCGCTTATGATAGACGAATAAGAAATATTTACTAACTCAGATGACATAGAGAATATGGAATTAGAGGGATTCACTGCTCCGATGAAAACAGATATGGCAAAGGAACAAGTAAAGGAGATAGAAAAAGAGGAAAGGTGACAGACCATCTCCCAGAACCAACAAAGAATTAGAAAAATGCTATGAAATCCATTGAAAGGAATGCCTTGAAAGATCAACAGCAAAGATATGATCTTTGTCGCAATGAAGAATTCAGAGAAATTGGGTTTTCCATCGAAGTTTTGTATCCAGTTTTAGTGTATAAAATGTGTTCCAGCTTAGAAATATTTGAGGAACTCGTTCAAAGGGGAGATCCACATGCAATCAACACGTATCTATTAAGAACATGAAAATGAAACCAACTGGTAAGGTTTTAAGGGAAGTTTCAGATTAAGCATAAGTTTTTTACGATATGGTAACAAGAAACAGTTATATGTAATTATGGGTCGCAAACAAGTAAGTTTGCTGTTTTCCTTTGCATACCCATGATAACACGAATATCAGTACGTGTGAGTGACTTTTGTTTTAAATGAATCTTTTTGAAAAAGCCCCAGTTGTCCAGCAGTTGTGGCATATTCACTGGAAAAGGATTTGAGTATAGATAACCATTTAGCTGCATTAGTTTGAAATGTTAAGATTTTTTTTTTATTGCAGCATTATATATTTATAATCGGATATCTGCTTCATGCTTTATAGCTGCTGCTTGTTCTAATAGAATTATAATTATTAACAAATGAGATAAAATCTATCACTTTTATTAAATAACTTTTAATGATCGTAGTGTTGCTCCTATGGCATATTAACCTGCCCTTTTTGTAAACAATAAAAATATATTGTTTATTTTAAAATAATGAAATTTGCATTTGATTTATTTCATGTGTATGTGCATCCTTCAATATTTATGCTACTGAAGGCTTTTGAACCTGTTAGTATATGTGTGGTAAAGGTTATTGCAGATTTTGAGTTAAATTATTAAATAGGTTATTGCAATATTTTTAGTGTTTTTGAGTGTTACGGGGAGTTTGTTTAGAGTATTCTGTCTAGGTACTAGTAATTATTATTAGGGTCTTTTGCTTAAAGTCTAAAACAACACCACAGGTGCTTCAGTAAGCAGAGTACAGTAAGGAAAATATCAGAAATTATTCCCACAAGCCTCTAATTTTAGATTTTTTGGTACAGTCCTTCCTCGAAGCATAAACTACGATATGAACTTCTAAGTATAAACTTCTTACATATGTAGTTTAATATCTAACCATTAAACTGAGGTATTAAACTACATATTTAAGAAGATCTAACAGATTCAAATTGTTTTAAAACTAGATACATAAACTATATTTATGATTATGAGATCTACGTTCACAGAAGCCTCCGTTGTTTTAAATGTGAAAGATATGGACACTTTAAAAATGCTTGAAAAACGAAAGATATGAAAATTGACCTATTTCAACTATATCAGATCATAGTTATATAGATTGCAAATTATCATTAAAAATGTGTAAATTGTTAAAAATTCCTGTCCCTTAATTCCAAATCTTGCCCTCAATGGCAGTTGGAAATGAAAATACAAGAAATAAGTCATCCAAAAAAAATCTTATTCTAAACCAAGAAAGCTCATAACTCCAACCATCTCTTTATATGCTGAAATCACATAGAAAAAAAATGTATCTGCAAGTAGTGCAATAACAACAGTTCAACTATTGTTTTGTATCTATTATGACTGATAGCAACATAAGTGGCATATGTCCACAAAAAAAAAAAAACCTAAACTGATGTCTATAAGGCCTAAATTTACTGATTATGCTACTGTCACCATGAATTTACATAAACAATGTCAACTTCTGTTTTATATCACATTGTTGTCCTCGAAAACTCAAGATCAATTTTGAAACAAAACGTAATCAGAAGGATAATTTAGCCAGAAAGAAACATAAAGCCAATGGATAATAATGAACAGAATTCCAAAGATGCACAAAAAAAAGAAGATAATTCATTCAACAGCTGCATTTAAGTGTTTAATGTTGCTAAGTATTTTTCTAGTTGGTAATTAACACCAATAATACACTGAAGTGACAAAAGTCATAGGATACCTCTTAATATCGTGTCGGCCCTCCTTTCGCCCGGCAAAGTGCAGCAACTCGACGTAGCATGGACTCAACAAGTCGTAGGAAGTCTTCTGCAGGAATATTGAGCCATGCTGTCTCGATAGACGTCCATAATTGTGAAAGCGTTGATGTTGCAGGATTTTGGGCACGAACAGACCTCTCGATTATGTCCCATAAATGCTCGATGGGATTCATGTCGGGCGATCTAGGTGGCCAGATCATTCGTTGGAATTGTCCAGAATGTTCTTCAAACCAATCGCGAACAGTTGTGGCCCGGTGACATGGCGCATTGTCATCCATAAAAATCCCATCGTTGTTTGGGTACATGAAGTCCATGAATGGCTGCAAGTGATCTCCAAGTAGCTGAACATAAGCATTTCCAGTCAATGTTCGCTCCAGCCGTACCAGAGGACCAAGTTCATGTCATGAAAAAACAGCCCACACCATTACGGAGCCGCCACCACCAGCTTGAACAGTGCCTTGCTGACAGTTTGGGTCCGTGGCTTCGTGGGGTCTGCGCCACACTCGAACCCTACCATCAGCTCTTACCAACTGAAATCGTGACTCATCGGACCACGCCACGGTTTTCCATTCATCTAGGGACCAACTGATATGCTCACGTGCCCACGAGAGTCGCTGCAAGCGATGTCGTTCTGTCAGTAAAGGCACTCGAGTCGGTCTTCTGCTGGAATAGCCCAAGAAAGCCGAATTTCTCCGCACAGTTCTAACAGACAAGTCCCTTGTAAGTCCCACATTGATTTCTGCGGTTATTTGACGCAGTGTTGCTTGTCTGTTAGAATTTACGACTCTTTGCAGACGTCGCCGGTCTCGGTCGTTAAGTGCAGGCGGTCGACCACTGCGCTGTCCATGGTGGGATGTTATGCCTGAAATTTCATACTCTCGGCACACTCTTGACACAGTGGATCTGGGAATGTTAAATTCCCTAACGATTTCCGAAATGGCATGACCCATGCGTCTAGCTCCAACTAACATTCCGCGTTCAAAGTCTGTTAATTCCCGTCATGCGGTCATCATCACGTCAAAACCTCTTCACATTAATAACTTGAACAGAAATGAAAGCTCTGCGAAAGCACTGCGCATTTATACCTGTTCTACGCGATGCTACTGCCATCTGAAAATTTGCATATTGCTATCCCATGACTTTTGTCACTTCAGTGTAATTCCATGGTCTTTTGAAACGAATTTATAAACATTAATAAATCACAGTAAATTAATCTATGACTTTAATATTGGCAGCTTTAAATGATTTCATAGTTAAATCATTAGTAGCTTTTAATCATTTCAAACCATTTTCTTATAATTGTACGATTTCGCTCATTTTTTTTACTTATCAATAGACATCTGAAATTGTTCAATCGTAATGTTATACAGCTGAGTTTCAGCTGTATAATACTATGATTCAAATATTAGAATACTTTTTATCTGTAACATGTCTGTCAATTTTTTTTTAATGTACCGATGCTGTACTCACGATGCTGCTGTTGCTAAAACAACGCACACACACACACACACATATATATATATATATGCATGTAACGTTAACTAATCATCTATAATAAGAAAGATATTAATACTTAGTATAGATGCAATTCTTGATTCCAAGATGGGTATAAATTTATTGAATAAAATTACGAATTCTAAAATTGTCATTGAAGCAAGATCAAGCAATTTTAGTTCAACAATTTATCTTTTATTTACAAAATTATAATGATTAGTTAACCTAAATGATAAAGTAACAACCTTCACCTAAATAAACTTTCTTTCGATACAGTTCTTTTCATAAACTGTAATTTTAAGCTCACTGAAAAATTAAAGCCATATAATTTTCATTTACATTTTGGTAGATGTTTATAACAATATTATTTATCTGATCACAGAATTATCATAAAGACATAATAAAACGCGAATTAGGTTTTAAATTAAAAACTTCATTACTTTTTATGATTATCATGTTAATTCTAATATGATTCAGTCACAATGATTTTAAAAAGTACAACAATATTTCTTTCGTTTGAAAATTTAAATCCTTATTTTTTTTAACAAATGGATTATATCCCATATCTATTTTTAATAACACTACTTAAGAACTGCCTAGACGCTATTCGATATCACTTTCGATATAAACGCTAAAAAATAAAATACAAACATTCATACTGTAAATGGATATAAAATACAGCAGGTGTAAATTTCAGAATTATTACTAATATAACATTAAAAAAATGGAAGATAATTTTTAAATGAGTACATCGCGTTTCTATAATGGGATGTCAATTTACCATTTCTATGACATTTAATAAAATAATGAAATTCGAAAAAAAAAATTATTTCTTATATTATATGAATTTTAGATATATGAATTTTTTTAAATAACTTCGATGCCTATTAGATATATTGTATATTTTAACAAAAAAACGTTAATTTATGATAAACATTGATTAATGATAAGTTATAAAATTTGACAGATTTCTGAATTGTAGATTTTTTCTTGAATAATGTATATATTTCTTTGCGTCCTCCTATTCAAGATTAAAATAAATATCTGCCATTTTGAATAGGTATTAAAATTAGGAGGAGTAGGGCTGGCAATCTTACTCCATAAAAAGAAAACATCTCTTGTCTTGAAATCAGCCAGCAGACATGGGGCTGTTGCGCCAATGAAGAAGAAAAATAAAACTAGGAATTTTCAGACCGAAAATAACTTAGGTAAATTTCGAAAGACAATCTTAATTTCAAATTATCTTATTCATGGTTCTTAGAAACAATATGCATTAAATATTATTGTTATCTGAATACAATAATATTTAATGATTTCAAATTCAGACATCTTATTGATATCTGAATTTGTTACAATTGTTTGTTTAACACAAATTTTTTAAAAACGATACTTATATTTCCTATTAATTATAATATATATAATAAGTACAAGCGCAGGATAATTTAAATAACAAAAATTCTTCAAATCTTAATTGTTACTTTTGGTTTAATCTTCTATTTTAATCCTTAATTTTACCAAACTGTAAAATTAGTGAAAATATTTGCCCTTGTTTAACTGTCCTGATCTTTCTTAGTGTAGTTGGCATATATTCAATTGACCCATATCCATCTTTTCATGTTTACTTTTAGGAAATTCGTAGAAACTGTTTTTTGTAACCCCTCGAACTAGGTGTTACAGGAGACATACCTAAATGTTACACAACAATCTGTCTCATGAATGACAGAGACAACTATCTTAACTTGCTTCTGTTTTACTTTTCTGTTGTGAAATTTTCCAAACTTAGAACATAATTAATTGCTTTCCGTCGAATGCATTTGGCAATGGAATTTAAATATTTATTTTTATAAAATGCGTGATTCACAGGATATAAGATTATATGTAATTTCTTAAAAATGATACCGCAATCAGATACAATCCTAATTTTTTAATACCTTAATGGAAACCTTCAATTATGGCAAATGCAAATAATGCCTATTTTAACAATTGTTATGAAGTACCATTATTTATTGGATAAACTCGTTATTTTCATGTTTCTTAATAAAAAAACTTAAAAATCCATGTTCTATGGTTCCATGGTAATGGCACTAGTGTACTATGGTTCCATGGTAATGGCACTATTGTACTATGGTTCCATGGTAAGGGCACTATTGTACTATGGTTCCATAGTAATGGTACCATGTACCATGGTAAGTTTTCCATGGTTCTCGAGAAAGATTTTTATTTCTTAAAAAAATTGATGATTGCTTGTTTATATGTGATTTTTTTTTACAGTTCCCACAAAAGAATAAAATAAACATTGATAGAATTAAACGAATTTTTTCAATTGAAAAAATATGGTGGTTATTAGAAATTTCTACTATGCAGAATTTTAAGTAGAAATGTCTAAGAATTCTAATTTCAACAACTGCGGTTTTGGATTTTATTCACAAAAACCTTTCCGCTATTCAAATAATAGAAATACATAAGAAATTCTGGTGAAAAATAGTCATTTTAAATAATATTCCATGATATTTTGAAGATATGATCAAAACTATAACTTACAAAACAGCTTTCAAAGGTGCAATATGATAAAATTACAATATTTTAGCAATTATGCCATCTTCTCACTTATATTTGTAGATAAAATGATAACTAAAAGAAAAAAAAGAGTATAGGGGCCCTAGCAGTTAATAAAAAATTGAATTTTATATTTAGGACATCTTAAATAATTTTCCATTGTTCCGGAGAAAGATTTTTATTTATTAAAAAAGTTGATGATTGGGTGTTTATATGTGATTTGTTTTACAGCACTCACAAAAGAATAAAATAAACATTGATAGAATTAAAAAAAAAAAACTTTTTCAATTAAAAAAAAATGGTTGTTATTAGAAATTTCTACTTTGAAGAATTCTAAGTTATGTTTTCAACAACTGCGGTTTTGGATTTTATTCAAAGAAAACCTTCAGGTATTCAAATAATAGACGTATATAAGAAATACATGGGAAAAATAGCCATTTTAAATAATATTCCATGATATTTTGAAGATATAATAATTATTATAACTTACAAAACAATTTTCAAAGGCGTTATATGATAAAATTACAATAATTTAGCAATTATACCATCTTCTCACTTATATTTGTAGAAAAAATGACTGCTAAAAAAAAAAAAAAGAGTATAGGGGTCATACCAGTTAAAAAAAAAATTGAATTTTATATTTAGAAAATGCAATTAGAAACTTCTAGAAACACGAGTCAAACTTATCTGAATGAACAAAATCCACTGATAAATCTGTTCCTCAAAATATCTTGGAGTAAATAGAATGTTGTATGTTTTTTTTTATAATTTTTCCTCCAAATAACCTTTTCAAGGTCTTATTTTTATTTCTTTTTTTCTGGAAATCTTTCGTTTTTCTGGAAATAAAATTCAACAAATCATAAAATGTAATACACACATTTGAGTTTTATCAAGCAGTGGGATCTGCTAAATATATTATAAAAGCAGTGTACATGGGGAAAATAAAATAAATTATTTTTAAACTAACTCACACTAAGTAATAAAAGTACAAGTTGCATTGTTATTATTATCTCAATAATTTAAAACTTTAAAAGCGTTTAGCATAAAAATAATATATTTTCTTTTGCAATATTATCCCTTTTCATAATGTAAAATTCATACTCTTCGGTAATCCATAAGAATATTGGTTAGATCAATGGTCACCAGTGGCCAATATCGACAGCCTTTTAGGGGGTCAAAATAACATTGTTAAAAATTGATTGGAGATCACACATCTTTTGGAGATCAATAGAATGATATGAAAACAACATTGTACGGGGAATATTTAATTCAGTTGACATGGGTTGCATCCATCTGAAGCAATACTACGCAATTAAGAGTGAATCGTAGAAAAAGGGAAATAAATAGGATTCGTAAGATGTATCAGGCTCATGAAATCGAGTTGACCAAAATGAATTATTCACCAACAAATGATTATAACACTATCTAACGTCCAAATGATTAGTCACAGAGTATATAATGCACTAATTTCTATCTATATTATTATAAATGTAAGACCATCAGCAGCCATTCATTAAAAATTATCACCAAACAATCGACCTCATCGCCAATCGTAATCTAACTCAACTGGACAATAATTACAACCAAACTTCGCGCCCATTGTAATTTTCCTCTCAATTGACAGTTGTTGCTTTTTTTTTTCTTCAGTCAATACTTTACTTCTCGACACCATATTCATATTTCATTTGCAATAACCTGATCAGTGGAGTCATTCTCTTTCTCCCACACTTTTGGTGGCCTGATGGTCAATTGGCTAGCACTTTGACCTTTGATATCACAGGCTTCAGGTTCGAATTCTGGCGTGGCAGAAATGTTTGTCAGTGGTGCGGAGTTCACGTTAAACCCGATCCCGATCTAATTAGCCTAAAGCGTGCAAAAATTAATCGTAAAGCGACAAACGAAACTCACGCTTTTTTTCTTACTGACAGTGATTCCTAACGCTTTGCATTGAGGTCATAGGGCATGAGGACCTTACAAACGATATAAAAAAGAACGTAGGAATTAAAAACATAAACATTTGACCTTAAACCAATTTAAATTATAACATTCATACAATAAAAACTGTAACTATATGATAAAAAATAATCCAAAAATTCCCAAAAAGCGTCTTTTTTTGCTTATACTATTTTAATTACGTAATAATGAAGCAGAGAGAGGACTAGAGGGAATTTGTAGACAAAGATGTTTGGTTCTTTCTGAGTAAGAAAGTAATCTTTTCTTTAGTATAAATTTAAAAAAAAATGCATAGCTGTGGAATTAACGATAATTAGACATTTAATTTCATGACAAATATCATATAAATTCGTTCTTTCGATTGGGTACAATTAAAATTTATAGCTTACAGTTTAAATGCATCTGTGTAGGAAAGTTTTGTAATATCTAACGTAATTTTTAGTATTTTATAAATTGAATTTAAGTTTAAAAGAAAATATTTTTGGTTCTAAATACAACAACAAAAACTGCGTTGGAAGTAGTTTTCAATTGTTCGTCATCCCATGATAAAATTAGAATCTATAAATCAGATCAGACTCAGAATATGATGCATCAATGATATCAATTGACATTGGACCATTTTGATAACAATAGAGCAATAACTTAAACATATTGCTCCCCACCATTTTGTATTTCCATTTCAAACAGAAACACTGTTTGTAAGTATAAAGTGGAAGTCTATAAATTAAATAGTGAACCTTCTGACAATAATTCAATAAATTATAAAACGATAAAAATGACGTCAAGGTCTTTCTCTGTATTAGTTTTTGAGGTTATGTCTTTAAGAGTTCTTCAAAAAAATACTATAGTGGCCAATGAAATTACATTTTGTCATATTTGTGGTATTTTTTTTAAACAGCACATTTTAAAAGGAAATTTTAATATATTTTTAAACATAAATAGTGTTCTAAATCACTACATTACAAATTGTAATAAAAGTTGAAAAATGCATGAAATTTAAAAATGAAGCAAAAGTATACCAAAATAAATTCAACTGTAACTGATTTGTATTCCCTCTTGTAGTGCCGGATATAAAAGGAATTGTAAAAGATTATTATAGTTTGTTACAGACACAGATCATTGTCTGAACTTTGTAACAACAACCTTTGCTATAGTTTTAGCAAGGGTCTGATGGCCGAGTGGCTAGCGCTCTGGCGCTCTGTACCACAGGGTTCGAGTCCCGGAGGTGCCATGGATGTTTATAGTGGTTCGGATTCCCCTTTAAGCAATAGTTTCCGATCTCATATTACTATAGAGCGTCATAGAACCCAATCAGACTTCTTTTCACCTACATCATTCCCAAACTGTAAAGGGGCAATTCAGCTCTAGGCACAGTGATGTGATGTGGTGTAGTATTACTATAGTTTTAGCAGCGAACTTTATCGGCATACTAGAAAGGTTCGAATTAATGGAATGAAATGAAATTTCGGGATACCATACATGAGTTATAGCCTCCTGCAACTCTCTTCTAGTCTGTGATGGCTTCTTTGCAAATGCTTTCTTCATCAAAACCAGCAATGTTCAATAGGATTAAAGTCATAAAAAATGTAAGTGGTTAAAAATATATGTAAACCCCTTAAAATGTAAGTGAGTAGTACTGTAATTTTTTAAAATGTTAGTGGTTAAAAATGAAAATGCGTTTTCATTGGTTTGTGCTGTACAATAATTAGAATTCTTGACTCTTTTTTAGTAAAAAAATTGCAATACATTAATTTAAATATTAATAATAATGTTTTTAAATTAACTTTTGAAAAATAATGTTGTTTATTGAAAATGAATAATTTTATAACTTAAAAAACAACAAATACCATTGAAACATAATGATAAACTCCTTGTGAGATTCTGTTTGTAGTGGTTCGGAATCTACTTTAAACTGTAGGTCCCGGTCTGTTTAGCCTAAAGTGTGCACAAGATGACCCTAGAGCGACAAACAAACCAAACCTTGTGAGATTCAGGAGAAATGGTTAGTTGGCAAACAGACTCTGACCCAAGAGGTTGAATATTTTGAGCAAAACCCTAACCACCAGATAAATTCAGCCTCAAAGAGGAATCCTTCCAAGAATCTCTAATTATCTTTCTTTTATTTTAAATGTGTGATAAATATTGTATGGGTCTGATTGCATGTGCGTGTGTAAATAAAAGTATAAGTACTAAAACTTGTGCCTCAAGTATCTCAACGCAACCACATCCACTACAAAATTTTATTTATTGATATTATAATAATTTTATTTTATGATAGCTTAACTTCATGTACATTATCAAAAAGAAGTAAAACGTATTATAATAAAGAGCATTGTTATTTATTTATAATGTTATGACAGGAAGTGTTTTTATTTATTTATTTACTGAACTTGAAAAAAAAATACTTAATATGTTGTCATATAAGATAATTATTTATAAAACAATTTTGGAATGTAATGTGCTAATTATTTATGTATGAAAAATATACTTATCATTATATAACAATTTGTTATCCACATTTTTCCCGGAAAAAATTGCTTAAGACACTAATAAAATTTTATCTGTGTATTGTAAATTCGCAATGTCATTTAAATTTTTATGATAAAGGCTGATAAAGATTACAGCATTTGGTGTTGAATATAGCTATACAAATTAGTTTACTGTTTTGGAGCTGAGCAGACATTTTCCTCATATTTTAATCAGATATAAATTTTTTTTAAATAATTCTACTTAGAATCGATTTCACTTTAAGAAGTATCTCAATTGCCATTGACTTTATCTTAAAACTTGTTTACATTAAATTCTACATGGAGTGACATTTTGCATTTAGAAATATGTGTATAGAAAAAGTCCATTTTTCTGTGTTCTTCGCTATGTTTAAAATAACAAACTTATCAAATCAATATATATATATATATATATATTCCCATCTAAACCACTTAAAAGTTTTAATACTTAACAAACCGTCAGATTGAATGATGTTGAAAGAGATAAAATAAATTGAAATGTATTCGCGTGATTTTGAAAAAATTCAAATAAATTTTAAAAACAAAGAAAAAACTGAAGATACTGAAATGAGCTTTATCAATGTGACAAGCTCATTTTTTAATGTGCTACAAATGCTATACACGAGAAAATTTGGATAATAACGATACATCTTTACTGATATCCTGTTGTTTCTTATTCCACTTGGTAAACAGTAAAATCTAGACAACGTCCAAGAATCCGTGTGGTCTCTTGGAAGTAGGGCAACTTTTGTTGTGATGGAGCACCCATAGGAAGAAGCCTGACTTGGCTGCGTGCCGCTGAAGAAGGAGGGCAGTGCCTTCCGGGAGGATTTTTATCATGTATCAACTATCCCGCATTTGTGTGTCGTATGGGAGAAGACCCGGAAAAACTCCCACCAGGTAGTGCGAGTAACGAGGCAAGATGCTGAACATCACAAACGCCATCGAGACTCCACGCTTTTTGAAACAGTGTCTACAACAAAGCCGCCAGTGGATTGAATCTCTGATGAACTTCAATGCTTTCCAATGAAGCGCGTTACCACGAGTCGGGCTACTAATATCCTTTATATTAGAACTGTTGAATAAGCAACAATTGATAGAAGAATTATTGATTAAGCAATTTAAGAAGCGTTTCATGAACCAATATATTTTCAATCTCAGGAAATTATCAAGAGTTGTACTTGAATAACAGTTTTGTATTCAGTAATAATAAAATAACTACCTCCAGATAAACACCCTTAATGTGTTTTTATAACTGGACAATTAAAAATCAATAAATAGGGTAAACAAAAACTAAACATAAAAAGCATGTATAATACTACATGTACACTTCTTTTTCTAATAATAATTAAAAAGTTCAAATAATATATTCAAATTGAATTTTTTAAAATTTAAAATTGGGATGTTCTTTCCTAAAGATAAGTATTAATTTCTGGCATTTTTTTATATAAATATATTGTTCTAATCAATTTTCAAGCACTAAGGAAGTCTAGATAATGCATCAGCGTTGCTCAATTCTCCTGCTGGACAATGAGACACTAAAAGATGATATTTTAGAAGTGCTAATGCTCATTGTTCTAATTTGGAGGATTGTGGCGCGTTTTTGACCACAAAGGCTGATGTGTTGTGATCTATTATTACTATAATAGTGAAACAAAATATCGATGGCTTGAATTTCTTTAACGCCCTACCAAATGTATACGGTAGGCTAGTTTTGTTGTGCTTTGGTGAGTTTCTGGATCGCAAAACATATTGGGTATCTCGTGATAAGCAGGCTTCAATTGTGATTTGAGAAGCATCGGAATATTTGAGGAAAGTTTCTCCAAAAACAGGTGTGTGTAGCTCTATTGTTCACGATAATTTTTCTTTCAACTGTAAAAGGGCAACTTGATGAATTTCACCAAAAAGGAGTATTTCAAGAATTTTTTATTGGTTAGTTTGGTAAGAGAGTAAGCTATTTCCGCATAGCCAGAGATAGAATCTCGGTAGAGATTACATAAATCCAAGCCAGTTTTTTAGTTGAATTTTAGTTTCCGGCATTTTAAGTTTTGAATAGCTCTGATATTTTCTGCGTCTGGCTGATGTAAAATTATATTTCTTGTTCATTTTGCATTACATTACATTTCTGGTTTAATTACATTTTGTAAAATTACACTTCTTGTTAAATTGCATTTTGTAAAATTACATTTCTTGTTAAATTACATTTTGTAAAATTACACTTCTTGTTAAATTGCATTTTGTAAAATTACATTTCTTGTTTTTTTTGCATAAAGTTCTTCTTCTTCATTAGCCTAACAACTCCAAGGCCATCTGCCTGCTGGCAGATACATAAAATTCTGGTTTAACAAAATTATATTTCTTAGAATTCACTGTAAATCCTAAATCTTCCAAATTGCTTAACACTATTTCAAGAAGAATAAGATGTGAATTAAAATCGATTGAAAATGTAACTTTTATAAACATGATTGAAAATATAGCTTTTTATAAGCACGAGAGAAAAATCTCTAAATTCTTTCAAAGCGTTATTCATCACTATTTGAAATGTTGCTACTGCATCACGAAGCCCCACGGCATTGCTTTAAAACGATATTGTGCAGAATGTGTTTTAAATGATGATAGATCTTTACTTTGATCTTCCATAGGTATTGATCAAAATCCTTTTAATAAATCTAATGTTATCATGCTATTGACTTTTCCTATACTGTACATCACTCCTATAAATTTGATTTCCTATTGATATTAATTTGATTTCCCGGCGGAAATACAGTTGAAAAAACAGACTCGTATTAATTTGATAACTTGTATTCTTCTCTTTTTCAGAAAAGCTAATTAAAAAACAGGCTTTCCAAAAATTCGTTTTGTGGAACAACAATCACTCACTACTAATGTAGTTTCTTTTTTTAATTTACGCTTTTCTACGTTTCTTTTAGGGAATCACACTTCAGATGATTTTTTTAAGTTTACTGCATCATATTAAATCTTATCTTCTGTGGATATATGGAGTGCTTCGATCGCTGGTGGCATAAGTATGTACTAGATGAGAAAATTGTCTTTCATGATTACGCAATTTTCACCTCTGGCATCTTTGCCGAACAGGAAGTAACGATTCCTCCTCTTCTGAGTTGACTAATAACTCATACTATACACTAGAGAGGTAATCAATCAGGGCACAATCAATTTTTCTGTTAACGCTAGTAAAATTTCCGCTGGAGAAAACACATTAGTTTTATTTTCATGTGGTAAATTGAAACAGTACAAAGATCAGCTTTTATTCATTGCCTAAAAGCTGATATTAATAATTAAACTTAATTAATAGCTGAGTTAAATTTAATAGCTGATTTTAGTTAGTTGAAATTTTATATATATCTATACATATATAGTTTTAATAGTAAGCTTCTATTGACACTGAAAAGCTTACACATATTATTCATCTGAAAAATCTTTCCTAATTCGATATAATCTTGAAAGTAACTTTTTCTTATACTGCCTCAGTCGTCGAATGTTTCCAAAGAAATGAGTAAAGATATTTTTGACATTAATGTTGTTGGACAGATAATATAACCCGTGTTAAAGCTATTTATTTAGTGTTCAATTCTAAAAGCCAATTATGTTCGTGTTAATGGAGAAATTTTTGAAAATAGTTCAAATGTATCTGAAACGAACGGCAATACTTTGAAACTGATTACTTGAAAAAGGAATACTTTGAACGTACTGATTTTAAATATTTAATTGAATTATTATTGTATATTCAACGAAATTCAATATTAAATATATTTTTCTATTTTATTACTATATTCTTTTTTTTTTTTCACAGTATTGCTCTTTTAAGTAAATTCTTCATTCTTACATTTTTTAAGATTCTTTTATAAAAACTATTTCCAGCGATAAATTTGAAGTTATCAAGTATTTAGCTATTAAAATATATTATTGTTATTGTTTAAAACAAATTTTCATTATTTTTTAATAAAATTTGTCACCAAGTTCTTTCTTTGAACATCGATTATTTTTTTATATATTCCAGTATAAAACATAGATATATTTTAAAATCAAACATTCATACTTCACGTTTAATATAATTTTAAACTTAATAGAATTTACTGCTCTTCGTTTTGTATATCTAGCCAGTGAAATGATTTCAATATTTTCAAAAATATAAAGAAATAATAATAATAAAGTCTATTACTATTGAATTTAAGAAGATATTGCTATTATGATAATTCCTTGGATCTTTTTCTATATCTTGTATACTGTGTTTAATTTTTGATACTCCTTTGAAAACTATTGCATCTGTGGAAGAAAAATAGTCAAAGAAATTTCGAATTTAAATCAACACTATTGAACGTTTTTAAATATACCAAAGTATTTGACCTTTCTTTAATTCTACAAAATTAAATGAAAAAATTACGTTTAACTTTTTAAATATATTTTTTATAATACAGATACACTTTGTATCTTCTGCAATTTTTTTTTTCATAATTCTAATGATTTGATTAATTGTCTGTTAAATTGATTGCTTTTTATTTCATTTATATTTAAATATTAGTGATTTTTTAATTTTTTATAATGAATATTTCAGTTTACCTGCTTATCATAAAAGAATATAGTAATCACTAAATTTACCAATTTGAGTTATGTTCTAAACAGCAAACAACTATTCTTCAGTTTCATTTTAATTAAGCAATTAATTCCTTTTTGATATTAAAAAGTAAGAATTTTTTTTTTTTTTTATCATAAATAGTTTAGGTCATTTTTAAATACATGGCTTTCCTTCTAATATCAATAATAACTAACTTAGTTTCATTCCAATATAATGTAAAAGTTTATAAACTGACAGACTCATTTTATATTTTCACATGTATCTGCATGGTATTAATGAATACAGGCAGTTATTACATAAGAAATATGTTCTTGTGCTTCATTTTTCGATTATTTCTGTTGTGTGATAAAAAATATAACGAGTGATCTAGGAGTTGAGCTTGATATTCATAAAACTGGATGGAATTTCTAGTTATGTAAATTATTAAATTTAATTATAATCAACCTCTGATCTTTGTTGAGTTTCTTGAAATCATGGTGAGTTGAAGTTAAATTAATAATAATAGTCTTTTAATATTTATTTTAATTAAAATGTTTTGAATCCATTTCAAATAAGCTTAATATTGAAATTCTTTTAAGGTACTTTAATTATTAAAAAAGTGAATTATTATAAAGAATAAAATTAAAGTATTTCTGGCAAGAAAAAAATATACATCTAGTATCAAGAAACTATTGCATTTGATAGATATCTTCTTGTTAATTAAAATTTTGCTATTAGATTTTCATGAACAGTATTTTTAGTATAAATTTTGCTTTCAAAGAAGCAAATTCATTCACATACTAGGAGTCAGAAAAAATTAATGAAATCAAAGAGCTAAAATATTGATAATACAGAATTAACTATTTTTTTACTTCTTAAAAACAATATTATAAAGAATAAAATTAAAGTATTTCTGGCAAGAAAAAAATATACATCTAGTATCAAGAAACTATTGCATTTGATAGATATCTTCTTGTTAATTAAAATTTTGCTATTAGATTTTCATGAACAGTATTTTTAGTATAAATTTTGCTTTCAAAGAAGCAAATTCATTCACATACTAGGAGTCAGAAAAAATTAATGAAATCAAAGAGCTAAAATATTGATAATACAGAATTAACTCCTTTTTTACTTCTTAAAAACAATACATTTATTTTTCTCTTTAAATTAATATTAATGAAATATTTTCACATTTAAATGTATGAAATAATATAAAAAATATAAAATGTATATTTTAAATAAATAAAGAATGACAACTAAACTAAAAAAATTAAATAGATCGATTTTAATGAATAAAAACATTACAAAATTATATTCTCGGAGAAAAAAGCTTGTAAATAATTTCATCCGATTTTTCAGAATTTTAAAAATAAAGTAAAATAAAAAATATAGACAAGACGTGATTTTTTTACAATATTTTTTATTTTATGATTTGGCAGTTCAAGTTATTAAAAAAAATCAAGTTATGCATCTTGGGTGCAAGACTTCATTCAGGATCAAGAGAATATGGTGACCACATAAATGACTGCAACAAAGGCATCATTATAAAAAATTAAATATCTTGTCTTCCTCTGCAGGTGCATAAATTAAAACACAGATTACCACATGCACATTTCTTTATATTATGTACAGAGCAAGAAAAACTGTGAGATACATTGCTATCATAAGATACAGTCATACGATAAAATCAATCTTTAGTTTGTTTTGATACGCCAGAAACTTGTTATGAATTTTTCTGCATCTTAGCACGTTATAAAACAGAATAGCTGTGACATGTGAAACAGAATGAGCTAAAACAAACAGTTTCTTGATTTTGGAAGTTTCATAGGACTGAAAAATGAGACATCTGTGCTGCATAAGGGCATTCCTTTGAAAAAGACCATTTATCTTTCTTGATGCAGAATATCTGAAATGTATGCTTGTGCAGGCAGCAAAGAGGTGCAAAGTAATAATAATGACACTGTATTCTTTAGTGTCCAAATGACACGCTGTACAATTTTTCAAAGAATACTGTTATGTTTTCAGTCAAGTGCTTCGGTCCCACAATATAGTTATAAATTTGGATCATTGCAAAAGATCTAATGTCCTTCTCCACCAGGTGAGGGACATATCACAGAGATCTGAGCTTGGGTCTCATGATGACTTCTGACATCTTGTTGCTTGTCTGACCCTCCAGTTTTATCAGCTTTTTCTTCTCCTCCACTTTCGCAACTTTCTTCCTCAATACTGACTTGAGGTGAGAGTATTTTTCTTGGAAGATGGGGACTACTACTTTCAGTAGATGGCAGTGATCGGTGATGTAGCCTCATGTGACCATGAAGCCGAGGTCCCCGGGTACGATGATGATCACCTTCACTATCATGGCGAGAAAACTCACGGAAAAGCGCATCAGATTTTTCATCTATGCTGTAGTCTCTAAACTGTTGCAATTGCTCCATTTTGAGGCGTCCTGAGCGGAAGAATCTTTGAAACACAGACGTCTTAGTGCGCGTTTCACTTGGAGTTTCAGTCAATTGTTCAATTATCTGTATATCACTTTCGGTACAGTGCTTCTTCAAGGCACTCTTGTATTTCTTTTTTTGCACCTGGAGTTCAGTCACTGGAAGACCTTCACCTTCTACTGTAACACCTTCAAATGATACTACCTTGGAAGTTTCCATTGAAGATTTGGTCTTGATAGTATCAGTTACTTGTACATCAGGAGTTTTAAATAATACTTCTATTCCCTCATCAAATGTTCCCTCCATGGTCGTCATTTGGTCAACACTATCTCCTTCTAGGGTAAATTGTAGCTGCTTCCGACACAAACGTGGAGCTTTACCATTACTTTCCATGGACTTGTAACCACTATCAGCTTTCATCTGCTGTAGTCTAGTAGTTTGCCCTTCCCCTGTACTATCTGTATTGTCAGTAGTGGACTCAAATGATGTTGTAGCACCTTCTGTCCTGTCTGTAGATGAACTTTCCCAACTATCAAAACTACTCTCACCTCCAGGTGTCCTTTTTTGCAAGCGTTTATTCAACAAACTTTTGTAGCAATGTCGGCGTAATTCATGCGAAGGTAACTGAAGATAGTCACTTTCATCACATTCATATCCAGGATCATCACAAGACACATCAGCATTAGATTCAAACGATGTTGCGTATGAAGCTAAGATATCTGGTACATCTGCTTTTTCCTCCAGAATTTCCTCCGGCGGATCTTCCTCTGCTTCCTGGGTATCACTAAGTTTGTCTTCTTCATCTTCTAATGTTGCTCGTAATTCCCACAATTGCCGTGATTGCTGTTTCAGTATTTCACTTTCAACGCTACTGATACTCTCATCCGAACTTTCTCCAGATATCATTTCAATTACTTCCTCACGAATGTCCTCTCTGCTTCCAGTATCATTATAACGAACCTTACTCCAAATCTGCACATCTTCCTCATCAACAGGTGAATACCTTCTAAGAAGTGTTTGCAAATGCTCTAGTTGATGTTCTTCAAGGCTTTTCTCTAATAGACCTGCTTCCGTACTAGCTGCTTGCTGAATATGAGAATCATCTGTGGTCCATTCTGCAGATCCAACAGCTACATCCAAACTGGATTGAGATTTATCTTTAAGGAGAGTTGCTCCTTGAGTAGCTAATTCCCATACTTGTTGCCGACTGTAATGATAATCCTCCAGATCAACTACTCGAGCTAGAGTATCAGCTGGGATCCCATGCAGAGAAATAGCACTAGATACTCTTACATGTTTAGCATCAAGCACATTGGCAGTGCTACCTGAATCTGGAGATGAATGTGAATGAATAAAAGGTCGGTGACGAACTCCCATTACAGGTTGTGACTTGGAAGATCCTGCAGATGCTTGATCCCAACTACGTGGAGGGGGAGGTTTATCATTGCAACTTCGATGAACAATAGCGGCAACTCTAGTAACTTCTTTTTTTGGTAAATCAGGTAATTTCTCATGTTCAGCAATATCCGGAATCCGCTTATGTTCAACAAACGATGTTTCCTCTTCATCAGACAGGCAGACAGAAGCTTGTCTTTGTATCCCAACAGAAGATCGTCTTCTTACAACGCTTGTAACTTCTGGAGGTCTGAAAGATAAGTTAATAATTCAATTCAATTTATTTATTTATTTTTATTTTTCAACGAAAAAGGATGAAAAAATAAAAATTTTCAACCAAAACAACTAAGTATTTCTAAGAACATTCCAATTATAATTTCAAAAATAATAATATATGGATATACTATACCTTCCAGAAAGCAAAAATTATAACTAATTAAACTACTTTGATACAAACAAAATCAATCCATTAATGTTAATATGCTATATAAAAGTTATATTTTAAAGAATGGCATATAATTAACTGTATTATAATCACGACTTTCAGAAAGGTCTAAATATTCATTACATCCTACAAATAAGGATGAATACTTCTTGAATCCTATATTTAATCTTTATGAATGTGCTAATACAATACAATACAGAATGAAAACTTTATAAATAAACTTATGAAGATATTAGATACATTTTATATTATACAAATTTCATTTAAAAAATAACTAAAAATCTGGTATATATAATATGATTAAGAATATTTTTTACTGAAACAATTTGTGATCAATGATACTTTTTATTTCCACAAAATTGTTTTTCTTTTCCCAATAAACACTTTGAAGATGAACTTAATATGAATATTAAATATGCAATTACTATTCTGTTCAGTTCCAAAGATATTATTATCCGAAATCGAGCGCATAACTGTATCATTTGCAGCTGATCATCTGCTTAGAAGTCTTACTGCACGTGAAGGGCATCTAAGATAACTAGATCTTAAATCCCTTGATTTCTGTCATTTTACTTGAAATCAGATGTTAAAAAAATAAATAAATATGCAGTCTTTAACAGCGTTTAAAGATACCAAACATTATAAGGCATCAAACTTTCCAAATGACACAGTGTTCAATGCTGCATCTGGTGCTACAACAGTATTGAAATAGGGTTATGGAAACTTTAAACACCTTGTCAGATGCAGCTGTAGATTATGTTGAAAAACGTCTGTGGCACAAATCTAAACTAGATCTCATTTTACAACTATCACATCACTGATTCTATACAGCAGTGAACTCTAGCGACGAAATTTTGAACTTTTTTTTCTGATGTTATACAAAATCACCTTTATTTATGAATATTCATCTTGAAACAGCTATCACTTCAATTCATAGTTCTTTTTTGTCTCAAATTTTTTTGAAACACTCTAATTTTTACCCTGTAAACAACCTATAATTGATGAATCCAAATGATTTAGAGATTATGAAATTCAATAAAATAATTTCTAATGCTTATATTACAGAGTAATTCTATGCAGAAGCTTTTCCTGTAATTCTTGGTTAAATGATCAATTTTTTTAATAATTTATATATAAATATTTCAGTAATTAAGATAAGTATTTTGTTCTATCTGTAAGTGTAAAATTAATTGTTTCACAAAGAATGATGAATAATTGCCAAGATGATCAAATGATAAAAAAAAGGCCCTTTTTTTCCAATAAGATGGAAGTGAGCAAATGCTAAAAAACATAGAAAGGGCTATAATATAACCATTTTATCCTTTTATTATTTATATATTTTCTTTAACTTTTCATTTAACTTACCACGGGTTAAAATGTTTTTAAGGTACATCATAATAAGATTCAACACTTTGTTTGCTTTTGTTTATCATATTAAGAATGAATGAAATTTATCATATTAAGAATATTTGATGAATTATTTTTAATGGGCAACTGAACTCAATATTTTTGAAGAGTAATTGAGATTATAATTTGGTAAATTAGAACTTAAAAAAATTATAAATATTAATTACAAAAATGTTAACACAATTTAAGAATTACTTTAAAATAGTATTGCATACCAATAAAAGTAATACTGTTTATAAAAAAAATTTTCTTGAAAACCTAAGTATCAAATTTTCTTTTGGTACTTACGTATTAATGCTACCTTGGCTACAGATTTGGCAGTTTTTAAGTGTCGCCAATCTAACAGCTACAGATTTGGTGATTTTTGACGCCATTTTTTAGTGCTACGAAAATGCGTATTTGGGATTTGCCAGAAACAGAACAAGATGCAATTTTATTTTTTCAGGAGCGAAATATTTTACCAAAAAAACGAAAATGTCCCAATTTCTATGACATGAAACTTTATTTTGGTAAACGTAAGTTTTGGAAATGCAATTTCAGTCAGTGTGCTTATCATGTGGGACTTAGAAAAGACAAATGGTTTGAGGGAAGCAGAATTCCATTTAAAACCGCCAAATCTGTAGCTGCGGTTGGCGTTCAAAAGATAACTGCGTGCGCGTGCGAACAACAAGATTGCTCTTTATTGGCGCAACTGTAGCCAAGGTAGCGTTAATACGTAAGTACCTTTCTTTTTATAGCTTTTCTTAACAAAGTAGTGTAAATTTTGGTTTCAGAATTTTTCAGAAATGCTATTATTTACTTAAATTTTACCTCATAGAAAGTATATCTTTGTTACTCAACTTGTGAAAAAATGGCTATTGGATAACTTATAATCTGTATAATTATTAAGAAATAATCTAAAAATATATATTTATATGTTTATAATGGTCTTAAATACATATAATTAAAGTAAAAGCAACATTCTGAACATTGTTTTCACAATAGATTTTCAGTAAGACAATGCTAAAAAAAAAAGAAACTTATTTTTGGAAAAAGAATGACAATAAAAACGTTAAAAATTTAAAATACTTCTTAGAAAATTATTTAATATTTCCCAGCTGAACTTTAAAGACTGGTAAGATTTAACAAAATATATTTTGCCTGGAATATATGTTCAAACTTTGCATGCAAGTATGAAAACAGAAAGTATTAACAATAAAGAAACTTTTCCTGTTTTATTTTAATAATAAATTCTCTAGGAAATTATTATCAATAAATAAGTTTGATTTATAGCATCAACACACTAACAATTGCACAATTTTAACAATTTCTGTCATTTCATAGGAATTTAAAATAATAAAAGCTAATTCATATTATTGAAATGGAACAAGTATTTGCAGAACATTTGTTTCTATTTCCAGTGAGAGCTGTATGTATTATATTATATATTTTTGCCAATTTGGAATGTCATTACTTTATGAAAGATTTCACAAAAGTTTAAATAGAAAAATAATTTTTTACATATCAAATTCTGATTTTTAACACTAATGCATAACATATGAAGACATATATTAAGAATATTTTAATTTTGATGTCCTCAATTTTCTTTACATTTTCAACAGAAATCCCCCTAATTTCAGTAACATTAAGTTTTATGAACACTTCCGTTCGCATTTAATCACTCTGCAAAAACACTATTTTAAAACATACAAAGAAAATTTATTTCTTAAAAAAAACCAGAGCTTAATTTTTAGCTATTATTTCAAATATGGAATAATTTTTTATAGTAAAAATAATAAAAAATAAACAAGAATATAAAAAAGTTAATAAATCTAAAAAAAAGAACATTGGTTTTTACCTTTCGGGTGAGGATGAATCTGACTGACTTTCTGTACGTTTGGTTTCAGTAGCCTTCTTCTTAGCTATAAAAGAAAGATAATAATTCAAGATTAAAAACAGCAAATAAAAAAAAACTGAATTCTGTTTTAGTAGAAATATTAAAAAATAATATGACATTTAAATATATGAAACGAAAATATACCTTAAAAAAAAAAGTCAAAGTGCTATTTGACAGAAGCAAAAAGAAAAATTTAACAACTGTTTTATTTTATTGAGTAATTGTTATAAAAATATACTACATATATCTAAATTTTTTTATACATGTTTTTTTTTTTTTTTTACACAAATTGGGAAAACCAGTATAATTTTTATGCTACTTTTAATAACTTTTACACAACCCCCTCCAAAAGTCTGAGATTGAAGAAAATTCTGAGAATTTCAATGAAATAAAGAATTTTTTTATAAGATGATAAATTATATATTATTTTTAATCTTTCTTTACTCTTTATATATTATTTTTAATCTATCTTATTTTTTTTTATATATTATTTTTAATCTTTCTTTATCAGAAATTTTAATTCAGCTAAACTGTGCAAATATTTTTACAATAATTTCTCTTATGTTTTTGTTTTAGGAATGTATTTATCCTGTAAATGTGTAAAAAAAGAAATTTAGATGTATTGGAAAATTTTGTTTTACCTCTAACTGAAGCTCTTGACTTTGGCATTTCTTCAAGTTCTATTTCAGTATTAGCATCCTCTGTCAAAAAAAAAATATATATATATATTACTGAAATAAAACGTTTATATGAAACCACATATATAAGAGAATTTCTAAGACTTGGTGAAACTTAAATAAAATAATGAAGTTAAGAGAAGACAATACTGGTTAGTTTTTTTAAAACAGTTCTTGGCTCTTCTCAACATCATAACTGCACTAATAATAACTTATGAAAATTAACTAAAAACTAAGAAAATATTGTTTAACTTAACTTAAAACTGAAGTTAAGTTATTGTTTAACTTAACTTAAGTTTTATTATAACTTAAAATCTTATAAAAATAAATAATGAATAAGAAAAATATCTAAATAAACTTATGGAATGGTTTGGATATTATATAACATTATTACAATTTGTAATAATAAAGAATAAAGAATTGCATAATTTCCTTATTAAATTTGGAATTAGGATATTTAATGTACTTTTTTTATGAAAAAAAAATTACACAACTTAAGTAAAATCAATTTTTATATTGCACTTTTCTTCGTCTCCAAACAAGCATAATATAATGAGGTATTATTGTATTATCATAACCAGTCACAAAGTTTTGGAGAAAATAAATGTTTCACATTGGTTTTTTTTTTTTTTACAATATAATAAAAGTAAGTAATTTATGGTAAAAAGCAATAAATAACTTTTTTGATATCTAGTGAAGCAAAGTATTATTAATATTGTAAATGATGGAAAATTAAATAAAATTTTGTTCTTACTGTTAACACAAATAGCATATTTTTTTCTTTTTTACTTAAGGAAAAAAAAAAATGGAACATTTCTAAAAAAAACACACATATGTATACACATTATTTTTACATATTTGAAGTTACACATTTTTTCAAAAACCCATTTATAATTTTTGTTATTGTAAAAATTGATCTAAATGTTTGATGAGAAAAGGTGAAAATTTTCAAAGAAACCAACAATTTTGGGTGGAGATATGTTAAGCCTTGATAAAATCTCTTTCTCTTGATTCTTTCATAAAGATGGACAGCAAGATTCATAGCTTATTTCAAACAGAATTATATATATATTTTTTTACATGAAAAATAAAAGATAAGATTGTTTTTTTGCCAATCCCACACAGTATGCACATTAAAGAAAAAAACCATTTTCTCTGAAATTATCAAGATTATTTTTACCTGTATTTATACCTTATAACAACATGTTTTCTTGCAAATATGAAAAATGAAAATAAGTAAATTTTAAAAAGAGAGGTAACATTAAGTAATATATATATATATATATATATATATATATATATATATATATAAATAAAAAAAATTCATAATTATACTTCTTACCTAAGCCACTATCAGGTGTTGCTTGAGTCCATGATTGAGAAAGTCCACTCTCAATAAGATCATCAGGATCATAATCTTTATTATCTCTACAACATAAAAAACAATAAATTAATACTAATATTATTTGTATCATATAATTTATTACTTTAATTTTATATATAAAAATCTATGAATACATTCCTTATAAATTGAATATATTTTTGTAGAAAAAGATGAAATCCTTATTAACAATGATAATTGAAATGAATCCTACAATTTAAGTTCCCAAAAAAAACCACCAAAATTCATTAATAAGGATTTTCAAATTTTAGCAATAAATATAATATTTATTTAAATGCATTTTAAAAACTGTTAAATTTGTCCATGATAACATTAATCAAAACAAGAGAAGATAATAACAACAATCGATTTACTGTCATGTTACTACATTTTCCTAAGCTTTCTTAGTAAAAAAGTAATTAAAATTGATTGATAATCATAATTAATAAAATACAAAAATAAGAAATTCTGAACAAAAAAATATGTCTAAAAATTTCGCAGGAGTTCTAGTAACTCCAAGAAAAATAATCAAAAATATTATTTTTTTTAAGTTATATGCTGAGGTGCAAATTATAACCATCTTTCACTTTTATTAAATATATGATAGTTCAAAATGCCAGCATGCTAAAAAGCATGCATTATAAGTCAAATTAGTGCCCAAATATTAAAATATAATTTAATGTTTTCTTGTAAATACAATGTAACAGGATTCTATTCAAATATTTTTGTAAATCTTGCAAGATATTTTAAATTTATGAGTTTAAAAAGATGTGTGTAGATTTTACAAAGGAATGGTAGTTTAATCCAATAAAATTAATAAATAAAAATTCTTAGATCTAAAATTATATTCAAATTAGTACCATTTTACAAATATATTTAAAAAATTTTTTTCATTACGTCAAAATTTCTAGAATACTTTTCTGAAATAATGTGGTTAGCTTTGGAAATAATCTATTGAATCCTTTACAACTAAAAGAAAATTTAATAAACGCATGCATCGAACATTACTTTCTTTTTTTGGATTGTCTCCACTGTACAATCAACTGCATCAAACTTAATAATGAACATGCCATGTCAAATAAGTTTGCAAACAAAAATCAAACATTTTTTCATAATAGAGCCTTTTGAAGATTCTGCTCCCATGTTATCATTTTGTTGTGCCAAATGTTTAAGGGAGTCAAGCCGTAAAACCTCATTTCACCAACGTTAATTTGCAGAAAAGTTTCTAAATATAGAGCCATTACAGAGGAGGGTGCGATAGTCGTGTTTAGAACTGTCCTTGATTCGAAAATAGAAAGATGGAAAAAAATATTCCAAAAGAGTATTGCCCTTTAATAATAAAGAGAAGAATAGAAGTTTAAACAACAATATATAACTATTTCTTCTAGAAAATTGTGAAAGTTAAGTATTTCTGTTTTTAGCGATTTCCCACCCTTTTCCGTAATAACATACTACACTTTTTGACAATGTAAATATTTACTTTTGTACAGTGAAATAAATTTAACACCTAGTTAGTGGCGCCATCTAAAGACTAAAGATGATCCCAAAAACGCTTCGAGACTTTTCTCTTTGCTAAGAATTAAAAATATTTCAAAGTATCATAGATAAATAATTATTTTCTACCGGAAGATAATTTTGAATTTTTCTATGCTAATTATATTCTGTAGAAAGAAAAATAACTTCTTTGAAAGTAAAATAAACGTTAGGGATATTATGTCAAGCTTTGAATGACATTTCAAAAATAACTTTAAACTGTTGTAGATATGATACACAATAAACGAAAATTTTTTGTCATACTTCCAGTTTAACGACTTCTGTTTTTCAGTAAATATTCAAATGTGCGTATACTACATTGAAATGTATACTAATTCAACTTATTCTCAAAAGCAATAGATTGAGTGTTGTAAAATTACTTAGCAAAGTTTTCTTAAAAATATAAGGAACAAATAATTTAAGCTTAATACAATATCTAAAAAAAGGTTCAAACTCTACTTACTTCAAATTTTTTATAATATCGTGTGAAGTTTAATGGCTCAAAAATCAATTTCAACTGTCCTAGGAGTACAACATAAGAAAATAGCAGATTTGAAACCTTAGATCGTAGAAATTAGAAAAGTATGAGAATCTAAAATTAACTTGAGGAAGAAGTACAAAATCCTCCGAGGAACACAAGTTTTTCTCTCTAGTGTCCTTTTTTAAATAGAATAAAAAAAAAAAAAAAAAAAAAAAAAAAAAAAAAAAAGAATTTGCAGTTTTTTAAGTCAACCGTTTTTTTATAATTTTTTTAAAATACCAATACCTTTCTTATCATCAATCATATCGTGTTGCTGTTATTTAAAAATTTTTCGCTCTTTGCAGTTTCTATAGTGAAATTATTAATTTTTTTTTCTGTATCAGTTTAAATTAAAAACAAGTTTTAAAAATAAGAAGCTGTTTGTATTTACCTAGCTAAAAAATATATACATACTTAAATCCTATTGTCAAAATTGAAAGAAAATGTCTTTTAATGAAATTTTGAATCCATATGTTTGCCAATATTCCTTTAGTTCCAAGTTAATTTATTCTGAAATTTGTGTTTTTAATTTAATAATAAATTTAATTTTTGTCATGGAAAAAATAAAATTTTCGTTTATATGTCTTTGATATATTCTGCACATTATAAAAACGAATCTGTTGTGCACATTTCGAAATAAATCAGTGATAGCCAATCAAATTTAATAATCAAACCTATTCAAAAATTGCAGTACTTTTTTGTGATAAATATCATATTTGGGATTGCAAGAGACACAATTTATATTATTGACAATGAGAATCTATGAAAGAATCTTTTATTATTTTTTGGAGAGTAATTGAAAATTTTACACAAAAATCCAAAAAATCCCAAATAAAAAAATGATGCTGCTTAAAACACATAAGAAAAAAAAAAATCCTTCAATTCTTCAAAAAAAAAAATAATAATAATAATAATAATAATAATAATGTAGACTTTCAAAAGCTGTTATATATCGTATGGAAGTTAGGTAGTTAAATTAACTCCTGTATTCTTCAATATTAACAACAAATATATTTGCATATTTTCGATGAGCTTAAATTAAACTAAAGTCAATAAATAAAAATTATTATTGGAAATTATCTCACATGTAATTTGTTATATCATTTCTTTTTGGTATATGAGAATACCATAAGATAAATTTTTACCTAGATAATATAAGTGAAATTCTGCATGAGGGATAGGTTTCTCTATGGAACCAAATTTTATGGTAAAATAATTAACTATTTTATTAATAAAAGTTTGAAATATACTGAAGGTGTTTTAACTTCGACATGAGGGAAGTACGAAGTATATAAACCAATGGTTCTCCAAATAAGCGCCCTAGAGAGTTTCCGGGTGGCCCCTGTGGTATTCCAGAGAAATATGTGTTCAGATATAAAAAGTAAATGTAGTTACTCTCTTTCTTGTTAGTTTTCACGCTTTTATTACAAACAAATAACCTTTCTGGTTCGTTCTTTTTCAATTCCTTCTATTAGCTCACACTTTCCCTATATATATATATATTGTTCAAATTTTCAATTGTTAATAAAATACTTTTAATTCATCCACTCAAGTTCAAATACATTTTTTTTTTTTTTTTTGAACTTGTAGTGGATGACACTTGATGTTGATACAGTTTTTTTGAAATATTAATTCAGTAATTAAATTTAATTATTTAATCATAGTTTTTTTCAGATTTAAATTGTATATATATCTACCAATAGATGGCGCCAGATAAACTTAAAAAAATAAATGAAAATTATTCATAAAGGACTTTCTGCAATATAATGGAAAAAAGTAGGAATTGACATTAATTATTATTTATTTTTATTATTTATTTTATATTATTATTTTTTTTTAATTATTATTATTTTATCTTTACATAAAAAGCCGTCAAACAACAAAATTAGAAATGGTAACTTCTACGGTTAACTAATAGCAGTGCTAACAACTATGTGACTTTCATTGATAAAAAAAAAAATTCTAATGCAGCCTATGATACTCCGCCGTCTGTAAATAGCCTTACTGCCTTATGTAGCCATATTACTTATTTTCAGATAAAGATATACAAATAAAATAGAGAGATTTTTCAGTAAGAAACGTGGTATACCTTAAGGAATATTTTCTTCAGATTCTAGAAATTTTGGATAGATTCTACTGAAATTTGGACGGATTCTAGAACGATTTTTCTTTCTTAATTACACCTTTATTCAAAGTGTAATTGAGAAAGCAAAACCGGGACTTACTAGCAAATATAATGAAAGTTACTTAAGGCTCGTTCTCACCGAGGCGAGAAGCGTTTAAGCGATAAGAGTTGGCCAATCACTAGCCTCTCTGCGTTCGCCGGAAACCGGTTTGAAATGCACCGCTTCGAGTTGACCAACTTTTAACTCGAAGCGGAACTTCACTAGGCGTAATGCTATTTCTGACGTTTCGCTGTGAAGGGGTCGAAAATTTTTTCTTGCCTGCCGCATGTCGCGTCGTCGCCTGTCGCCTCGGTGGGAAGGAGCCTTTAAGCTTTGGTTACATTTGGACCGGAAATGAAGATCATTCTTTGCATCTGTGTCTAGTATTTTTCGGTAATATTTGACTTAATTAAAACATATATCTCAGAAATTTATATCTTGTACTCAACAAATTCAGTTTTTGCACTAATTTTATTGACTTTGCATTGTTAGAATTTTCACAACAATCGCATCTTTCCTTTTCTATAATTAATCCCTGACTTATTGTATTGAGTCTAGTTTTTTCGTTTCCCACGCTCTGCAATATACTAACCCAAACACTTATAATGATTTGTTTTTATAACCCTTCACTCTGAAGGCTCCTTCCCACAGAGGCGACAGGCGACGACACGACATGCGGCAGGCATGCAAATTTTTTCGACCCCTTCACGATGAAACGTCAGAAATAATATTACGCCTAATGAAGTTCCGCTTCGAGTTGAAATTTGGCCAAGGTCAACTCGAAGCGGTGCATTTCAAACCGGTTTCAGGCGAACGCAGTGAGGCTAGTGATAGGTCAACTCTTATCGCTTAAACGCTTCTCGCCTCGGTGAGAACGAGCCTTGACTGGCAAATGCCTTATAACTACCGAACTTTTCTGAGGAACTGCTCCCTATTCACCCCATCGTTTTCAGGAGCGGAGCACCATTTCTTTAATTTCTTAAAGTAAAAAGACTCATGATATTTTTTTTTATTGGCTAAATCCACTTGACTTTTGATTACACTTTGCAGTAGCATTCGGACCTGCTACACACACACACACACACACACACACACACACACACACACACACACACACACATATATATATATATATATATATATATATATATATAGAACACAACACATGAACATAAAATAAAATGATGACCAACAAGGGGTGAAATAGAAACCCAACCATTTAGCACTGCAAAAGCCCCTACAGGTCACAAAGTCACTACACGCAAACTGTATGACAAAGTACTCTTGGCATTCGCAATGCAAAATCCCTGCAGTGCCTCACACTCAAATCTCTCTCTCTCTCTCAAAAAAAAAAAAAAAAAAAAACGGTCTGATGGCCAATTGGCTAGAGCTCTGGCCTTTGGCACCACAGGCTTCACATTCGAGTGGCATGGATGTTTGTTAGTGGTTCGGAATCCACGTTAAACAGTAAGTCGCGGTCTAATTAGCCTAAAGTGTGAGAAATAAAAAAAACCGTAGAGCGACAAGCCAAACTCTCAAGGAAAGAAGAAAAAAACGTAATTTCCGAAATAAATTTGTAAACCAAAAGGAAATCAATTACAACATCCTGAGGATAGCTTTATCAAGGAATACAGATATTATACTATATATATATATAGAACATTTTAAACCATGTTATTTTTGTTAGCTATATAACTGGGTCAGTATTAAAGTCATATCTAGCTACAATAACATAGAGTAGAGAGAATAACCTTCCGTTTAGAGCCGGCGAGGTACTGGATTGAAGAAAACTGAATTGGCAGTGCTGGTTGTACCTAGATTATGATCAAAAATTTTATCGGACTGGGTAGAATTATTGCCCGCTATAAGCATATCTGTGTTACTGGGATGATTTACTGCCCGTTGCGGAGTAACCGTTAATTAGCAGCGTGGGAAAGTGGAATTGTGTTGTAGATATTAGTGCAATGATTTACTATTTCTGGGAAGAAATGGGAAAGAAAACTTCACGTTGTAGAGAATTTACGGAAATTGTAATTATGGGAACTGTACTTTTCACTATTTATTTCTAAAAATTATAAATATATATATGAAAAATCTGAGCTCTTTGGTTACCTGAATGTACTTCTATTTGCTTAGAAATTCATACTTATCATAGAAATGGAAAATATTTACATTTTAAGAACTGAAACATACACAAATGAATTTTAAATAATTTTTAAAGATAATATTTTTATTATATAATATTTTAAATCAAAGAGAAATTTTTTTTTTAATTAATAAGTACAAAAGGAACGTTTTGTGTAGCCGAATATTTATTTAATGTTTTTATTCCTCTAGGGAAATGTTCAAAACGTCATCTTTATTTTATCTAGATAACATCTAGAAAAATAGATTTCATTAAAAATTTATAAGTCTTTGAAAATTGCTTCATAATAGAAATTACATTTATTTTCATAATTATTAACGAATAAATAATTTTTTATTATTATCAATGAAAATTAAAAAAAAAAATTTATTTTCTTCTCTCATTAAAAAAACATGACTTTTCTCTCATCATTATTATTATAAATAATTAAATGCGTCTTATTTGTTTCATTGCATAAAATAAGATCTAGACATTTAGTTATAAATTAAAAACTTAAAGTTTCAATAATTAATAGAGGTTGATTTATTCTAAGAACTCAAACAAAAATTTAGTAACATTAAATTAAATATTTGTTGGAAAAAGAATAAAATTAGAAATATCTATGTTATGTTAAATATGTTTCTTTTTTATTATTATTTTTGAAGAAATAGGTAAAACAATACGAAATAATAAAATGCAGCCGAATATTCCACTTAAATAATAAAACATTCATAAAATATTCGCTTGTAAATAAACAATTGACTTGAGCTTTACAATTTTTATACTTTTTTTATGTTATTAATTATTTACAATCTTATTATTTCTTACGTTATCAATTGAGATATAGAATGAACTTTATTTGTTCAAAACAGGTTCAATAAAAAAAATAATAAGTAAGTTCTGATTTAATTTCTTTTAATATTAGTCCATGTCGTCATACTTATATATTTGAGGAAAAGTTCCGATGTTTTACGAAATAAATTAGATAGAAACGTTTATTTAGTAATAAAGCAACTGATATAACACAGTGCTTATATCAATCGATTGCAGGGTGACTTTTAGAAGAAAACTTCTGATAATTTTTGTAAAATGTAATATATTTAACGTGTTTTTCGACTTTTTTTTTCACATTGTGTAACTCTATTTAGGATATTAGTTTTTTTTTTTGAGTAGTCATTTCTTATGTCCTTTTTTTCAGACACTCAACTTTGTCAATTATATTAACGCATCATCAGTGGTTTAAGGATTATAGTTCTGAGATTGCACATTAGAAAACTTATTAACTTACGATATTTATTTTTTTTTGTATTTTTTTTTTTTTTTTTTTTTTTTTTTTTTTTTTTTTTTTGTCATTTTTACCAAATTTTTTAACCAGTCATGTTCTCTCTTTAACTGATTGGTCAAATGGTGAGAATATTGGCTAATATTGTAGAAAGATAAATTTTATTCACTACTCCGCTATTATTTTAGCGATATTCATAGTTTATATAAGTTTTAGTTATGTATTATAGTAAAGTATTATAATCAATAATATATGAAGTTACACATTGAATAATAAAATATTTGAAATTGTCAAACAAATTTGAACAAATCAATACATAATATTTGTATATTACACCAATTTTGATATTGAAAATATTGCATGGAATTCAAAATTTCATGAAATTCAAATGGAGTGATGCAAAACTTTTGGCCGCCAATGGACAATTGCATTGTATTTCGGTATACCTTGTCTTCCAATAATGTATGCGTGAACAGTCCACCTATTGGCGATAATTGTAGTAATGTCAATGATGTATCGATTTTGAACAAATTGATACATAGTATATTATATCAATTTTAATATTGAAAATATTGCATGGAATTCAAAATTTCATGAAATTCAAATGGAGTGATGCAAAAACTTTTGGCCGCCAATGGACAATTGCATTGTATTTCGGTATACCTTGTCTTCCAATAATGTATGCGTGAACAGTCCACCTATTGGCGATAATTGTAGTAATGTCAATGATGTATCGATTTTGAACAAATTGATACATAGTATATTATATCAATTTTGATATTGAAAATATTGCATGGAATTCAAAATTTCATGAAATTCAAATGGAGTGATGCAAAACTTTTGGCCGCCAATGGACAAATTGCATTGTATTTCGGTATACCTTGTCTTCCAATAATGTATGCGTAAACAGTCCACCTATTGGCGATAATTGTAGTAATGTCAATGATGTATCGATTTTGAACAAATTGATACATAGTATATTATATCAATTTTGATATTGAAAATATTGCATGGAATTCAAAATTTCATGAAATTCAAATGGAGTGATGCAAAACTTTTTTGGCCGCCAATGGACAATTGCATTGTATTTCGGTATACCTTGTCTTCCAATAATGTATGCGTGAACAGTCCACCTATTGGCGATAATTGTAGTAATGTCAATGATGTATCGATTTTGAACAAATTGATACATAGTATATTATATCAATTTTGATATTGAAAATATTGCATGGAATTCAAAATTTCATGAAATTCAAATGGAGTGATGCAAAACTTTTGGCCGCCAATGGACAATTGCATTGTATTTCGGTATACCTTGTCTTCCAATAATGTATGCGTGAACAGTCCACCTATTGGCGATAATTGTAGTAATGTCAATGATGTATCGATTTTGAACAAATTGATACATAGTATATTATATCAATTTTAATATTGAAAATATTGCATGGAATTCAAAATTTCATGAAATTCAAATGGAGTGATGCAAAACTTTTGGCCGCCAATGGACAATTGCATTGTATTTCGGTATACCTTGTCTTCCAATAATGTATGCGTGAACAGTTCACCTATTGGCGATAATTGTAGTAATGTCAATGATGTATCGATTTTGAACAAATTGATACATAGTATATTATATCAATTTTAATATTGAAAATATTGCATGGAATTCAAAATTTCATGAAATTCAAATGGAGTGATGCAAAACTTTTTGGCCGCCAATGGACAAATGCATTGTATTTCGGTAAACCTCGTCTTCCAATAATGTATGCGTGAACAGTCCACCTATTGGCGATAATTGTAGTAATGTCAATGATGTATCGATTTTGAACAAATTGATACATAGTATATTATATCAATTTTAATATTGAAAATATTGCATGGAATTCAAAATTTCATGAAATTCAAATGGAGTGATGCAAAACTTTTGGCCGCCAATGGACAAATGCATTGTATTTCGGTAAACCTCGTCTTCCAATAATGTATGCGTGAACAGTCCACCTATTGGCGATAATTGTAGTAATGTCAATGATGTATCGATTTTGAACAAATTGATACATAGTATATTATATCAATTTTAATATTGAAAATATTGCATGGAATTCAAAATTTCATGAAATTCAAATGGAGTGATGCAAAACTTTTGGCCGCCAATGGACAATTGCATTGTATTTCGGTAAACCTCGTCTTCCAATAATGTATGCGTGAACAGTCCACCTATTGGCGATAATTGTAGTAATGTCAATGATGTATCGATTTTGAACAAATTGATACATAGTATATTATATCAATTTTGATATTGAAAATATTGCATGGAATTCAAAATTTCATGAAATTCAAATGGAGTGATGCAAAACTTTTGGCCGCCAATGGACAATTGCATTGTATTTCGGTATACCTTGTCTTCCAATAATGTATGCGTGAACAGTCCACCTATTGGCGATAATTGTAGTAATGTCAATGATGTATCGATTTTGAACAAATTGATACATAGTATATTATATCAATTTTAATATTGAAAATATTGCATGGAATTCAAAATTTCATGAAATTCAAATGGAGTGATGCAAAACTTTTGGCCGCCAATGGACAAATGCATTGTATTTCGGTAAACCTCGTCTTCCAATAATGTATGCGTGAACAGTCCACCTATTGGCGATAATTGTAGTAATGTCAATGATGTATCGATTTTGAACAAATTGATACATAGTATATTATATCAATTTTAATATTGAAAATATTGCATGGAATTCAAAATTTCATGAAATTCAAATGGAGTGATGCAAAACTTTTGGCCGCCAATGGACAAATGCATTGTATTTCGGTAAACCTCGTCTTCCAATAATGTATGCGTGAACAGTCCACCTATTGGCGATAATTGTAGTAATGTCAATGATGTATCGATTTTGAACAAATTGATACATAGTATATTATATCAATTTTAATATTGAAAATATTGCATGGAATTCAAAATTTCATGAAATTCAAATGGAGTGATGCAAAACTTTTGGCCGCCAATGGACAAATGCATTGTATTTCGGTAAACCTCGTCTTCCAATAATGTATGCGTGAACAGTCCACCTATTGGCGATAATTGTAGTAATGTCAATGATGTATCGATTTTGAACAAATTGATACATAGTATATTATATCAATTTTAATATTGAAAATATTGCATGGAATTCAAAATTTCATGAAATTCAAATGGAGTGATGCAAAACTTTTGGCCGCCAATGGACAAATGCATTGTATTTCGGTAAACCTCGTCTTCCAATAATGTATGCGTGAACAGTCCACCTATTGGCGATAATTGTAGTAATGTCAATGATGTATCGATTTTGAACAAATTGATACATAGTATATTATATCAATTTTAATATTGAAAATATTGCATGGAATTCAAAATTTCATGAAATTCAAATGAAGTGATGCAAAATTTTTGGCCACCACTGTACCAATGTATTGTACTTCGATAAATCTCGTGTTCCACTAATGTATGCATGAGCAGTCCTTTATTAACAATGACTATAATGATGTCAATTAAGTATCAATTTTGAACAAATTGATACATAATATAAGTATATTATACGAATTCTGATATTGAAACTATTAGATGAAATTCAAATGAAATGATGGAAAACTTTTGGTTACCACTGCATGCATTTTACTAAGAGGGAATTCATATTCCACTAATGTATGCATTTAGAGTCCACCGAATGTCAATGATTGGGAGAGTATTACCTTCCAGGAGGACTTTAAAGAAAACTTGCCTTGAAACCTGCCTAAGAAAAGCCTTGAAAATTTCCCACCAGAACTGTGTCCACGAATAGGACACAAATAGACAAAAGTTTATTAAATGATGGTAGAATCAATTCTTATATTTTATCTATTATTATTGAGAGATATATTAATGGTGTTTAAGTGGTATATTACAATTTTTATATAATTTTTAATTTAAACGCAGTATTCAGATGTACATTTAAAAAAAGCCCTATGAAGTACAGGTCCAACCTTAGGAATTAAGGTCAACTTAAGGGTTAACCTATCAGCTTTTAGGTGTCGCATTTTTGGGAAGTAAGGGAAAAAAGTCTTGAAATCTACCAGCTTGACTGTCGATAAGGGTCGGCTGCCACAATCGCCACCGAGTCTCTACGTTTCTGTAAGTAATGGATGATACGGACGCTGCTAGTAATTTAGAATCTGAATCTTTCTATATACTTTATGTCAAATAACACGAGTTGATCTTTATATAAATGCAAGCCCAAAAATATAATTAATGATTTATTTTGTTCCATTTTATATGTTTTAAGGATTTAATTAATTTTCTTTATTTCTTCTTCATAATTTTGTTTTAAATTTTGGCTCCTTTATTATTTATGTTATCGCAATACAATGTCTATATTTTGCTCCAATAGTTTGTGTATCGCAGGAGAAATAATATAGATTTTATTAATTAAACCTGACCCTTTTGAATTTTTAGACAAATCAGAAATATAGTTCGATCTCCAATTGTGTGGAAAGATAAACATCCGTTTTAAAAGCGGAAATGGACGAATCTATTAATTGTGAACGAATCTATTAATTGTGAACGAATTGGGGACGAATCTATTGATTCTAGCCAGATACATGTTGCGCAATGCAGTTTTGAACGAAAAAGTGTTTAATTGTATTGATTATTTTCATGTTAATTTATGTTGTGATATTATGTAATTTTAAATTTTAATTACTAAAAATTAAAATTATTTTTATTGTTATTAACTCCTTTGAATTTATCTCTCTCCGTTATAACACCGCTGTGTTTGAATAAGTCCGATTTGGCGACTTGCCAATTTTCCACACAATTGGTGGTCGAGCTATACTTGTTTGATGAAATATTTGAATATTTCAATTGCCTGATCAGTTATTTCATTTTTGTTTTCTTTTGAACTGTTTGTTCATTGGCAAGTTTAATGACTATAGCAGGGGTGGAAAATCCAAATGATCTTGCCGGCCACTTTGGAAATGCATCATAACTCTCCGGGCCGCATATAAAATTATATGTTCCCCATATTACATTTAGACTCACTAATATTTTTTTGAAGTGAAAAATTGAAACATAATGATTTATTATTGTTGTTTTTACTATTATTCTTACACGTAAACGTAGATAATATAATAATAATGATACTAAACGCACATTGTAAAGAAATACATAACATTAAAAATGAAATATAAAAATATATAAATATAAAGGAAATTTTTAAAAAAATGATATCATTAAAAAATATTTATTTTACGAGGGCGATATTTGTTTCTCCACTCTTTCACTTAGCTTTTGCAAATTGATCTCAATTTGGGTATTTCCACATAGTAATTGGTGCTGCAGGATAGTGTCTTTGATGGATGTTAGGATGTTTGAGCTTTTTTTTGTGATTGGTCAACTAGAAACTCATAAATAAAACAGGCAATATCTGTCATATATTCGCAAGAATATTATTTTAAAATCAAAGTTACTTTTTTCCTCATAATTTTGGCAGTAAATTTTTGAATATAATAGTGCACAAATAATGCATTTTTTTAATACATTGTTTTTCACTACTTTGACTATTATAAAATAAATATATTTTGTAAAAGTATGGCGGGTTGGCCACCCCTGGACTATGCGATTCAAACTACACATCATTCAAACTAACTGTGGCTTGCTTTCATTTAATGAATTTTAACAGTAGTCTCTCTGATTTTTAAATAAAAAAAAAAAATTAACTTCTTCAAAAGAATAAGGGATTAGAAAGAAAAATATTAAAAAATATTGAATATATATAAATAAAAAATATTTAAGAAAAAGACCTCGGCAAAAAAAGAAGAAAGCCACGACTTTGTGAATCGTTTCTCCTTCGACCGACAGAGGTTGCGGTAATCTTTATCTACCAAAATCTTTTCTGTGGCGATATAAATAAAATAATCTTTTCTATCTCTATACAATAAAGAAAATTCTTTTCGCTCTTATGGAGTGCGGCAAATGAAATTCTGTATTGTAAACCAGCATAAATGTAAAAATTCTGCAATTGATTTGCAATATTCCCAACATTTGTCATGAAAACTATTTATTTTAAGAGACGTAGGTCATTTATTTCAATGGCATTTTTTAACTTGTATGTTCCTTTTCTTTACATGAAACATTATCTTATACAGGGTGTCGAAAAATTCACCAAGAAGTAATGCTTTAATAAAGGATACAAGAAGAATTTTTTTAAAAAACAATTTGGTATACTCACCCCTGTCCCACTCGTACACCAAGCCTAAAAGTACAGTTTGAAGGGAAATCAGCTCTTTCATTACCAAATATTTCAGATTATTTAGGATGATTAGGAATTCAAATCTTGCATGAATCTTGGGACACATTGTATTTAAATAATATTTTCAATCTCTATACAATAAAGAAAATTCTTTTCGCTCTTATGGTGTGCGGTAAAAGAAATTCTGTATTGTAAACCAGTATAAAAGTAAAAATTCTGCAAGGTATTTGCAATATCCCAGCATTTGTTACGGAAACTATTTTAAGTGGCGTAGGTCATTTATTTCAATGAATTTTTTAACTTGTATATTTCTTTTCTTTACGTGGAACATTATCTTATACAGGGTGTCAAAAAATTCACTCGAGAAGTAATGATTTTAATAAAGAATGCAAGATGACTTGGTTTAGAAAAAACAATTTGGTACACTCACTCCCTACCCTCCTCCTCGAACACCTAGTAAAAAAAAAACATTTTGAAGGGAAATCCATTCTTCCATTACCAAATATTCTTGACTGTTTAGTATGTTTAGGAATTCAAATCTTGCATGAATCTTGGGACACATTGTATTTAAATAATATTTTCTACCTCTATACAAGAAAAAAAAATTATTTTCGCTCTTATGGTGTGCGGTAAAATAAATTCTATATTGTAAACTAGTATAAAAGTAAAAATTCTACTAGGGATTTGCAATATTCCCAACATTTGTTATGAAACTATTTATTTTAAGTGACGTAGGTCATTTATTTTAAGTATTTATTTTAAGTGACGTAGGTCATTTATTAACTTGTATATTTCTTTTCTTTACGTGGAACATTATCTTATACAGGGTGTCAAAAAATTCACTCAAGAATTAATGATTTTAATAAAGGGTGCAAGAGGATTTGTTTTTAAAAAACAATTTGGTATACTAACGCCCCCCCCCCCCCTCCTCCCGAACACCAAGCCTAAAGGTACATTATGAAGGCAAATCAATTCTTTCCTTACCAAATATTCCAGACTATTTAGAATGTTTAGGAATTCAAATCTTTCGTGAATTTTTGGATACTGTGTTTCAGGGATATTTCATTATTCATGATATTTCATGAATAATACATTACAAATTAATCTTTATATAAACGTAACAATCTTTATTAAAAGCAACCTAAAAGAAATACAAACTTCAGCCAAGAAATCGAATAATTAATGGACCTTCAAATAGATGAAACACGGGTGGATGGGAAATATGGTTCGTTAATTTGTAATCTAGTAGGAAAACAGACTTTGAGTTAATTTGTATATTTTATTTAATTTGTATGTTGACTTTTTAAACTTTCGCAGCCATTTATGCTTTGAATTGGAAAATGTTTCATATAATATCAAAGAAAAACTATGAAATATGTTTAAATATTAAACTCTCCATTTATACTTACATTTTTTTTTGTAGATATAACTATAAAATTCGAGAAAAGATAGTACTTAAAGCATACTTAAGATTGTAATTAATTTAAGTCAACAATACACTAAGCCCTAAAAATTTATAAAAAAACCCGATTAATTTATATTTTCTAGCCACAAACTATGCAGAAATTCTAACAAAGAATTGCAGCAATAGTAAATAATGAATTTAAAAAGAGATACAGGAAAGTTAAAAAACATTTAGATAGCTGAATCATTGCAAATTCTTAAATTTTGACGTTTATGCAAAATAAAATAAATTTCTTTTCATAAATATATTGACTTTTGATATGAAAGTTAAAAGAATTCAGATAAAAATATCATTGCACACTCTTAAATTTTGATATTTTATTCAATAGAAAATAATTCCAATTTCATATATATATTGCCTATTTTTTGTAGAAGAAAAAAAAAAGCAATATATTATGAAATTGAATATGGATTATTGAATATGTATTATTGATTATGAATCAATAATTAATAAATAAAAGGACATTATAATAATATAACTTTTATTTTATTTAATAATTTTTTACCATATACAATTAAGCATAGTATAACTTTTTTGTATCTTACAGCACATTATTGTAGCTTAATTGGGGTTTGAAATAATACATTTAATGTTTTAAATTTTTAAAGTGTTACAACAATATTTATTTTATATTTGTATTTATCTAAATTGTTTAAGGAGGTTTACGTGTTATTAAGTTTTTTTTTAAGGAATACTTTATTTTTATATTATAAAATATATCATTAAAAAAAGTAATTACTAAGGTTACTTCGTATATATAATTCTTATAAAGAAATTTAAAAACGATAGGCTATATGAGAAACGTTTTATTTCCGCAAACATGTAAAGAGTAATAGTGGATTTTCTTGGAAATATTTTTTTCACTTGAAAGAAAAGTGACCCAAGTCAAAAACTTTCAATTTCATATGAGACGAGAAAGAGAAGGTACGGCTAAGGTGTCATTAACTTCATGGAGTCACGTGATTTAGCTTAATGGTTAATTAAGCTATTTTTATATTTCTTGTTAATGAACTAATATAAAATCTTCTAAACTATGAATAAAATCAAATTTTATTTTTCTTTTTCACTAGAATAATTTTGTGTTTACACTTTTCATTTCAATAATATCACTCTTTCGTATTTTTCAATATTTGGAAGAAAAGATAATGTTAATAATCTCATTAAATAAAAACATATTTTAATGTTATTGAATTTGTCTTTTCGTAATTATTAGTTTTTTATAACGAATTTTGTTTTATATTAAAGAATAAGTTTATATACTACTTGGATAAATATATTACTTAATTTCAAATATCGTATTCAAGCAATCAATGGAATATTTTTTTTGTTCTTGAATATTCAAGACTTCAATGTAAATGCCCATATTTTGGAGATTAAAAAAAAATTAAAAACACAATAACTACTAGATAGATATGGACTATTTCTCATAAATCTTCCTGATTATTCTAAATTTCGATAAATAAAAGAGTAATTCAAGAATACAAGAGTGAAAAGTTAAACAACAAAAGATCCCATTGTCAGCAGGTAAGATGGCAACAAATTGTATTTGCAAATACAAATTGAATAGTAACATCCCCGTGTTTTTTCTATTATAATGTGAACAAATAAGCTAATAAAGAAAGAAATCAGCGTTTAAAATTACTTTTAATTCATAGATTTTGGTATTGTGGGTAATTTGAAACACGTGTACAGAAAATGTATCTCATTTCGCAGAATTTTGTATTCTAAAATCAACAGCTTATTCAATGGCTCAGATTACCATTATTTTCCCTTCTACTAATTTCACATATTACATATCACATATCACTACATTTATTTCACATATATAAGATTCATAATACAGATTCAAGTTCATGTTGTTTGGAGTCATGAGAATAAATATTACTTTGCATTTAATCATAGAATCGTACCATTATTTTCCGTTTTCTTGTGTGAATTTCTTTTCCAAGAAAAAAGATAATAAAATTTTTGGTCAGTTCGTCAGTTGGATATTTAGGAAAAAAAAAAAACCACGAGACTAACAAAAAAATCTAAAAATGGCCCAAAGGGGTTTGCTTTTTTATGTTTAAAAGCGAATATTTCTTTATATATATATTTTGTTTTAAGAATCTTATTTTATAACATCAATATTCACTTTAGACTCAAAATTGTCAGAATTTACTGCAATATACTAAACGACTAACTTTAAAAGAAAAATATTTAGAAATACATTTCCTATTTTAAAGTAGCATTCCAATCACAATACACATAAAACAATTTTAAAAATGATAAATAACAATCGCAGAAAAAAAAAGTTTTCAAAACTAAACGCTGCACATGACACTTAAAGACAATAGATCACAAGATGGTGTTTTCTTATCATAATACACATAAAAAAATATAAAAAATGCTAAACGGAAAACGCGAAAATGAAGTTGGTAGAATTAGTAAACACTGCTCGAGGCAACTAACAACAGAAGATCACAAGATGAGATGCTCTTGGACAGTCATTTCCTAGAATATAAATTTTACTTTTTCTGAAGTGCAGTGCAATTCTATCTGCGTAACAAGTTACTATAACATTTTGAAAGGAAGCATGTGTATAAATCCGGAAATTTTAAGAATGAATACATTATAAAACTTACGAAGTGAAATTACTGAAATAAAACAGTCCAAACAAAAAAATTCTAATACTTTTTTCATGGTAATTTCAAACAGCTCTACAT